>CM042142.1:61965695-61969870 GCA_023376005.1 Doryteuthis pealeii | reverse complement strand
TACTCTTTTTATGACTCTATGTCACAACTGCTTCTTGGTCTGGACTGAGAAACTTTAAGCATCTACTTTCATAGTAATCAGTTGATATAGATACAAATAAAAAGTAAATTAAATTAGCGCCGATGTAGTGACCTATTGTCGATATGAGCCGGATAGCGGGGATCTAACCCCTTTTCCTTACGACAGTCGTATTGTTATTTGCTGAGGGTCAAGCAGCTACACCTACCGCCAGCCCAGCTCCACACTTTACCTCATAGATCCAGATTACCCAATCTGTGCACCCTATGTGCTGCCGTGGCGGGGATCAATATTCGAAAGGAATATACCGATTCCTAGGTGGGTTCCCTCTACCAAGTGAGCTAAACCAAGTTCCTCATTTTAGAATATGACATTTCATAAATAAATAAATTGGAGGATATGTGAACTCTTCGGGGCTTCGTTGTTAATAGTGACCCCTGAAAATTACTATTAAGGGGAGTGCGTGAATTGTAATTAGCATTTGCATAGTATCCTGTGTTATATCTATAAATTTTGTATGAATAAAAAAAAAGCAAGTTATTGATCAATTGCAAATTGTGTTACTTATATAAATATGGTTGTTGAACAGGAGTATAGAATTAAAAAATAAAACTGGTAATTCTGAAGTCATGGAAAATACCTGTAAGATGACAGAGAAGGCTGGCCCGTAGGCTGACTCGATGGTCATCCAATCGGTAAAACAGAAGTAGAGTTAGAGATTTCATTTTTAGCTCGTATGAGCGGATGTGTAGATAATTGCAAATGGCATGTCATATGAGAATATTATATTTCAAACTTTAAACTCTAATAGGCCATGGGCTTGTGCCTCATACTTAGCACTTACTTTGGCAAATAACAACTGAGAATGATGCAGGAAGTTAACCTCTTAAACATCACCAGTATCGCTCACACCAGCAATTGATCGTTAAAAAGAAAAGGCGGTGAAAAATGCGAAAAAAAAAAAATTCTTCGGAAAGAGAAAAGGGATATTTAGGAATATAAATGATGAGGCGATTAAAGAAAGGGAAAACGAGGATAGACGGAGGAGAAGGGGAAGAGAGAAGAAGGCAGTGTGAGAGAGAGAGGGGAGCGGAGAAGGAAGATGAAAAATTAAAGCAAATAATAAAGTAATGAGAGAGATCAATCATATAACATAATAAAAAAGGCTGAAAACAATAGGAAAAAAGATCCCAAAGAGACAAAAAAAGAATGAGAATGTTGGGGGTATATAATTGATGAAGGAATAATAAAGAAAGGTAAAAAGAGAGAGAAGGAGAGAGAGAGGAGGGGGAGGAAAAAGAGAAGAAACAACGGAGAGGGAAGACGACAGAGTAGACAGAAAGGAGAACAGACAGAGAGACAGGGAGATTGGGAGAGAAAAGAGAGACAGAGTGGAGGGAGAGAAGGAAGAGAAGAAAATAATGAAAAGATCAATCAGGCAATCCATAAAAAGAGTAGTTGGAAACATTCTCTAGGAAAGAGAGAAAAGTATGGAGTACATAGGAGAATATATATATATATATATTATATATATATATATTATATATATAATATTTAAGAGAGAGAGAGAAGAGAGAGAGAAAGGTTAAACAGACCACGAGAGAGATAGATAGATAGAGAAAGATGAGGAGGTGAGCGAGAGGAGGAAGAGAGAGAAAGATGAGAAAAAGAGAAGAGGAGGGAAGAAAGATGGGGGAGTTCACAGATAATCATTAAAAAGAGTGAAAACTAGAAAAAAATCTCGGAAAAAGGGAAAAAGATAATTATCAAGAATAAGGTCATGAAACGAATAAAAAAAGGTAGCAAGAGAGAGAAGGAGGAGGGGAGGCGGGAGAGGAGAGGGCCGACGTGATGAGGAGGAGAGGGGAGGGAGGAGGAGAGAGACCGACGAGAGAGAGAGGGGGAGAATAGAGAGAGGGAGAGAGAGAGGAGAGAGAGAAGAGAGAGAGAGAGGGGGGGGAAGAAGAAAGATAAAAGGAAAGCGAAGTAATAGAGATCAATCATAAAATTATAAAAAATGCGGTGAAAAGATGGTGAAAAGATAGAAAAATCTTAGGAAAGAGAAAAAGGTATGGAGGAAATTAAGGAAGAAGGTATAAGAAAGGATTAATGGAAGAGAGGAGGAGACGGGAGATGAGAGAGAGACTGAGAGGAAGATGAGAGAGAGGAGAGAGAGAAAAAATGGACCACAGAGCAGGACAGGACAGACAGACAGAAAAAAGAAAGAGGAAAAGAAATAAAAAGTAATGAGAGACATCAGAAAACATAAAAGTCTGAAACAATTCCAGATTAGGAAGTATGCTGGAAATAAATAATAATAAGAAAGAATAGATAGAGAGGGAAGATAGAAGGAGAGCAGTGATAGAGAGAGCAAAGAGGAGAGAGAAGGATGACGGAGAGAGAAGAGAAACAATGACACAGAAGACGAGACAGACAGAAAAGAAGGAGGAAAGAAAGTAATGATAGATCCCATCAATAACATAAAAGTGAAACCCAATTCTCCAGCGCATTAGAGAAGGTTCATGGTGGAAATAATGAATAATTAATAATAATAATAATAATAATAATAATAATAATAATAATAATAATAAAGAAAGAATAAGATTAGAGAGTGATGATAGAAGGAAGCAGTGAGAGAGAGAGAGAGAGGGAGGGAAGAGAGAAAGAAAAGAAAGATCAATCAGATAATCATAAAAAGAGTGAAAAAAAATTGAAATAAAAATAATGATGAAGGGATAAAGAAAGGATAAGAGAGAGACATGGACAGAGAGAGGGAGACAGAGAGACAGACAGAGAGAGAATGGGAGAGAGTGAGAGATAGAAGGAGAAAGAGCAGTACGTGGAAGGGGTGAAGGTAAGTAATAAGCAAGATCAATGAGATAATCATAAAAAGATGAAGAAATTCAGAAGAAAGAAGAAAGAAGAAATGGCATTAATAAGTTGAAAAGAAATAAATTTCCCGGGCAGGAGAGAGACATTTTTGTTGCGAATGATCTCAATATGAAGACAGAAAAATGTTCTGTTGACTTCTCTGTCTTTTTTTTTTCCTTTTTCTTTCTTTTTTTTTTTTTTTTTTTTTCTTCTTCTCAGTTTTCGGGCCGAGATAAGATGAGCAGTGATCCGGTTACGATGGACACGGGTTTTGTCTGTATGAGAGGCCTGACCGGACAGTTGAAATTGTTTTTCTCCATGCTGTGAGGGATCAAGCAGCAGCAATTGAGAATTAATCTCCAGAGGGCCGGATGAAGGGGAAGGGGAAGAGGACGAAGGAAAACAAAAAAAAAAGTAAAGAAAAAGAGACAGAATGTTTCTAGCCAAGCTAATTCTGTCGCTTGAGGCATTGATGGGAGAATTAGTCCTTGCTTACACCTCCCTACCCTACCCTCAAATCTCCAGCCATCGTATCATCTTAACAAAACATTCAGCAAAGACGCAGATGAAACGGACACAACTAAAGATCATCTAAAAAAAAAAAAAAAAAAAGATAGAGAATTAAAGAAGAAGAGAAAAAAGAGAGAAAAAATATCCGAAGGACCAAAGAACGTGATAATGAAAAAGAAAAAAAATGCACAAGAAGGTTTAAAGAGTTAATTAAATTCTAAGAATTTCATTCAAAATGTTAGTATTTCATCTCTTAGTTTTTTAGGTTTTATTTCAAGATATAAACCATCTATATACTCAATGCCCTTGTTCCTCAATCCAACCTATCATCTGCAACACTTCCTGGTTAAAAAGAACCGTCCAAATCGTCCAAGATGTAATGCAAAAATGTTAAATCCTGATTATTGTTGTGCTGCCGACGAAATTCTTATTTCTTATGAGTGTCGTCACCCCAGCTATGACCATTCTGTTTTATATAAAGAAATAAAGGGAAGAAAAGGGATATAGCTACACAGAAAAAGTAATAAGTAGGGTAAAGATAGAAAGAGGTGGTGAAACGCCACGGAAGCGATAACGCTATATGTTTTCAATGAATATAATAAAAAGATGAATAGAAGGAAAGAAAGAGGAGGTTAAATCAAGAATTATACATACGTACTGGAAAATTTCGCAAAAGTTCTTAAGTAAACTTTATCAAACGTCCTTGATAACTAAATTATCATTTGTGGTATAACCACAGGTTCAGCTTTATAAATGATTTCGGTAAATTCTTTCAG
>CM042142.1:61945695-61960695 GCA_023376005.1 Doryteuthis pealeii | reverse complement strand
TCATATGGATGCTAGAAGGCGGTGGCTGCGGGTCTACATGTCCTGAGAATGACGTAAACTCTATCTGATGGTGAGTTCCAGTTTGGAGGTTTGGGAATGTGGAGCACCCCTTTATCACCATTGCTCCCTGGTCCACTCTGACCCGGAGTGGTAGTACTTGTTAGGGTCCCATCTATGGGTTAAATAGAAAAATGTATTTATTAAAAAATTGTATTATCCATTAAGAATTGATTTATTTCAAAGCTTCATCGGCATTAAATGACCCACTGAGGTTGATATGCTGTAAAACAAAACCAAAACAAACAAACAAAACAAAAATGAATTAAAAAAAACTTGGAAGGAAGGACGAAAAAAAGGAAGAAAAGATTATATGAAAAAATAAAAACAAATTAAACGAAAGAAAAGCAAAAGAAAAACGGAATGGAAGTGGAAAAGGAATGAATCTCAAAGGAATGAAATAACGAAATAATCTAAAAAAAAAAAAAAAAGAGAAAAGACAGTAAAATTAAAAGAGTGAAAGAAATGAAAAAGAAGAGAGGGTGAGATTTAACTGGAGAAATGAAGAAAAAAACTATCACCAGATAGGTAGATAGATAGAGAAAGAAAGAAAGAGATGGGGTGAGAGGCGAGGCGGGAATGGTAATGGTTAGTTATTTTGTTTTACGGCATATCAACATTTTTTGGGTCATTTTGATATCAGGTTGAACAGGCTTATCTCTGCTTAACTTTGGTGATCTAACCGGGACCGGTGTATTCAACATAATTTCACCGTAAGCCCTTAAAAATGGTGAAAAAATAATGCAAGGCGTTATATTGGTATTTTACTAAGATTTTTCTTATTTTGGTAAAAATTAATACATTTGGAGCTTCCAGTGGTAATCGCACTCACAAAAGTTCTAATTATTGCACAGCTAACTTTCTATCCATGACAACAAAGAGTAAGGTGTAAAATATCAGACCTGACTGACTTCCAAACCATCATAACAAGGCACATTAAAAATTATTGCAGGCAAACAAGAAGACGAATAAATAAATAAACAGATAAATAAATAAATAAATGTTATAGGTGATATACCCTATAGACTAATGGAATGCGCCGACGGTTACTATAAGTAACAGGGACAATTATGGCATGAGCGTAAACCAATGCGAGTCAGCTCATAACTCTATTTGTCGGACGTAATTCCCACTTATCTATACTGTAATTGTCCACTCTTTTGTTAATACATTTTCCTACATTTTTTACCCGTCGTTTTGTTCTTATTTGACCCCTTAAAAGCCCACAACAATAAATAAATAAAAGGTATACCTTTCATTTGTGGCAGATTATTATAACTAGCAGCTCCGCTTAAAATGACCTTGTGTCACATCCTACAACATGGTGAAGGGACTGGGTAAATACATACTATAAGTAGCAGTACTTACCTGTTTTACGTACAACTTTTAAGATGGTAACTGATTTTCGTCAGTATGAATTAGGATAAACAATCCAGGCAAACTCGGCTAGAAACCAGAAGGTTTCTAGTTCGATACCGGCCCTCGCCAAACTCCGTGTATGAGTAGCACAAGGATCTGTGCGGTAATGTAAAGAGCTGATGGTAGGCGTGGTGCTCCACCTCAGACGCAAAAACAATTTCCTTGGTCTAGCGCTTGTGAAAGGGGGATAAACTCCCTCGCTGATTGGCTGATACAGACTTTAGGCCACCCGATGACTTTACTTTTACTTAATAGAATATACATATATAGATTTCCTCACGAGTTTTGTAAACTTTTTTTAACAAGAGTTAACGTACCCAGACTTCAAAAAATGTTCGAAAAAACCATCATGCTACCACCATAAAACTTACATTTTCATCCAGTATACGTTGAACCACTTTTATTCTGTTCTTTGTCTCTTCATTTTTGTCGCTACTGTATCTACAAAACTCCTGAGGAATTTTTTTATAGAAGAATATCAAAGATATTCATAATTCAAAAGATAATTGAGAAAATATACTATGTGGGTTTATCAATAATAACTATTTGTATCAGCAGGTAAAGCGTTTCATTTTGGAGATCACTTTACGTTTTATTGGTATCAGTGGTACCGATGTTTAATGGATTAAGATATCGACAGAAAAAGTAGTATCATTTTAAGAGTAAAATCAATTAAATAACCATGGGTAGATAGTGATTGAAACCTTTTTAGAGATGACTGTAACAATTCCAAAATATTTGGTTGAAATTCGACCAAAGATGGTGGAGCTCTTGTAGTAGGGAGAGACGGACGGACATATGGTGAATTCTAATGAAATTTATCCAAATTGAATATAACGCATTACTTTTAAATTTGGTTTATGAATAATTCAACTTTTAAATAACTATTGATGCTGAAATAAAATATAATTAATTGGTGACATGCCAGTCTTTTTTATCCAGATAAATTTCTCAAAAGATATCTTACAAAAACGACCCGGATTAATATTGTTACAATTAACTTTCAACCTAAATAATTCTAATAAAAAGCCCTCTTCGTTCTTTAGCATTTTGCACCCTGTATATAATATAGTACTGCTAGTTTGACTCCCTTACATATGTAATGTCGTGGGTATGACGTTAAACTGCATCTAATGGTGAATTTCCAAACCTGGAACTCTGGGGAATGTGGAGCACCTTTTTATCCCTATTACCCCCAGATCCACCCTGGCCCCGGAATGGTTGTACCTATTAGGGTCCCAGGTATGGGTTAAATAGATAAAAATAAGACTGCCTTTTTTATTATTGCTGATTTCTTTATCGACGGAACTGTAAAGGTTCCCCATAATGGGAATTCCCCACAAAGGGATCCTACAAAAGAAGAACAAATTTAGAACTCCCAACAAAGTGATCCTAGAAGAGAGGAAAAAAGACAGAATACAACATCGATGAAAATGGCGACCTCTGAAAATTTGAAGTGACCTTTCAGCCTCTAACTGCAATATCGTTGTTCCCAATTTTTTCAATGGGCCAAATAAATAACCTAATCTGTCAAAGAGCATGAGTTAATGGTCAGTTTGAGGGAGATAAGAACAGACAAAAAGAACTATGTCCATCATTAAAAGAATTGTCAAAACATTATGTCTAAAAGACGTTAATCAGTCTGAGAGTAAATGTTCTGGCTTTTATATCAATTAACAGCTACCCTTTTTGTGTTGTTGATGAGTGGAGAACAATGTGTAGCGCTAACTCTCAAGACCCTAAAAGGCAAAGAAAGCATTTTCATGGTTGAGAATGATATGGACAGATGCACGACCACAGTAGCAGTATCCGAAATTCCTACCAACTTTATTGGAGTGAATATTGTTGCTTATTCCCTCCAATACGAGAAAATAGTCGTCTCTTTTCAGGACAATATTTGTGAGGAATGAAAAGGTTACCTTATGATTGACTGGAAAGCCTTTCATTCAATTCTCAACTGGTTGAACGTGGATGGACGGAAAATACCGGTTGTTGCAACCGGAAGGAAACCAGCATGCCTGGCGTTGTCACCTTTCCTCGATTTGCCCAAATCCGAAATCCCCCTTCACCCTCCGAGAAAAAAGGAGGCAAACGTAGTGTTGCCCTCCGTCATAACGAGAAAACCGGCATTGGCTGGCGGTGCGATTGCATTTCATAAGACTTCCCTGTTGCCAAAGATAAAAGAATTGAAATCAGTAGACAAGTCTGTGCGAGAGTTGCTGATGGTGGGAACAGGTAAAAAGAATAAGTATTTACTGACATCCCACCATGTCAGTCGAACACAAAGATCATTAGAGTGGGAAACCACGCAAAGTCATGCATGGCTAGTGTTTAAAATTGCGTGAATTCCCTAAAACAAAACAAAAAAGCTTATCTGTTAAATCCGTATGCTGTGTATTAAAAATTATGTTGAAAGATTTCCTGTGGTAGACAATTAATGCTAGTACGTATTTACTCACATCCCACCATGTCAGTTGAACAAAATATGGGAAACCACGCACAAACTGAAGCTCATGTGTGGTTAATGTTTAAAAAATCCTCTTTTGATGCGTCTCAGGCACTGGACAATAAACCTAGCCCTGTCTCTTTAAATTGATAGGGCAGGTGTTGCCTGGAATGATGGCTCCCTGGGATTACACTAATATATATCTTACCAGTCCAATGTCCGAAGCCACTGAACACAGGACCCGTGGTCCGGGTAAGGTGAAAGGGGTATTTTAATCCACCAAAGTCTCGTTTTTTGGTTGGCACAAGCAGTCTTACAGGATGAAGGACAGTCATGTGAACATTTAAATATCTGAGTGACAAGAAGGGAATTGGATAAAAACGAGTATCAGGCAGTGGAACCAAGATCCAACTCGAAGACGTTCTATCGCCCTCCCTCAAATTATGAACATATAAGCACACCAACACATCAAAAGAAAATGCTTCTCTTCTGCCACAATCATTACAAACGTCACTAGCAACAAATTGTAAGGTGTCATGGTAGGACGTTAAACTGCATTTAATGGTGAAGTTCCAACTTTGGAGCTCTGGGGAGTATGGACTACCCCTTCATTGCCATTATATACACTGGTCCACTCTGACCCTGAGTGATAGTACCTGTGAGGGTCCTATCTATGTGTTGAATGGAAAAATGAGTTTAAATAATTGAAAACCCTTTAAAAATTAATAAAAATCGTCTTCGACATAAAATAACCCAAGGGTGGATATGCCATAAAGTCCAACCAACCAACAAACTGTAAGTGACAGCGGAATCCATCAGCCGGAAGTTTTAAGAACGATGAATTGCGAAGA
Source organism: Doryteuthis pealeii (assembly GCA_023376005.1). Lineage (NCBI taxonomy): Eukaryota > Metazoa > Mollusca > Cephalopoda > Myopsida > Loliginidae > Doryteuthis > Doryteuthis pealeii. The sequence goes on along the minus strand of CM042142.1, from coordinate 61,955,922 downwards.
CAAAGAATTATATATTCAAACCAAACGATAAGCTGTAAATGAACCTGGACATTCTCAAAAAAAAGTGAAATCTACAACTACAGTAACTAAATTCTTAACGTTGATCCCGATAATAAAGATGTGGAGGGCTTTGAAAATTTGAAAACATCAAAAATGTCCTTAGAATTGTGAGATCGGGTCCAGGTAGACTACTGAAATATTTAGTCCACCGCCCTACATCGCTAAACAAGACTGACTTGTTAAATCGTGTCCAGAATGGTAGTCACTTTTTATCCACCCTTTCCTGATGTGAATTGCAAAATTAACTAATTTGAGGGGAATCGGGGGGTCTAGGCCTTGATCGAAACACATTCAAAGAGATAGAACAGTGATCCATGAACCAGACCATCGGCATCCTGTTTTCGGCTATGTTTAGTTTAGAAAGCCAACACCGATAAGAAATATGAGGCTTTCAGACTAACAATACTCTCTGGTTAAAAATGAGATCATCTAAATCGTCCAAGGTGAAATGCAAAAATGTAAATCTACCAAATTCATATTTCTTATGAGCGTCGTCATCTCAGCTAAATGATGGACCATTCTGTTTTTATTATAAAGAAATAAAGGGAAGAAAAAGGACATGTTACATAGAACATATAATATAAAAGAAAGAGAGAGAGAGAGAGAGTAGGGGAAAGATAGAGAGAGGGGTAAGCGCGTGAAGTGATAACACTAATCTGTTTCAATTGAAACATAATCAAAAGTTGAAAAGAAAGAAAGAAAAAAAGAGTGTGTGTGTGTGTGTGTGTGGTGTGTGTGTGTGTGTGTGTGGTGTGTGTGAGAGAGAGAGAGAAGAGAGAGTTAAATCAAGAGTATTATACTTTTTACATCTTGAAGTATTTTAGCAAAAGCTCTTAAGTAAAAATATCAGGTCTGAGATCGAAGTCTATGAGAGCGAGACTCACATGCACGCTCCAGAAACTCGGCATTGATATATATATATATATATTTACCAACCCATCGCACTAGCAGGATGCGATTCAAGGTTGACTTCTTAGGCCGAGTTTAAACAGTTTTAATTAAAAGTTTTCCTTCTCCTAGAATGGTTACCAAGCCAAAATTAAAGATCCCAGTCTACCCTACATTTTATCCATAGCTGGGTGGAGGGTGGATAACTCGGAATCATACATTTCCCATGGGTATTACTTCTATGTGAAATTTAAACAGTCTCGTCCAGGATTTGAACTCGTCTCGTCGTGACGATTTCCTACGACGATAACCATTACACAACGCGCCTCCAACTCGATATTGCTATATGTTCTACACGGGAAACTTAGTCTAAGTTTTTACATTTTTCAGTTTACGATCGCTCAAGATTATCCCTTGGTTGGTAAGTGACACCTAGAATTCAATATATTCTCTTGTTTTTTGTAGAACTTGCAGACAGGCGATAGCATTTGGCTGTTACCATAAATGAAAAGGTATTTGGGTTCATGGTGGTTTATAGATACTTGCTATTAAGTCTATGAAAAACACTTTGGTGAATTTGTCAAAAAAAACTTCTTGACAATTTCGAAATAAGAATTCAAGCAGAGGAGAGTGAACTTGGAACGATAGCAGTAACTTGAAACAAAGCATTTTTTTAGCTACATCGATTAAGTCTTTGGTGAATCAAAGTAAACTTTTTGGTGGTCCAAGATTTCGTAAAGTAGTTTACTACGACCATGCTGGTTCTAAGATGAAACTGGCTGATTACTGAAAATTTAAAACATCCTTCTTAGATTTTAAAGCATTTAAGCAACAGCAGATACTGTAAGCAACCTGAGTTCTTTGTTTATGACTTAATTCAGCCTTAAATGACCTGAAAAAAAAAGGTTGATATGCCATAAAACAAAACAACAACTTTTGGACTATGGATTTTGGAGAGAAAAAATTTTGTACACTATGCACAGATTTTTTAAGAATTTTGTAGCAGCTAAGTCTAACCTAAATTTAGCATTTTAGGTTTGTACTGACTAAAAATAAGAATGTACATAGTTTACATTATGTCTTAAAACACAAAATTTACACGGTATTTAAGAGCAAACATACGAACATTTACGAACATTAGTGAATTGTGTCGTGGAACCAGGGATTGTTAAAAACCCTGTAACTATTTATTGTGATAATCAGTCGAGCATACTACTGGCAAAGAACCCCCTAATACACCAGAGAACAAAACATATTGATATAAAATATCAATTTATAAGAGATGAAATTAAAAAGGGGTCTATACTCTTAAAGTATATAGAATCAGAAATAACATTTCAGATCTGTTCACAAAGCCGTTGAACAGGATAAAGTTAAATGCTTTTTTAAAAAAGATATCATGGGGGGCCAAAATTAAAACTTAAGATATTGCCCTGTCGGTTTGGGCTGTAGAATAATCCGACTGTATTCATGCAGAGGGGTAAGACCCCCCCCAAAAAAAAATGAATGTCCTGGGCAATGACATTAACCTGTTCAATAAGTTACTATTCATTAACTTGTATTAATTAAATGTATTGTACTGTAAAGTACCGTATTCTTTTGAACTAACAAAAACAAAAAACAAAAAAAAAAAAAAACAACAAAAACAAAAAAACAAAACAAAACAGAAACCCCAAAAAAGGGCCAAAAATACTAACTTTGAACAGTAATGTTAGGAGTAGGAAAATAAAAATAATAATAATTAATATTTTTTTTTACAAAGTAAGTTTAGTAGAATATTAGATTAGTAATAGTATTTTTGCTTTTACTACAAAAATGAAATTACAAATTTATTAATGACTTTATTATAAACATTTATGAATGGAAAGATTGTCGATTGTAATCGATTGTAAATTTCCTCAATGGAGGAATTTAATATTGTTTAATAAGATAGCCGATATATCAAAAAAGGGGGCGTGTTGCAGTTTTTTTTTTATATAAGGCATCAGGTAAATGGTCACTTCTACTTATAGACTCGCCTATAAACACGTGACCTGAGAAGGATTTCTATTGTCCAATCACTGGCACTGCTGCTGCTGCTTCTGCTGTATTAATAGACATACCATTCTGAGTTATTTCATTGACATTTGGATTCTCTCGGACGAAGGACTTACAAGGAATACGTTAACACTGGATTCTTATTGGATCGCTTACTTATTCATTACATCTGGAACGAAGGATGGCTGCCATATACTTAACAGTTTACACAAAACTTCAAAAAGCTTTCAGTGAAACTAAGATCACAGTAGGAAGAAAATTATAAACAAGCACACATTTCAGTGGATATTTCTCTAACGGCATAAAACACATTAGTTTGGAAAATAGATATAAATTTACTTTAGGTCATCCTGTATATGTTGAGGTATATGGCTAGAAACAAAGGTAAATATATAATTTTTCTTTAATATGCAACTCTAATTTTTTAATTAAAGGATTTTAAGAACCAACTACTACTAACACAAATAAAGAATTGGTGGGAGCTCTGGTTGGGAATAAATGGTAAGAAGATTTAAGTTATTTTGCCATTAGCTATAGCAGAGCAGGCGATAGCTAAGGAAGAGCTGATCTCTTTACTTAAGAAGGGGGTTAAAATCGATGGAAGGACGACGTTTGACAAAAAACGAAGGTATTTTCGAGGAATTTTGTGACCACTTTCAAAAACCTCTTACCTGTGAACCTCACCTGAATTCTACTAAGTTCAACGTCTATTTAGCGGTCTTCCCTTGCTTTGAGGCGATTGAAACGAGCGGCAGGGTGTGATGGGTTAGGGGCTAAGATCCTGGAAGCGTCGAAAGAATTCCTCGCGGACAAGACTCCCAGTCTTCCCTACGAAGTATACTTAAGGTTGTTGCACATGGTTTTACCCTTCCTGGCACAGATATTTCACAAGTAGATGCGATAGAAGATTATTACCAAACTTAAGATTCTTCGACACCAGCAAATGCTTACAGACCATAAAACCTATTATTAATATATATACATATATATATATATATATATATATATATATATATATATTAATATCAGCATGATCCCAAGAGATCATACCCCCCAGGCAAACACATACGCCCTTGATTTAAAGGAGCAGGGCTGGATTCATTGCCCCATGCCTGAGGCGCCTTAAAAGAGGAATGTCGAAGGAATACACGCTCTTTAGTACTGGCTATGCATGAGCTTTGGTTCGTGCGTAGTTCCTCACGTTAATCGATCCCTGTGTTCAACTGACATGGTGGGATGTCAGTAAATAACAACTATTCCCAAACTCTTCACAAGGGTTGTCGTGAAGTTACTTTGCAATAACAAACATAGTGGGGATTTGATTCGTAATTTTGGGAACTTAATGATGTTAAATACTGACTTAAAGATTTTGGCGAATGTCCTGGCAAAACATTTGCACACAGTCTTGCCTAGTCTGGTTGCTCCCGCCTTGTAATAGAACTATCCAAGATACTCTTCATTTGGTATGCACGATCATACAAAACGTTGATAAATATTATCCTCTCATCAATGTCAATCAGTCAAATGCCTTTGATAGGGTTGATCATCATTTATTGGCGGCTGTTTTGTCTGCGGCAGGATGCAAACTGAACTTTTACTACTAGATCCGCTTCTTCTATGCAACCCCCGGGGATTGCTGTGTCAGGTAATATCACAACCCTTCTATTTATCTTGATAAAAATGTCAAAGTTTTTTACTGTCACCCATGCTATACGTCCTTGTGTTGGAATAATATTGTGCAGGTTGTGGTGAATCTCCAACTTGGGTGAAATAGAATAAAGAGCTTAGAAAAAAAACAAAGTCTTGTGTTCGCTGCTAAAACCTATCAACGGCACAATTACAACACATCCCAAGAGAACCCAACTCGTTTCAAACTTGAAGAACGGAGAGAAACTAGCAAGCCTAAAAATAGATCCAGAATAGCAGATACTACAGATTGAGATAAGTATAGAAAATGCATACTGCTCAATTAGACGCCACGTCACATATGATTCCCTATGACTAATGTTACCTACTTTTAATTGGTACCCGAAACGTAACAATGGTAACATCCAATTCTTATAGCCTACCAATCAGTTCTACAAAAAACAAGGGTTTTTTTAGGGGTTTGCCATCGAGTGGGCAGATGTCTCCATTCTCTTTAAAACACATTAACTCTGTTTTGTAGGAGTTAATACAGGGACCAATATTCCTTGCTGCTTTCTCCACGGTTGTATTTGCAAGAAGTTCTAAATCATCTGCGTAGTCTGCTAACATTGGATTATTTTTTAAAGTGATTTTTTGCTGTAGTTTCAAATCGTATTTTACAAGGTGTGTCTATGATATAGATTTTAAACACCCATGACACCTTGTATACAAACTCCAAAATTTCGACACACGATTCAATAGTTTTCTTTTTTTTTTCTTAAATGAGTATACTCTCACAAATGATACTAACCATAATGCAGTTGAGAATTTTAAACCTTTTGGTCTTCCGTTCAATACTCTACCACTTGTCTGTACTGACCAGTAATTTTCGTCGTTTCCACCTGTACTTATCATCAGGCTAAGCATTGTTGGTTAGAAAAGAGGACCATGGAAACTGTCCGTGTAATTTGGTTCTTGTCCAAACATGAATCTAATAATTTAGCATCACGCACGGAATTATTTGCTTATTTGTACATGCGAAACCAACCTGTTGTAAAACTATGAATAAGTACGCATGCGCGCACGCACGCCTGCCATTTTCTATGAGTTATATGGAGATGGAAATACGTTTACAAAGAGTGAAAGCAATTGTAATATGCATGCATTAAGATACTAGAAGTGCGCGTAATTCACAATGTCTTATGGCATGACACTACACGTATTTAATGGCGAATAATTAGTCGGTACGCACGCGGAGAAGAATAAATCTGTCTTTCTGGTTTTCTGGTCGCTAAAGCAGGATGATGGCGTCTCAAGAGTTAAAAATAAGTGAATGCCTCCCCAAAAGTGTGGTTGTCGAATTCTAGCCATAAGAATTATTCATTTTATTCCACGAGGAAATTTTCTATCTTATGTAAGAAACGGTTTTAGTATGTCGTAAAGTTATTTCGTAATCTTAACATGATACAAGAGTAAAAATGAAAGATAATAATTGAGAATAGCAGTTTCGATAACTTGTATCATAAAAAAACATTGTTTTCAGTCGTTAAACAAAGATTCTCCATGCCATAGATGCAAATCTGATGATGAGCACTCGGAGAGTATCAGGCGAGCTTTGCATCTCACAGATCAATGTGATTTGTCACATACACAAGTTTACCGAAATTATCCTGAGCTACTAAATTTCGTCACATCCTTGTATTATAAAACATTTTTTCAGTCTGTTATGATATTATGGACCGTCCTTTAGGCTCCAAACAAGAGCGCTTGTCCAGTGGAAATCCTTGGTAAAGGATCCTTTGGTTGTTCCTTGGTGCTCCTCAGTATTGCAAGTCCTTCGTCAATGATTGCAAATGGACGTCTCTCAATATCAGTGATTAAGTAGTCAACCAGCCATGCATTAGAGCTGTTGATTGGCTGACGTTTAAACCACGTGACCTCGCCTAGTCTATAAATTTAAGTGGTTTATTGTAGCACACCTTATACATCCAACATATTCCAACACAGTCTTTAAACTAAAGATACTCCAAGCCATAGATACAAATTTGGCAATTAGCCCACAGAGAGTATCAGGCGAGCTTGGCATCTCACAGACCTGTGTGATTTGTCATATTTAAAACCTTTACATAATCAAGATGAGAACGTTGTAAAAAAACTATATCCATAAATAGTATAAACAGATATAATAGTTTGAATTCTATAAACAAAAGAAAGAAAGAAATCCAAGTGTAACATTTTATTATAATGGAGATTGTATATTTGTCTGTCTGTAACCGAAACTATATCATTACTTAAGTCACAATTTCCTTAGTTAATTACGTCCAATTCTCTATGATTTTATTTTTATTTAAACCTCAATTATTAATAAAATTGTTTTACATTATTAATACTGTTGGCTTTATCTACATACTAATAACATGCAATTGTATTTATATATACAAAAATAGCGGTTGACAGTATGAACGGGAAGGCTAATTTGCATATTGATATTAAAAATTTGATATGAATAAATATGTGCTTGGTATTAAAAGAGAATATCAGGCAAGCTTGCCATCCCACAGACCTGTATGATTTGTCATATCTACAACCTTTACATAATCAAGACGAGAACGTTATAAAAAAACTATATCGTATCCTATCATCATCATCATCAAGTCGTGCTGATAGCACAGATTACCTTGACTCTCACCACCCGTCACTATCAGCCATCGTTCCTGGTAAGTCCTCAGCACGACATCCTGTGTTCATAAATAGCTGCTGTATATAAGTTTTTGTTGGTTATGGGAAAAAGTCTTGGCTCATTCGTCTTGTATCCTATCCACCAATAAAAGTATTACTTACTTCGTGTGGGCTGGTAAGCTGAAATAGAATTTAACGAAGAGAAGGAAAGGACAGAGACAGGGATGACTGTAGAGTAAGACCTTTATTATCGGGTTCACACTATTTCGTTGAGGGCATATATTTCCCGAACAATGTTACCTCTCTAGTCTCAAAGTCCAAGAGACCTTTTCGACGCCAAGATCTTGGGGTTTTTCCTGCGCATATCCGGAGGGCTCTTCCTGTCCTAAGCCCTCTGGGAGATTGTTATCTTTGTGTCTTATTTATTTATTTATTTTATCTTATTTTGTTTTTATTTATCTTTACTTTTATCAATCCCCGTAGGATCGACCAACACCGGTATGTCTATGTATATGATTCCAGATCCTGCGAGTCTTCTCTAGCAATGCCCAGCATGTCTTGTTAATCTTTGTGAGATGGGAGATCAGAGGGATCAGATTTCCATAAGGTCATTAACCTGTCAATAGCAATCATTGCCTTTCCTATGTGTATGTTCACATCGCTTTCAGTAGATGAAATATTGCTACCGACGCATGTGCACATCTTTCAATAATTGCAATATATTTCGCCAGCAAATTTATTATAGTTGACAAAAACTGCACTGTGAAATGCAAGAATCTCATACCCCAACCTAATTTTGGGTCCAAGCAAGAACGAACAAGGTGCAAACTCTTTTAATGTCTTTCTAGCAGATAAATTGCTGACAAAACAACCTGACTTAGGAAGTATATCTAGAAAGTAATGAAATTTTTATTCTATTTTCAGGTTGGCAAACCTGACTGCAAATCAGTTAATTATTGCTGTCTTTGAATACCGGAAAAAACGTTCAGTTTATGTTCAACTCATAGAATTCACATTCATCTAAGCAATCTATATATTACTACATTGTTCCGTAAAAATACGACCGTTATCATCTTGCAACAGCCTCTGGTCAACAAGGAGACCGTCCAAATCGTCCAAGATTAAATGCAAAAATGTAAACCCTGATTATCTGGTGATGCTTATCTACAGAACTCTCATTTCTTTAGACTATCGTCACCTAAGCTAAATAGTGGACCATTCCATTTTTATCATAAAGAAATAAAGAGAAGAAAAAGGAACTGCTACACAGAAAAATATAATAAAAAAGAAGGAAAGAATAGGTGAGCACGCGGAAGTGATAACGCTAATCTGTTTCAATCGAACATAATAAACAGACGAAAAGAAGGAAAGTAAGACAAAGAGTGAGAATGAGTTAAATCAAGATTATTATATTTTGTATTACACATTGAAGTATTTAGAAATAGCTCTTAGGTAAACATATCAAACGTTGTAATGATTAAATTATCATACTGTGGTATATCCACAGGTTCTGCTAGTCACAAATCAATGTCGATATTTTCTCATTTCGATGTTTTCTTGCAAGAATTCTTTCAGATAGACAGACAGACAGACAGTCGTTCAAGATAGCAACTGACGCTAACTGATGCTGCTTGGGTAGATTCGACCAGCCATTCGGCCATCTTCAGTTTGCCTCGGCAGTCATTCACACTTCCTCCGTTTTTATCGGCTCAACTTGTGCGTTTGAAGTCTGAAAATTTGTTTGACAATTGAGGCTTTTTTTTAGTCAAATTTTTGTGTTTGAACTCTGAATTGTTCAATTTCCTTTCTCAAGTGTGGTTTTTAAAATGCCACGAGACTTATTGATAGAAATAATATATAAATATTTCCGTCAATAAGTCTGGTGGCATTTTATGCTGCTAGGAGCGCCTTGACTAGTGGTAACGATATTAAAGCTCCGAGACCATGATTGAACTTAAGGTTATCGCCTGATGATGACTTTAGTCTAAGGTAGATAAAAAAAACACCTGAATAAGGCCTGAGGATACAGTGGCCTGAATGTTGGGTTTATACATACCACAATAAAGATGAGGACAACAGTCTGAAATATCAAAATTATTCAAAAGATTTGAAGGTAAATTTTAAAAACTGATGACAATTTCAATCTCAAGATTTGAATTAAAGTTTAATTAAAATGTGTGTTTTAGTGATTTTTATATAGTGTAGAAATTGCTGCTAATAACATGTGTCGAGAGAACGGTCTTGTGGAGAGTTGAACAACCTAGCATTGCATGCATTCACTGCTGGGGGCGTTCGATGAAAAATATTTTTTCATCGTTAGAAATGAGATAGGCTACACGAGTTTAAATTCTGAAACACTATAAACATACCCCAGGCAAAATCTGCCGCCTCGAATTAAAGGGCCGGGGCCGGTTGTAGGCGCCCCAAAAGGGGAATGCCAACGGAAACCACGCACTTTTGCACTAGCTATCGCATGAGTTTCAGTTTGTTAGAATTAAAATGACTTTGTGTTGATCCTGGTGGGAGGTCAGGAAAATATCTCGGTCTTTTGGCGGAGATCAAATTGTAGTATCTGTGCTTATCAGCTTGATATCTGATAGCCCCCCTACACTGGAATTACGATAGCGCTAATACTCAAGGAAAATGTATGAATCCAAATATTCCCTCTCCAGTAATGAGTAAATAGTAGGGTGGACTGGGTTTATTAACCTTGATATGGCAACCGGTATAGGAGAATGAGGATTCTGAATTCAAACAAGGTGTTCTTTGTTTAATATTCGAACTAGTGTCATATCCTGTTCGTGACGGAGAGGTTGGCTATATAGATACATTTACTGCTGGACGCCCTATCGTGATGTAATGGTTAACAAACTATTCTCGCAGATCCATTACTACTGAATAGCCAGTTCGATCCTCACTAGAAGTCCTATATTTTCA
>CM042142.1:61925695-61940695 GCA_023376005.1 Doryteuthis pealeii | reverse complement strand
CATATATAGGGTGTTCGGGAGAAATCTGACAGTTTCATAAGGAAAAAGAAAAAGTACTTAATAACTACAAAATTCATTCGATTGTAAAGAAATTCAACAGGCATGGGAGTTACACTACTGTCAAGATTCACTCAAAATAACCTCCATTAGCATCGATCACAGCCTCAATCCTGCTCCGGAACCTGGAGCAAGCTGATGTTACAATTTCCCTGGGAAGGGTTTAAAAAACTACCTTAATTCTGTCGATTAACTGGGCTTTTGTAGTACTGGCACGGTGATTGGTGTTATTTTACATAATAATCCATGGGGAGTTCCTCGGCCAAACATTGGGACTAGTGTAGTCGTAAAAGTTCGCCGACAACCATTTTTGACTTTTCCCAGAGCTGTGACAGGGGGCCGAATTCTACTACCATACATATGGCCTACCAATGGCTACCCTTGTTATCCAGGGTTGATTACAGTGTTTAGCAACTCTACGTAGGCATCTGAATTCAATTTGAGAATCTCTCTGAAAAAATGCGGAGGCATCACATCACCCTCAGAGGACACACATCCGAAAACCATCACAGTATGGGAACATATAGTCTGCATGACACGAGGGGTTTCCTTTGGACTGTATGCAAGCCTTCTGTTATTCTGTGTGTTGTGCTTTGATCTTGGCAAAAGTTTTCTCACTGGAAAAGAACCAAGATTGTTTGCGGTTCAGCAGGATATTTCACTTTGCTCAGAATGTTCTTCGCCTTTGTTAGACGATTTTTACGGACCTTTTCTGGGATCAGTTGACCTCTGCGACGCTTGTATGAGTAGTAGCAAAGGTCTTCATTCAGTGCAAGCTTCATGATAGAGGCCGAAACATTCAAGTCATGTGACAAACCCGAATTCCAATGCCAGGGTCCTCCAACACTTTTTTCTGCAGATTTTCGAGGAATTCTCCTGTACGAACGCAATCAGATCGTCTGTTATGTTGCTTTCTTCTAGCCACAGCCTTGTGGTTTCTACTGCAATTCTCCAGTTTATCCCTAATTGTTTTACAGTGTTCAGCGAACATTGGGCAGCAACCATAATTTTATTTTGATGGCCGGCGCAGATCATCATGATACAAGTTCTTCTTTTCCATGATTTAGGTGGGATCTAGTCATCCATTCAATCTGTCATCACGTATATGAATGAAGAAGGGTCCAAGGTTTTAAATGATGCGTAGTGTGCGTCAATACCTCCAACCTAAGGAGAAAAATAACCAAATATAAATATAGCAAATTTATCCCAACACCATATATATATATATATATATATATATATATATATATATATATTATATATATATATATATATTAATATGATACTAATACTATTGCGGTAAGGAAAAACCCAGTTAAATATTTTCCATGTAATAAAAAAGAAAAGACCAAGAGAGTCTCACCAACCGAAAATAATAGATCAACACGATATCACTTGGCCAAAAAATATATGTATATTTATATATATAATATACCTCTAGGTTTGTCTAAACTAAAATATAAACGGTGCTCGATACCTAAGTACAGCGAAATAGCAATATTAATTTTAATGATTCAGGTACTACCAACTAACAGTTTCACTTATTAGCACATCAGAGCAAGAAAATTACTTCTCGGAGAAAAAAAAGAGAAAAAAAAAAAAACAAACAAGTCACTATACTAACGTCGTTGTGGAAAGAAAAAGAAAACCAAGAGAGTTGCAATGCAATAAATATCAACAAAGTACTCAATATGTACGTAGAGACCGCTTAGATCAGCGAATAAGTAACATAAACTTACGAAGCTTACTACCTGGGTTTCACCGAAAATGATCTTCAGAATGTATGTATATCCGTTCTGTCAGCGGGACCTGATGATTATGATGATATATATACGAGTATGTGATGAAATTAATCGGCCCAATCAAAAAAAAAAATATGACCAATACACGCTATCCAACACACTCATTCTGGGTTTCGAAAATATATAGAAATCACAGAAACGTTTATTATTTATTGTCAATAATGTTTACTTCATTTTAAAGTTTCAACATGTCTCAATTTTCTACATTTTGTTTGCCATTTTGGTCGATGCATTTTTGTAAGCACTGTGGAAGTTTTTATTTGCCCATGTCTTACCATCTTGCCGACATGTCGTTGGGGAAGAGTTTGACCTCGTCAACGTCGTTGAAATCTGCCTACACCACTGGCGGACGTTTTGACATTCGCCATACACTTCCGTTAATTGGCGATGAATTTCGATCAATGCATTTTGCGTTCCCAACCCGATAAATGCATGAACTTTATATTTGACGGTAGCATCAATCAGGAGCTCCATTAAAAAATACTCTCAAACCCAGATCGAGTGTGGTAAGGAGGTACGCTTAAGAACAGGGCATGCGCAACAAACAAAACAGTGTTGCCATAGCCGCATGAACAATCTCTCCAAATCCCCATCGCTTGAGACCTTACTTTTGGGATTACTTTTGTCTCTCTCTCTCCCTCTCTCTCTCTCTCTCTCTCTCTCTCTCTATATATATATATATATATATATATATATATATATATATTCAGGTATGACATCAAAATTCTTATGTACACTTCTGCAGTCTCACATCTCTCGACATTCAATATTCATCTTTTTTTGCGGTTTCTGTCATTTGACAGTTCCAATGTAACACACAACACACACACACACAACACACACACTCTCTCTCTCCCCCTCTCCCCTCTCCTCTCTCTCTCTCTCTTCTCTCTCTCTTCTCTCTTCTCCTCTCTCTCCTGATTCAAAGAAGCAAATAACATTTGTGTTAAGTTTACCTTTTACGACCTTCTTGTCCTCAAATAAGAAACCAAAGAAAATGTTGATTCTGTCCTGAAATCGCCACCCTTCTTGAATTTCTGCTGCTTTATCATCACTTCAAATTAAAACGGAAGCCAAATCCGTAGAAAAAGCTCAAACAATGCATTATATAATAATGCTAGTATACGAGCAAATAAATAGCAAATTGCAAGTTTCACCTTGAATAGGAAGAAATTTGTTTAACAAACATTTCTACATTCGAGTTTCTACTTGAAATATTACAATGCCCTCCCTCAAAGTCAAAGTAAAGAAGAAAAAGGCATGTATAATTACATACATTTAGGGCGGGTTAGCTCAGTCGGTAGAGCGTTCGGCTAGAAACCACAAAGGTTTCCTAGTTCGATACCGGTCCTCGCCAACTCAGCGTATGAGTAGTATAGGGATCTGTGCGCTAAAGTAAGGAGCTGATGGTAGGTGTGGCTGCTCCACCTCAGATGCTAAAAACAATCTCCTTGGTCTAGGCGCTATTGAAAAGGGGATAGACTCCCTCGCTGACTGGCTGATACGCTTTAGGCCGCCCCGTTGACTTTACTTTTTATATATACATGCAGACACATATAGAGAGAGGTGTTTAAAATTGTTGATATCATTTTGTGGTGTACAGGGTATTTTAGAAACACATTGTTTATTATTCGTACGAATGATTTATATGATGAAAACAAGTAAAAGATGATTAAGAGTAAGTGTAATCTTTTATATATGCGGTTCTTATTATTTTTTTTTAGTCTTTCTAATTTAATATATTTCAATCACATTAAAATTTAAATACTTTACGCCCAGATGGCGCATATTCTTGCTAGTATACATAATTCATTACAGTCAATTTTATTATATTATTATATAGTCAACAATTTTATCATGTTTTTATACAATGCGGCGCTATTTTTTCTTATTTAGGAAAAAGCGTAGCAATAAAACATTTCGGGTGTTTTGTGGGGAGCTGGGAATGGATTAGCGATATTTCAGTTTATTTCACTGTAACGTGCGGTGGCGGTATATATTGTATAGCGGGTCATGTCCACGTGCTCCAAATTTCACAGTGCTAAAATGGTGTTTCGCCATGTGGCGGTCATGCTTGTTGATAAAAAAGTACAAGCCGGGAAATATATCGTCACAAGCTGCATAGCTTTTATTTCCAGGGCTAGTCTCGTGGGCTGTTGTATATATTGAGTACAACGGAAATATGAGATTTCTGGTTTTATTAAACAAAGAAGTTATTTACAACTGCCCGTTATCAGATAGAGGATAAAAAGTACGTGGGTGTACGCTGAAGAAAAAAGAACCGAGAGGGCTTCAGACAGAGATCAGTCCGTCCAGAGTCCCGGGAGGAGAGGTGAGGGATCGGAGTCAGTAGTCGGCCGAGGTCGCGTGTTGGTGTCGGAAAAGCTAGACGTTTAAATTTACCAACTGAAAAGCTTGTCGCCCAAGAAATTTAATTGAGGACTCGAAAGTGTAAAGACTGAATATATATTGATCTAAACTGACCCGCATCTCTCGAAGTTAAGAAAGCTTGATTTGATTTCAATAAACTTCTGAGGATAACTTTGGTGTATATTGTCATCCTTACAACGAAGATAAAACTATTGCAATTTAAGTACAGTGAGACGCGGCTATGCACACTGTGTCGGAGAGGAGGAAAGGCAGAGAGAAAAGAGAGAGAACAGTGCTTAGATTACTGTGATCCCATAAGGGACCCAAGGTCTGATCCGTACCCAACGACGTTCGGAAAGCAAAAGAGGCTGGTATTTTTTTCGTCGTTCTACGTCACCACGTGACTTTCCGGTTCCTGTCAACACCGGTTGAATTCATTTCTCCATTTGGGGTGGGGGTGGGTCACGCCCCGGTCAAAATCACGACAAACGTTTTGTGCTCATCACTATTTTTTAAAAACATTTACTATCTCTTATTTCTTCTTCCTCTCTTTTCTAATATAGTAGTTCTCGTTCAGGAAATCCCATATGTTCTACAATCACCAGAGGAGAATTTATTTGATATGCGAAGAAATTGCGTTACGACGGAACGAATCAAACTCATAAGTCAAGGGTGCTACTGCATATATGTCTGCGTTAATGTGGGAATTTGTCAAGATTATTTTCTATATTATCGAATTTTATGCGATACATGCATTTATAATTGCCTAAGCAAAATATAAATAATAATTTAATTCACAATGCTTCTATAAAAACAAACATCCAAAATCTTATTCACTTCGCCGAAGAGCTTACGGTCGGGTTTGTTACTAAATAAACGTCCACTTACCTACTATGGTAGGGTGTGTAATAGTATCATTGACAAGGTTAATTTTCGCCAGGGATTGTTCGCTATGTACGGCGGCCGAACGGATATGGTCTCTGACTATGCCTGTGAAGTCCCGGTTTCGATTCCTGTCGGAGGGGAGTCGTTAGTATACACGCGCTGAAGAGACTTAATAAAGTCGAAAACAGTCTGTACGGTGTTCTGCATAGCGACCATCCTTTGCCGGGATTCACTTGTCAAGATTATTTTCTAATAATTATCGAATTTTATGCGATACATGCATTTATAATTGCCTTCAAGCAAATATAAAATAAATATAAATAATATATATATATATATATATATATATATATATATATTGCAGGATTATCTAAAACGCATTAGTAAACTGGGCTGCTTTGCGCCAAATCTTTTTTCAGATTTTCTTTGAAATATCGTTAATAAATAAGATTTATTCACGTATTAATAATTTAGATTATAAATTAAATACTCAGTGATAAATTCCTGAGGGTATTGTGACGTCCAAGTGATGTATTTTCGGTTACAGATAGACAGGCGGGGTGACATATTATAATAAGATTCCATTATCCTACCGAATATGAAGGGCTGCGATTTACACAAAAAATAATGATGAAAACGACGACAGTGAACAAGTTTGAAATGTTAAGATAGAATAGAACAGAGTTGGAAAAGCTATGTACTAACGAGATGTAAATAATGGTTTCTAAAGATTAGGAGTGTGTCAGTTAATGATGATTGGCTCCGTAACGCTAAAATGATCGACTCGAACAAAGATTTTTTTCTCCTTCATAGAAAACGTTAAAACGACAAGAGGTAGTGAGTTGAGACGTCATTTCACGACGTGTTTCTTCCATTTTCGCAGGTGCACACATCTCATCTCCTTTTTGCTTTATGACTTTCATTTTGCTTTCAGCAAACATCTATTCTGTCATTTTATATTGCGGTTTTTCTTTTTTTTTTTTGGGGGGGGTGGGAGGGTTTGTCAATGCCTGTTGGTATTTTGATCATCTCAGTCTGGTTTTGTAGGAATGGCTTGTCAGACCAATTTCTACGGTAAAAAGAAAATGAGATAAAAAAAAGTAGAAGTAACGGTGAAGAAATAATAAAAAAAAGAAAAAATAATGAACAGAAAAGAAAGAAAGAAAGAGAAAGAAAGAAAGGAAGGAAGAAAATAAAAACTAACAGAAATGAAGAAAGAAAACAACAAAAGTAATTAAGCAAAAATAATGAAAAGAAATGTAAAGAAAACAAAAGTTTTATTAAAAAGAAAGAAGAGAGAGGGAGAGGAGAGGAGAGAGAGAGAGAGAAGAGAAGAAGAGAAAATAATGGAAAGAAAGGAAGAAGGAAAGAAAGAAAATAAAGCTAATAGAAAGGGAGAATAGGGTAAAAACTAAAATGATGAAAGAAAGGAAAGGAAAAAAAATGTTAAAAAGAAAAAAGAAAAAAAATAATGGAATGAAAGAAAAGAAACAGCCCAGTGATAAAACGAAAGATAAGAGAAAATAAGAATAATAAAAAGAAACAAATAAGGAGAAACGAGAAGAAAGATAAAAAGAAAACATAAGATTGTTAAAATATAAAGAGAGAAAGAAAGGAAAATAATAGGAAAGAAGAAATGAAATACAAAAGAAATAGAAAACGAAAGAAAGAAAGATAACAAAAAGATATTGTTAAAAAGAAAAGAGAAAGTAATGGAAAGAGGAAAGACAAAAAAAGAAAGAAAAAAGAATAGAGAAAGAAAGAAAAAAGAAAGAAAGAAGCATGAATAATAGAAAGTAAAAGAGAAATGTGGAACAAAATAATGAAAATAAATAAACGAGGAAAAAAAAATTAAAAAAAAAATGAATAAAAGAAAGAAAGAAGGAAAGAAAAAGTAGAAAGAAAGAAAGAAATGTGGAACAATGAAAAGAAGAATGAAAGAAAAAAGATACAAAAAAAAAATAATAGAATGAAAGCAAAAGAGAAACGAGGAATAAAACAACGGGAAAAAAAACGAAATTAAGGGGAAAGTAAGAATAATGAAAAGGGACAAAGAAAGTATAACAAAAATAATGAAAAAAAAGAAAGTAAAATAAAAGAAGAACATAGGATTATTGTTAAAAGAAGTTGAAAAGAAAGAAAAGTAATGAACAGAAGAAAGAAAAAAGAAAGAAAAGAAAGAAAGAAAGAAAGAAAGAAAAAAGAAAGAAGCATTAATAATGGGAAAAGAAAACAAAAGAAAAGAAAGAAAGACAAAAAGAAAAAAAGAAGCGTGAATAATGGCAAGAAAGAGAAATGTGGAACAAAAAATGAAAAGAAAAAAGAAAAAAAGAAAGAAGTAAAAAAAAGGAAGTAAAATAATTGAGAGAGAGAGAGAGAGAGAAATGAGGATACAAAAGAAAGAAAAAAAGAAAGAAAAGAAAAAGAAGAAAAAAAGAAGCAGAAATAATGAAAAGAACGAGACAAATATGGGACAAAACAATGTAAAGAAGAAAGAAAAAAGAAAGAAAGAAGTAAATCTAATGGAAGGAAAGAAAGAGATTGAAAAATATAAAGAATAATATAAGTGCTGAATGGCCGACAGCATTGTCAGTCTCCGAAAATTGATTGTAACATAACAGAATATGTGTTTGAAATAAACAAAATATGTCCGCTGTAAGTTTCCATCCAATAATGAAAGAAGAGGCAATGAGTGTACGATGACGTTACCATCAATGTCATCCACTGAAGAAGAAGAAACGTTATTCTCTAATAATCATAAATCCCTACAGGTAATCAATTTCTTTTGTAGACTCTTTGGTGTGAATTGGTTTTTATAAGAAATGGAAAGAAAAATGAAAAACCGGAGGAAATTTGGTTTATTATAAGGAAAAGCCATTGATTAAACACCCACAAAACTTATAATCATATAAGCTATGTCTACTAATATAACCATAACAATTACTTATACTAAATTTGTAAGGTTGCCCAGTCGTGATGCTGTAGATTGGCAGGCAAAGAGTCAAGTTTCCTTTATTCAGATAGGTCTTCTCGGCACACCATTATACACACAAAACTTTCCGAAAATATCAGAATCGTTAAAATATAAATATTAATCTATATATTGAAACTCCTTTTCCTTAATGGTACGACCGTTATCATCTTGCAACACCCTCTGGTTAAAAATAAGATCGTCCAAATCATCCAAGATGAAATACAAAAATGTAAATCCTGATTATCTGCTGCTACTCATATGCCGAATTCTTGTTTCTTATATGGACCCGTTTTTATAATAAATAATGAAAGGGAAGAAAAAGGACATGACACTCAGAAAATTATAATAAAAAAGAAAGAAAGATAGAAAGAGAGTATGAGAAAGATAGAGAAAGCGGGTGAGCATGCGGAAACGATGACGCTAATATGTTTCAATCAAACATATTGGAAAGAGAAAAAAAGGAAAGAAAGAAAAAAGAATGAGGGAGAGTCAAATCAATATTATTATTATTATTATTATTATTAAATATTGAACTATTTTACAATAGCCTTTAAGTAAACATATCAAACGTTGTAATGGTTAAATTATTATACTTTGGTATATCCATAAGTCCTGCCAGTAAACATTAATATATATTAATTACTTGACTGGGAATAGTGACTTTAAAGCCAGGATGGCAGGTATTCTTCAATAAGAAAATTGGCGCAATACAATCTTACTTCCAGTTTTATTCTATATATTATTATGTGGCCTTAAGCTAAGTTTATGCTACTTCCTTAAAACATTGTGATGAAAAACAACAATAAGAAGAAATAAAAATTGATAAAAACTTACAAGGATAAAGGGGATTAGTTTCATGATGGCATTTATCATCAATAATTATTATGATTATATATTTGATCAATAAATATAACTTTTGTATTAACATTTCAAGTTGCTTTTTATACTGTAAGTTTATGCTACAATTCTCATCATATTTGATCCCCCCTCTCTCCTGTATCCTAACTTTATCTTTGACATGCAAGTTGCCCACCTGGCATTGGTGGGGCTACCAGTTGAGCAAGGTCGGCTCAGTAGAAGGCCCTGAAATGACATACGAATTCCAGCTGATGATTGTGGGCCACTTGCGGTAACGCTCGTTTGTATATAATCTATTTGTATACATAGATCTCTGCTACGGACCATGGTTATAAAACTAATCTCAGTATATTACTTGTGTAGTGAGATTGATCCTCAATAGGTACTCCAAACACACACACACATAAAAACATATATATATATATATATATATATTATTATATATATATATATATATATATATATATATATATATATATATATATATATGTTAGAATAGCATAGACTCTAAGTTTGATAATGGCATTAGTGAGAAAGTGTCACCGTGCACCGTACCTACACTATCCTAATTTAGATCTGCATATGCTCTATCAACACTATTAAGCACTCCTTATCTGTATATATAAGTGAAATATATATATATATATATATATGTGTGTGTGTGTGTGTGTGTGTGTGTGTGTTGGTAATATAATTAAAGTAAAGTCGTCGGGGCGGCCTAAAGTCAGTACCAGCCAGTCAGCGAGGGAGTCTATCCCCTTTTCAATAGAGCTAGACCAAGGAGATTGTTTTAGCATCTGAGGTGGAGCGCCACACCTACCATCAGCTCCTTACTTTACCGCACAGATTCCTGTGCTACTCATACGCTGAGTTGGCGGGGACCGGTATCGAACTAGGAACCTTGTGGTTTCTAGCCGAACGCTCTACCGACTGAGCTAACCCAGCCCCTTAGTAAAGTATGTTCAATATCTAAGTAAGGGTAACGGAAATATGAAATCAACAACGTTTGGTAACTGACAGTTTTTCGCTTATACAATTATGTCTGCAAAAAGAAATCATTTCAAAAATTTATTTAAAAGTTAAGAAATATTGACACTGAAGTTTTGTAGTGAATCACTTGAAGTTTAATCAACTTTGGCCAGTAACAGGTGTTCCATTGTCACTCAGGTTGTCAAAAGTATTTTGATAAAGCATTTCATGTGATTTAATTAAATAGGACAAATTATTTTACTGTCATGCAATTGCATTTTAGAACTCATTTTGAAAACATCACTGCTGACAAGACAAGAAATTTGTGTTTAGTACAATTGAAACAATATTAGTGCAAAGCTAAAAACTTCTAGAAGACCATCAGTATCTGAAAAACAATAGAAGTGTTTTTGTGAATAGTGACTTTCAAGAAAAAAAGGCAGGTGTTCCTCAGTAAAATAATGGCGCAGTACAATCTTATCTGAAAAACATAGAAGTGTTTTTGTGAATAGTGAAGAAAAAAAAGGCATGTTTCTTCAGTAAAATAATGGCGCAGTACAATCTTATCTGAAGATCAATAGAAGTGTTTTTGTGAATACTAAGAAAAAAAGCCAAGTGTTTCTCAGTAAAAAAAAAATGGCGCAGTACAATCTTACTTCCGCGTTTATTCTATATATCATCATGTTGCCCTAAGCCAAGATTAGAGGAAATCTCAATTTCCTGTAAATGCTGCTTACTTAAAAACATTGCAATGAAAAGCAAAAATAAGAAGAAATAGAAATTGACAAAAACTAACAGGGAATGTGGGGATTAGTTTTATGATGGACTTTATCACGTCATGCGATGTTTTAAAGATCGAATATATAATTTTAAGGCAGTTTTTCACGCTGAATCCAAAAGTCATACCCATTTTTACTAATCATATCAAATTTTTAAGATACAATCTTCTACTTAAAATGTATAAAACAGTATGATAGCTGTGACAAGTAGAGTCAACAGGCTTTTGAATAAGTCTTATTATTATATACAACTTATTCAAGCACATCTTAAAAACCGGCCCTGACTAAATACAATGAATTGTATTTTTGAATTCAGCATTAAAGGTGATCATATACTTGATAAAACATTTGAACTTTGGAAAAAAATGTTAACGCAGGCCAGTGTAATAATTATGATTATATATTTGATCAATAAATATAACTTTTGTATTAACATTTCCACTAGCTTTTTATACTTTAATTTTCAGCTAGAATTTTAGCTGTAATTTTCAGCATAATCGCTCCCCGCTCTACTTTATCCTTATATTAGTAAAGTACCTTTCTTAAAAGTGTGTGTGTAAATGTCACTGACAAAGAAATCTAACTGACGAGATTATTGCCAACAGATATCCATTGGGGAGGCAAAGTCAAGAAGATTCCACCCAACACCGAAAATGAAATTTGCAGAAACGCCTAAAAATGATTCATTTCAAACTGTAGTTAAGAAAAAGCGACACGACATGGTGTTTATACAGAAATTCTGGAACATTTAGAAGATAAAAATAAGTTTAGGGAGTAAATAATTTTTAAAGTTGAGTCGACCGAAATTTGTAGCGATGAACTTCCAAGTGTTTCTCTGTATAACTGTAAAGCGTGAGTACCAATATATTATATAATTTTGTTAAATACATTTTTGAAACGGCTTATTCATTTTTAGACAGTATATATATATATATATATATATATATATATATATATATATATATATATATATATATATATATATATCAGTATAGCTATGAAGGTAGAGTGAACTAAACATCAAGATATATTACAGAGGTTGAAAACAACGAATTCCTAAAAACAATCAATCGTCAATTGTTGCTGAAGAAACTGTAACAAGCTAAGCTTGTTACAGTTGAAATAAATTATTACAAGAAACACATTTTAAATTTCCTTCATTTATATATATATATATATATATATATATGTGTGTGTGTGTGTGTGTGTGTGTGTGTGTGTTTCTGTCTGTCTATCTGGATAGCGTAGGCACAGAATTAACGGCACTTTGTGACAATCACTGCCCAAATAATCATTAGACAAAGACAGTATACGCTATTAAAACTTACCACATCGCATGCTCTGTCATTGATATTGAGCACTCTTACTTTATAAATATTGCAACCAATTGACATATATATATATATATATATATATATATATATATATATATATATGAGAGTAAGTAAATAAACAATGTGTTTTTTGATATGGCTTTTAGCCGACAATTTTTGGAGGATATGTGCTTAATTGAAGTCATACCTAATTTTGAAAATTAATTAGTTAATAATTAATGAATTTAGGCGAGCATATATGTTCAAATGTATGGCTAAACAAATCGAGAAAATGTCAATCCTTGAATGTACATTTCGACCTATTAGGTCTCATCAGCAAGGTTATAGACATGGAAGACTGCTCCGTGTGTGACTCGACACCTCGACTGCCAAGCTGACAGGCGGAGATTCTAATCACTACACCAGCTGGCCAATCCCAGATTCTTCGTCTGTTTTGACCTTATTTATATTCCACTTTTTATTGACTTGCTACACGACAGTATGAGAGTAAGTAAATAAACAATGTGTTTATTTGATATGGTTTTAGCCGACAATTTTTTGAGGATATGTGCTTAATTGAAGTCATAACTAATCTTGAAAATTAATTAGTTAATAATTAATGAATTTAGGCGGGCATATATGTTCAAATGTATGATCAAAATCAACAACTTTCTAGTTGTTACACACACACACACGCACACACACACACACACACACACACACATATATATATATATATATATATATAATGCAAATGAACGATGATTTTTAGGTATTGAAAATGCGGCTTTGGCCTCAGTATTGTTAACTCATTTTTACTTATGCTATTACCAGAAATGCGCGCAGACATCTAAATCCTACCAAAGTTTTTTTTTTCCAATCCACCTCTGCAGCTCTGTAAACAAGATGAAGCGAGATAGTAAGCAAGTTACCTTCAAAGAGTGACACCCGTGCACAACGGCAAAAGCGGTGGATCAAAGCTGGCCCAAGTGCCTGACAAAAACATATCTAAGACGATTCTACTAGGAAAGGAAATATTTGACCTCATTCACGATCGGATCCAACAAGTGTTGGTGCATCTAAATAGGAAAATGTAAATACAAACAGAGACAGAGACAGAGACAGACAGAGACAGACAGACAGACAGACAGAGAGGGGCGATTTTATGTGTCTTAGGTCACGGATAAAGTTATCCCCGCTGATAAAATATTGAAAATATTTTCCTGAACGATCTCCGCTGATGATGACTGGATTTCGAACACGCAGATTACTTCTTGCAAAAACACTCAGCAGCTTGGTTTGAGCACATATTACAGAAAGATTATCAACAAGCTAATCTGACAGATTAGTGTTGTGAGTTTGATCCTCACTAGTGCTTCATAAGAATAACCTAAGCTTAAGAAAGGTACAAATGCACAATAGTGCGCAAAAGATAATATCATTAGAATCCTAATTTCCGCATAAATAGCATTAGATGTCGTAAACTCCTAATGTAGCCTAAGCCTAACCCAAACTCTTACACTAACCTAACCCAAAAGTTAACCCTAACCTTAGCGTCCCAAAGGCTTCGGGTATTTCCGTGAAATGTAATGAAATGTACTGCGTTTATACGCAATCTAATGGTATTATCTGTTGCGAACTTTGCATTAGTACCTTAAGAAATAATTAAGATATCTTGTGTAGAAAGATCGTGTCCCGAAACTCTGAATAGCAGAGGGACTGCACGTTTAGATAGAATCGTAAATGAAAGAATCGCACCATCGCAAGTGCCGAGGGCAGCAGCAATCACTGATCCCCGTATTGAATCGTGTCTGTTAGCAGATTTTTGAATACACTGACTATATCCCCAGCAGAAAAAGGGGGGTCCTAGGTATAACATTAAACGGCATCTGATAGTGAGGCCCAGTTTTTAAGAGTCTGGGGTACACCTTTATTTCATTACTTCCAAGTTCATTCTAATCGGGAGCTCTAATACCTGTTAGGGTCCCGTCTATGGAATTAAATAAATCTGCTTAAAAATTATTCGTATTTGGTAAAACTATGTGTAAAGAAAAAATCCCTCTTAATTACACAAAAAATGTAAATATACACGTGCAAGAATGTGGTTCTCTAGCATCTAGGTATAAAATAACCCTAGACGGGTTGATATGCAGTTAAATCAATCAATTCACTTTGTGTTCCATGCTCATTGCATGCAAGTGCTATAATTACATACACTATATAATCCCACTGATTTTTCAAAAAACTCTTTTAACTCTGTCTGATAAATGTAGAGAAGAAAGGTATGAAACCCAGGGTCTCAGTTAAAAATATCCATGTAATTAGATATATATACACAAGATCATATATATATATATATATATATATATATATATATATATATATATATATGATGCATCGAATAATATAATAAGTACAGTTCTAAAAAGTTTATTCATAAAAGTTAATTTTCTTCTTAACTAAATATACTAGGATTTTCTTTTTTAGTGGAACATTTTTTAATCAAAACGGATATTATTAGGTATCTTTTTTTCCAAACTCTACACCAGTGAAACTCTATTACCCAAAATAAGTAACAGTCAAAAGTATACCCTTTATATATATATATATGTATATATATATATATATATATATATATATATATATATATGTGTGTGTGTGTGTGTGTGTGTGTGTGTGTGTGTGTGTGTGATTTTATCGTTGGACTGTAATATTAGTGTAGTGTTTGCTAATAAATAATACCTAATAATAAATGTTTTGATTTTATAATATTCCACAAGTAATAATGAAATTCTGATATCATTTGTTTAAATGGAAATTAACTTTTTACAAAATAATTGTTATGGGCATGCCTATAATGGGCAATATCAGACATATGTATAGTTTTATTTTCGAGGAAAAGTAACACTGGAATATAGTTGTGATGTTGAAAAGATTATTGTAGATGTTGTCATTATTTTCCTTAGTGTGGATTCTTATAATAAATTTGACAT
>CM042142.1:61913195-61923195 GCA_023376005.1 Doryteuthis pealeii | reverse complement strand
ACAGCCGACGAGAACCTGCGTGATCGGCGCGGTCGCGCACCATCGCAGCCAGCGGTCAGTGAGGTTCGTCCACCCCTCTTTGCCTCAGATCCCATCAGTAGTAGCAGCAGTAATTCCCATTGTCAACGCTCGCCACTCACACGCACCACGAGGGAATTAAATAAAAAGTCAAATCTCCTACTACATACAGCATGCTTGTGATTTCATTAAGCAGTGTACCAGCAACGTATACGATTCAGCGAGTTTGAAGATGCCAGTATATAACATATACGACCTAGTGCCGGTAAAGGACTATGCAACAACCTGAACAGGCCCGAGGATATAGCAACCTAAACGTTGTGTTTATAACTACTACAATAAAGATGAGGCAAACAGTCCGAAAAATGAAAATTATTCATATTAAGCCTCATCTAAAAAATACAGACAGATTTCTTGCGAGTTTTATCTAGAATTACTTTAGTGAATAGCGTGGATTTTCTCGGTTTTATTCGGAAAGAAAAAGTTTTACGAATAATCGTCTTAGATGAAACTTTTTGTACATTCGTTTTCAATATGAATTCTGACTGAAATTTTTTTAATAATAAACTTATTTTCGCTCAAGGGCGTTTCATATTCAATTTTCGAAAGACGTCTTAAATAAATCATCGTTTCTTTGAAATGTCTGTCAACCGGAAAAAATACGCCAAAAAGAAACTTCTGATGTAGGATTTGATTATACAAGTTCTTCAAGGCCTAAACATACGACGGAAACGTTGAATTGAAATCGTCTTCTACAGACATTTTTTGCTGATGGCCACATTTCTTCGATGTGTTCAATTTTCATTTAAAAATGTCCCTCCCGCCAAGATACGTGCATTTCGAACTGAATAATAAGCCTTCCAAAATGGTGGACTACACAAACGCCTTTTTGTTGTTTGAACGTAACAGTAAAGAATTTTTTTTTTTTTTTTTTTTTGTTCATTTATTTTTTCTTATTTCTTTTCTCTATCGGTTGCTGAGAAATTTCTTTCAAATATAATACAAATAATCTTAAGTAGAATATTTTCTGTCTGTGATTCTATCTATTTATCAACAATGACTTTATAATGCAAATAGAAGAATATACAAAACACAGCAGCAAACTATTAGATATGAACATTTTTCAAACTTTGATAAATATAGCACACGGCCATAATAACTGAGTGCCCTGGGTATCTACATCTGGGTTCCTGCATCTGATGGGGATGTTTCAGTTTTGGGCTCTGGGAGTGCTGAGTACCTCTTTATTGCCATTACTCCCAGGTCCACCCTGACCCAGTGGTAGTACCTATTAGGGTCCCACCAATGGGTTAAATAGAACAATATTATTTAGAAAAAATTGAATTAAAAAAAGAAATTTCAATACCCATCAAGAATGAAAAAAAAATGTCTTCGGCATGAAATAATCCAACAAGGGTTAACATGCCGTAAAATCCAACAAACCAAAACAACCATAATAATCAATTATCAATAAGGATTGAACTTATACCCCTAGCAATGACCTGCAAAACTGGATTGTTCTGTGGTTGTACAAGTAAAAAATTATTCCCTCACTTTTTTACTCTTCAAATATATATATATATATTATATTATATATTTGGGAATAAAAAGGCCTTAAATACCATGGTATCGTGATTATGGACCATTTCCACTCGAGAGCATGCTCAAGAGCTTCTTCAGATCACTGATATATATCAGTGATCTGAAGAAGCTCTTGAGCATGCTCTCGAGTGGAAATGGTCCATAATCACGATACCCATGGTATTTAAGGCCTTTTTATTCCCAAATAACTTTGCTCTGTTTACAATAATTAAACATTGAGCTCTCATACGGAACCTGAACTCTACAACAAACTACGGGTAGAGAATTAGGACCCACCTAGAATCACCTTGTACCAAGAAACTTGTATATATATATATATATATATATATATATATTATATATATATGGTAAGGAAAATGGTTTCAATATCGGTCAGATTAGCGTTATATATCTATTTCTACCCATATGTATATGTATATACCTATGTGCTTCACTAAACCGCCAATTTTATTGAAATGAATATTGTTCTAAATGGGCCAGGTTAGCTCAGTCGGTAGAGCGTTCGGCTAGAAACCACATGGTTCCTAGTTCGATACCGGTCCTCGCCAACTCAGTATATGAGTAGCCCAGTGATCTGTGCGGTAAAGTAAGGAGCTGATGGTAGGTGTGGCGCTCCACCTCAGATGCTAAAGCAATCTCCTTGGTCTAGCGCTATTGAAAAGGGGATATACTCCCTCGCTGACTGGCTGATACCGACTTTAGGCCGCCCCGTCGAACTTACTTTACTTTTTTATATTGTTCTATACAAAAAGAAGGCCCATCTTAGAATCACCTTAACACAAACTAACCAGGTGATTTACACACACACACACACACACACACACATACATATATATTAAGAAATTTGTAAAAACAAGTGTTCCAAAAATAAGATGAATTTATTTATCGACGCTTAAACGTTTCGGTTTCTTTAAACCTTCATCAGGATGTATTATGGGGTGAAGAAATTGATGGATGTTTTATAGATGACAGGTGATAAAAATACATTCTGATGAAGGTTTAAAGAAACCGAAACATTTAAGCGTCGATAAATAATTCATCTTATTTTTGGAACACTTGTTTTTTCAAATTTCTTAATATTGTCGGATTTATTTCCATATTTACTCCCATATATATATATATATATATATATATATATATATATATATATATATATATATATAACCCACTTTTCTTGTAATCAACATAAGAAGGCTTTTTGCCATGTTTTCAGATTTTCAATGTTAGATATCTATTAGATATTTATCATTAAGTTGTTTGATGAAAAAATATAAGTGTTTTATATCCTAAAATCTTGCCCAATTATAACAACGTGTCAAACTCATATTTTTTATTTCAAAGAGTTGTCAGACTAAAACCTTAATTTGAATCTCCGAAACTGAAATTGCTTACTGGCCATTACTATAAGTAATAAAATAATCTAAGCGGAGTGGCCTATTGCTGGTATCAGCCGGACAGCAAGGGAGTCTATACCCTTTTCACTAGTGATAGACTAGGGAGATTGTTTTGTATCATAGGTGGAGCACCACGCCTACCCTCAGTTCTCTACTTTACCTCACAAATCTAAGTTGTGCTACTCATGCGCTGAGTTGCCAAGTGTCACATCGAACCCGGAACCTTGTTGTTCCGATGCCGATGTTCTACTGACTGAGCAAGATGACATATCTTGTATTCGTTTAATTACTCATGAGCAGTGTTTTTCATAAAATAATGGTTATAAAGTCTATAGAATGTACTGATCATGTGTATGGGAAGAAGAAAAAAACATAGATTGAAAATATTTCTCCTTTAGCTTTCTTTTTTTCATTTATCTTTCTTTCTCGCCTTCTTTCCCCGAATTTATGTTGTCCATGGATGGCGACCTGTGATGCTTAAGGACTGAACCCTGGTGGCTGAGAAGTCCATGACATGAAGCACTCCACTTTGGTCCTTACCTAGGCTAGATAAGCGGTCGGAAAGCTCCCTCCGATCAATCAGCTGGTCACGTCAAGCCCTGAAACCTATATGATAGTCCTAAATCTATTGCACTTATAGCAATCCCCAACCCCTTTTTTATCATATATGAGCTAGAAGGCGGTTGCTATCTTTATATCCTATGTATAACGGTAAATTCAATCTGATGATGAGGTTCCAATTCTGAAGCGCTGGGGAATGTGGAGCACCCATCATTACCATTACCCTCAGGTCCACTCTGACCCGGAGTGGTAGTACCTGTTAGGGTCCCATCTATGGGTTGAATAGAAACAAATGATTTTAATAGATATGTTTTTAAAAATTGAGTTTTAAAAAATGAGTACCCATGAAGAATGAATGAGACAAAATGTATTCGGTATAAAATAACCCGACAAGGATTGACATGCCGTAAAATCCAGCCAGGCAACCATCTTTATCTCTTTCATTCAGATTCCTTTTTTCTTTTTTCCTCTTACATCGTT
The DNA here is from genome assembly GCA_023376005.1 of Doryteuthis pealeii. Taxonomy (NCBI): domain Eukaryota; kingdom Metazoa; phylum Mollusca; class Cephalopoda; order Myopsida; family Loliginidae; genus Doryteuthis; species Doryteuthis pealeii. The sequence continues at coordinate 61,919,140 of CM042142.1, read as the reverse complement.
CCCCTTCTGTCTCTTTTCCTTATATTCCCTCCCTCTAAAGAACTAAATAGGAACCTTACCAAACGATAATAAAGAGCACTTGGCATTGAACAAATCCATATCTTATATTATCCAATAGACGTTCCAGCTTTAATTACATTGGCTTTCTACGAAGAATCGTTTAGCAATAAAAAATATGATACAAAAAAAAAGACTTGAAGGTAAACTAAAGATTATTTTATGTACAAAAAGACGAAAACCTATTTACTCATATAAAGGGGTCAATCATTATATATATATATATATATATATATATATATATATATATATATATAAATATATATATATATATATATATTTATATATAGTAAAAGAAAGATATGCCCTATGATAGGTTCGCTCAGAACTGGACGTCTAGAGTCGTTAAACAAATCAAATAATGGACAAAAAGCACAGTTTAATATCATCATATAATCGCATGTTTTCTCCATGATAGAAAAAAACAAGCCAATAAAAATAAACGAAAATGCCAGTCTTAAATACAATAGAAATTATCTTCGATCATTTCGAGTGTCCCATTTCGGGTAATATGTGATAAAGCCTAATCTTCCCTTTGGCTGATTTGCGTGCCACAACAAAAATATGAAGGGAGACGTGAAAAAGAATTGTGAATAGCGTTTACACGAACATTGCTATGTTAAAAACACGGACAAAAACAGTCATCTTTCCAGCAACACGTTCGTTTTTATGGACCAAGTAATATTTTGTGGGAGTAAATAGCAAAAAATCCTGATTTAATGTGACCACAAATAAAAAATGATATCTGCATTTACCGTTCAATATTTTGTTATGTCTTTGTATTGATAAGTCCATTCTAGATATATATATATATATATATATATATATATATATATATATATATATATATATATATATATATATCTGTATGTATACATGTGTGTCTGTGCGTGTGTCTGTTTATTATCTCAAATGGACTTATCAATACGAAGACATAAGAATATATATATAAGATGAACAATGTATATATATATATATATATATATAATCCAAAAGTCCAGAGAAGAAATCTTCCTTACGACACAAGAGTTTGTTTTTTTAAACCAAGTCGCAGTTTGAGAGCTCAATATGTGCTCTTAATGTTAGATTCACAGAGCAAATATATGAGTAAAGAAATAACAAAATACTTAGAGATTTAGCATTATAGTCTATTTCAGGGAGCTTAGACAAATATTCTAAATCTCTCGACTCATCATTCGCATCTGATGTGAGTCGGGAGATTTAGACTATTTGTCTAAGCTCACTTATATATATATATATATATATATATAGTGTACATACAAATTCTATGTAAGTAAATGTCCCCCTATAAGTCTATGAAACAATGTGTATACATTAACGTTTAGAGTTATATTTTATATACCCCCCCGCACGATAGGATGCGACACAAGGTCAATTTCTTAAGCGGGGTTTAACAGTTTTGAATTTAGAGTTTTCCTTCTTAGACTGGTTACCTAGCCAATGTTAAAGATCCCAGTCTGTCCTATTATTTACCCATAGCTGGAGAGATTGTGGTTAGATATATACCTTTCCCGAGAGTTTTAGCGTTATATGAAATGGCATATAGCTTCGTCCAAGATTTGAAGTCGGGTCGACGAGTCCATTTCCTATGACTCTAACCATTACAATACGCGCCTCTACATATACATTTCATCTGTATTTACCAACTCCTCCGCACGAGCAGGATACGACACAAGGTCAATTTCTTAAGCGGAGTTCAACAGGTTTGAATTCAGAGTTTTCCTTCTCCTAGACTGGTTACCTAGCCATGGTTAAAGAGTCCAGTCTGCCCTGTTATTTACCCATAGCTGGAGGAGAGTAGGATCCATACCTTTCCCAAGGGTATTAGTGCTAAGTGAAATGCAATTACCACGTCCAGGATTTGAACATCTGTATATGTTATATTTTTTAGTGATTGTTTATATATGCACCTACTCTTGAGTAGCTAGCTCGTGTTATGGTCTTGTGGAAATATAAACTAATTTTAACTAATATAATGGAATCTCGTCGTAATGTAATGATTTGTAAGATCATCTTGCAGACAATTACTATTGTATTGTGTTCGATTTTCATTTGATACCCTATACTTGTGACTTTATAACAAACTAATTTAAGCTAAGTAAACACTGATATATGCGCATATTAGTGATTATGTTTGTATATAGAGTAATGGTACGTACTAACGAATACGTTTATGAATACGCCATCGCAAAATTTTAACGAATTGGTATATGCATTTAATGAATATATATATATATATATATATATATATATATATATATATATATATATATACGTGTGTGTGTGTGTGTGAAGAGAAATGGAAGTGAATCCGACGGTATGTAGTATAGTGAAATATTTGAAAAAACACATGTTTAAATAGAATGAGTGGTAAGTTTATTAGCCAAAGCTGCAGTGTTTCAATCTGTTTAGTAGATCTTTTTCAGGGCTTTTTTTAATTTGTGATAAATTTATTTTCCTTAAAACAAAAAGCCCTGAAGAAGATCTACTAAACAGATTGAAACACTGCAGCGTTGGCTGATAAACTTACCACTCATTTTATTTAAACCTGTGTTTTTTTTTCCAAATATTTCACTATACTACAGATTACGTGGCTGCGCGATTACCATGACTAGATTATTCTGCGATCTCCATGTGTGGCGTGGACCGGTGGCTCAGGGATAGAGTCTCAAGCTCTACATTCTAGTGCCGCTGATTAGACCTCTAGTGGCGGAGAACGTGGTATACACAGCTGATGCTTTGGCACAAGACCAGAAGTATGGGGCATCTACTGAGAACAGAACATACCTGTAATGGTCTGCTATCATAGCTCGCTAATCACCGCACCACACAAACTGTCCTTTAAGTATGAGGGGTAGTCATTTATCAAACTTGATTTAGATTAGCACAAGGCTATAAGTATGGGGTACCCTGAATCAAACTTACTAGTAATGTTTGAACCTGATACCTTTGTTTATCAATATGACTTGATTCGGTATTAAATGTCCTGAAAAGAGTTGATATGCCGTAAAACAAAACAACCAACAACCAACATAGTAATGATCTACTATCCTAACTTGCTAACATTTGAACCCTACAAAGTGTCCTTTAAATGTAATAGTTAGCCAATTACTAAGCTTAGCTTAGTTTGGCACAGGACATGACGTATGGGGCATCCACCGAGAATCGAACTTACTCGTAATTATCTACTATCCTAGCGCGCTAACCATTGTACCACGCAAGTATGATTAGTAAATTTTGAAAAGATGCCCAGAAGCTTTCGTAAGACATTTTGCAATTATTACACAAGAGTAAAATGTGAAATCCACCAAGACTTACGTCAGCAGAACCCAAAATTGTAGAATGTTTTAGATATGTAAATGTAGCCATGTGCGTTTCTCGGCTGGGTTACCTTCCTTTCTCTACGTATGTGTTTCTTCTCTGTGTGTCTTGTGTATGTGCGTGTGTGTGTGCGTGTGTGTGTGTGTGTGCATATGGTTTTATCATTGGGCAAACAGATTCCAACAGAATTGGTAACAGCAGCGATGAGACGACGCCAGGAATCTCAGCAGCAAAATGACGGCCAGTAAACGGCAAGAAAGACATTTGTTGTCATTGACTGGCAAAGCGCCAATTCTGTTTCCAGTTCGCGGAAAGGCAAACATGGTTTGCTCTTATTTCCGGTCTTGCACATCAAAAACATTATCCGCAGCTCTAGAGGATAGAGAGGAATTTTAGCTTTGGCCCCACCGGCAATGAAGAAGACCGAAGGTTGATGGGCCAGATGTTGGACCGGTGAAAACATAGCATCACCAAACTCAAACGAGTAAAAAGAGAATTGAACTATTGACTTCACGTAAAATATCATTTGAATTTGTATGTCCATACATTAAGTGTTGCAATAAAACAAATTTAAAAGACAAATGATATATATCTTACTATTATTCACATAATATGTATATATATATATATATATATATATATATATATATTATATATATATTTGTGATATGGCGACAATATTTGGGAGAATATGTGCTTAATTGAAGTCGAACCTAATTTTATGAAAGTTAATTCATTAATAATCCCGCCTAATTAATTAATAATGAATTAACTTTCATAAAATTAGGTTCGACTTCAATTAAGCACATATTCTCCCATATATATATATATATATATATATATATATATATATATATATATTATTATTATTATTATTATATTATTATATTATTATTATACTGAAGCTGAGCGAAACAATGTTTGGTTCCATAAGGCTTTTTTTTTGTTTAGTTAAATGAATAAAATTAAATACTAAAATATTCCTTACTTTTGGGATTGAATTTTGTTTAACAAAATTAAATTTCATTGTTTTAATTAGCAGTAATTTGCAATTAAGCCATAAAGTAACCAATCTCTCACTAGACTCACTGCCTATCAATTTCAGCCCCTCTATTATATATTAGTCTATCTATGGGAGCAATTTGGAGGGCCATTCATGCTGACTGCTGACTGTCGAGAGAAATCTCTATTTACATCCCTTTCCTTTCTGTCTGGTAAAAATTGTCAATTGGGTTTGTATTTTTTTTTAAATTTTTGTTAATCCAAATACCGAAGAAGTATAAAAAACATTTTATTTTATGCTCAAAACTTTTTTCACTACGGTTTTGTTTGTCAATTAAAATTATGGGGAAGTAGAAAGGGATTATGTTTTGATATTACATATAAAAATGATTCTCTGTCATCCCCACAACTTCTCAGCACCTTAGCTATTAATAGAATTTCAAGAATCAGGTTCATTTAAATTTGAATTTGGTCAAACTTTCCCTTTCCTAGAAATCTTACAAAATGATTTGGGTATCATCGTATAAATGCATCTTGGCCGCCTGCTCTAAAAAACGCTAAGCGGTGCCACCTGGAAAAACAACCCACGCTACGATTGAAGTCCCTAGCTGATGCGGTGCCTGCTGAAAAACGAACTCGCGCTACTATTTAATTCCATAGCGTTTTTCCCGAAAATGAAAGCTATATTTTAACTCTCCCCAGTCTTTTCCTGACAAGTAAATGTAAATAGTTTAACCCCCCCCCCCTCTTTAAATATATTTTAGCGGTTTAAAGGCGTTTTTATCGACAAATTACTTTTTTAGTGGTTTGAAGGCGTTAAAAGTAAGCAACCTCCAAGGCTTTTAGCGACAAATAAATGTAAATATTTTACCCCCCTTTAGAATATCTTTTTTTTTTCGGTATTTTCATTTTATTTTAATTGAAAACAATTGTCACAAATTTTTAAATAAATACCACCGAGTTTTGAATATAAAAACAATCAATATTAATCACTGCCAAAGTTGCCGCAAAATCCGTATTTCATAAAATAAATTTACCCCCACCATTAAAAAATAATTAAAAATATTTGGGGCGCAAAATATCGGTGGGGTTATATAAAGTTGAAACTAATTACAATATAAATAAAAAAGACAAAAGACCAGAGGTGTGACTTGAAACAAAAAAAAATTAAGGGAGCTATCCTGGTAGAAAATAAGTACCGAATATTGTAAATAAATTTAGAATAAAAACTAAAAAATAATTTTTGGAGATTTTTTTTAATACTCTTTTCGATGATTATTTAATTTATACATCAATATTTGTTCTGTTTAAAGGGGGAGGCTAAAAAAAATTTCTACAGAAGTTATTAGAAAACAATAATTAACTAAAGTAATTATTAAATAAATATGTTTTTAGAATCTAAAAATATGAAATTTGAAACTTAGAATTAGGCGTTTCATATTTTAAATTAATTTTAAATTGTGTGTGTGTGTGTGTGTGTGTGTGTGTGTGTGTATTGTATACCGTTTCTTATTTCTTATTCTGGTCGTATTTTCTTCTGGCCG
>CM042142.1:61900695-61910695 GCA_023376005.1 Doryteuthis pealeii | reverse complement strand
TATATATATATATATATATATATATATATATATATATATATATAGTCTATCTGTATGATTCACTGTATGAAAATATAAGATTAGATATCGCAGAAGAACATGAACGTGCTCTTTATGAGCATATTAGAATATACTGTTATTCGATTACACCCTAAGGGATATTTAAATCCCAAGAAATGTGTTGGCAAACACGGCTCCAAAATGTGACCCAGTTTCTTTTTTTATGCTTTTTTATTTGTTTGTTTGTTAGGTTGTTTTTTCTTCGATTTTCTCCCGTATATCCTTTGAAAGTATTTTATGATAGTTCTTTGCCAAACGCGTGCAACAAGGGAAAAACAGTTTTGTTTTAAAGCGTACGCGCCGGCCACTCTTTGTTAAATGGCTTAGAAAAATACTTTCTTTGGTGAATATGTATTTAAAAAAAACCATTAGCTTTTGCTATAACTATAACCTACATTGATGGACAACGGTTCATGCGACATTTGATTTCTACTTATCAACATAGAATGTTCGTCCTGAATTATGAAGAATGTCAACGTGTTGAAAAATATTTGTCTGTGGAATTAAATAAATGGAAATAAAGAATGCATTTTGATATCTTTGATCGTCTTATCCCGAAATAGTTAAAAATAAAAAAATTAAAATTTAAAAGATATACAAAGAAGATAGCTTTAGTACTTTTGTAAAGAATTATAATTACTGAGTGCTGAAATCCTTCTTCTGGTACAAATGCATAATAGCGCGCAGGTGATAATATCATTAGAATCGCATTTTACGTATAAATAGCATTAAAAGTAAGTAAAGTCGTCAGGGCGGCTGAATGTCGGTATCAGCCAGAAAGTGAGGGAGTGTATCCCCTTTTCACTAGCGCTATCCTAACCCTATCACTAACTCTAATCCTACCCATAACACTAATCTTAACCCTAAAAATAAACCTAACAGCTAGCCTAACCCTTATCCTAGTGTCTCAAATGTTTTGGGCATTTCGGTGAAATGTAATGAAATGTAATGCTTTTTATATGTAAAAAAGTAAAGTCGTCGGGGTGGCCTAAAGTCGGTATCAGCCAATCAGCGAGGGAGTCTATCCCCTTTTCACTAGCGCTTGACCAAGGAGATTATTTTAGCGTCTGGGTGGAGCGCCACACTTACCATCAGCTCCTTACTTTACCGCACAGATCCCTGTGCTACTCATACGCTGAGTTGGCGAGGACCGGTATCGAACTAGGAACCTTGTGGTTTCTAGCTGAACGCTCTACCGACTGAGCTAACCCGGCCCTTTTTAATCTAACAATATTATCTGTTGCATTACCTATTTTGCATAAGTACCTTTGTTTATGCAACCAAAAAATTTCGGTTGAACATTTCTACAGCCTTCTTCAGGTGCCCATTTCGTATTTAACGATAAAGTCCTTATCTTTCTTGTAGATGTTCAGACTATTTTTCATTCTTTTTGTTGCCGGCATGTCACTGAGACCTAGAATAAGCCGCCTGTATCCCCTGGCGATGGATAATATCCACACCATCACTCACCCAAATGGCTCCCGTGTATAGCACTAATCTACATCCGGTGGTATGGGATCAGTTCATGAGCCTAGAGGAGTATGGAGTCACCCCTTTGCTGCCATTACTCTCAAGTCTACTGTGACCCGGAGCGGTAGTACATGTTAGGGTACCATCCGTTGGTCAAAAAATACGTTTGAAAGTTATTAGTGTTTGATACAGGTATTTGAAACCATATAAGTGTGACAACAAGTCTCCTCAAATATCCAGGAGTTTTCTGTGTATTCTAGCCAATCTTCTTCCAATAATTTTCAGTTCACCCAGACTTCTTTCCAGACACTTAGGGACCGCTCCAATTACAATTGGCACGACCTTTAGTTCCACGGTTTTCTTTGTTTTCTGGCGAGGTCCAAGTATTTTCCATTCTTTCGCTTTATTTCACATTCAAACACTGATCCGCCGAGACGGCAAAATCCACAGGATGACAAGTTTTCTTCTTCCTGTTAATCAATACTAGGTCGGCTCTCCTGGCTGGATTACTCTCTTTCTTTCGTTCTTTCTTTCTTATCATATTTTTCTGCGTAGCATGTCACTTTTCTTCACTTTCTTTCTTTATTACAATATCGGTTGATAAGCAACAGCAGATAATCAGGATTTACATTTTTTCATTTAATCTAGGATGATTTGGACGGTCTCATTTTAAAGCAGATGGTGTTGCAAGATGATAATGACATACAAATTAGGAACACAATTGTTTTCACAATGTGTCGTTTAATAATAGATATTACCTGATTATACTCTGCCTCTGAATTTTTGAGATGGGGCTTGATAATTTGTATTATTCGGACTATTGACCTCATCTTTATTAACTACACAACGTTTCGGTCGATTCGTCCTCGGGTCCTCTTTGGCATTTCCTGTCGGACTCGGGAACCTACTCTTCAAACTCGGGAACTTTCTTGTTGAACTCGGAAGCCTTCATGACGTAATCGGGAGCCTTCAGAGAACTTCGAACCGAACCCTTTATTCCATTCATGAGGGTAGACTGTTCTCATTCCGTTAACCATAACCGCGTATAAGTGTATTATGCTACTATCGACCTTGGCCAGAATTGAACCTGCTGCCCAGAGATGACTGTTACTTAAAATTGTATAAAATTAACATCTTTATCCGTTGAGTCTGACAAGAAATACCTGAAGAGTTCGAAGGGCACATTGGCCGAAACCTTGTGGAGATAACAATAAAGATGAGGACAATAGTCCGAATAATACAAAAAATACTCGTATTGATTGTATAGTTTATTCCCAAGAAGTGATAAAACTCAGTTATATTGGTTTAGAAATAAGTTACCCTTTATATAAAAAATAACAAGTGTTATTGATGATAGTGTAACATATGCGTATATGTGGATGCAATAAATATCCCCAAAGTACAGAGACAGTTAATTCTTTTTAAAAAAAGAGAAAGATATTTTGTGCGCGCTTTGACGTTAACCTAAAAAGGAAAGGATATATGTGACCTCAGTTTCGAAGCCGCTAAACCAACAAAATCTAGCACCAAGTTTTCTGTTAATTAAATTCTTGGCCGACTGAATGCCGCCAACGAAAAATATTTAGGTTGAAAAGACAAAGCAATAGGTCTGTCTGGTAAATCAATCGGTGTGCAAAAGAGAGCTCATCTTGTCTCAGTTCAATAGGGACCAAAACACAGAGAGAGAAAGAGAGAGAGAGAGAGAGACAGAGGGAGAGAGAGGGGGTGTCGACGCTGACGTCTGAAAGAAAAAGAGTTTAATTGAATTGAGTTTGTAAATGTCATTGTCTTCGATCTGTCTTCTATTCTTCTTCTTCTTCCTCCTCCTCCCTCTCCTCCACGACGCTGACCTACGGGGCATATTAAGTGGTTCAGATGTAAAATTGTAATTTTCATTTGATTCTACTGACCTCACCAGGAGCCGAAAAAAAAAGACTGATATTTTTACTTCCTTCTTTTAAATACTTTTTTTAATACTCTCTTTATATTCCTCTTATTCTTTTTCTCACCTTTACTTTTCTCTCTGCCTCTGACTCTGACTCTGTCTCTCCCTCCGTCTCTCCCTCTTTCTCTCCCTCCACACTCTCACAAGGTCTATCTATTTTATCACACTCTTTATATATATTTATTCACTTCACTCCTTTTATATCTCTCTATCTATCTATTACTTAAAAAAATTGTATAACTATATCTTTATACCCATGGTATTATGAGTGTGTCGTAGACGAAAAAAATCGACAAAAAAAACATTTTAAGGAACAAAATATTTCTTAATCTTCCGTGAACTCTTTTTCATTCCAATTCCCTTCTGCTGTCCTCTATATACTCTCTCTCTCTCTCTCTCTCTCTCTCTCTCTCTCTCTCTCTCTCTCTCTCTCTCTCTCCTCCTCCTCCTCCTCCTCCTCCTCCTCTTCTCTCTATCTCTCTCTCTATCTATCTATCTCTCTATCTATCTCTATCTATCTCTCACACGATCTTTCTATCTAATCCCACACTTCATATATATATATATATATATATATATATATATATATATTTTCACTGTTCATGTCATCTATCTATCTATTACTTAAAACATGTTTCTTTATACCTTTATCTTTATACCCATGGTATTATGAGTGTGACGTAGACTAAATCGACAAAAAAGACATTTAAAGAAAACAAAATATTTCAATGTATATGGAGGCGCATTGTGTAATGGTTATTATTGTCGTTTGAAATGGACATGACGAAACGAGTTCAAATCCTGGTCGAGGACTGTTCACAATTCGCATAGCGCTTATACGCTTGGGAGAGGTATGATTCCAACTAATCTCCCTCCAGCTATGGGTAAATAGTAGTGCAGACTGGGTTCTTCAGCCTTGCATGGCAACTAATCTAGGAGAAGGAAAACTCTGAATTCAAAACTGTTAAACTCCGCTTAAGAAATTGACCTAGTGTCGCATCCTGCTCGTGCGGAAGAGTTGGCATATATATACATATATATTTGTATTGAACATAGAAAAACTAGTGATAATTTCAGATAACAAAGGATGCAATGTATTATTCCACGAATAGAATTGTATATTCATTTATATACAGATTTAACTCCGCCCTGTCGGCTGGGGCGTTAGAATGCACCGACTGCACCTCTGCAGAGGGGTAAGACTCCCTCAGTGGGGCCACCTGTTGGCCGTGGGTGGCGACCCGTGATGCTTAAGGATAGAGCCCAGGTGGATGAGCAGTTCATGACATGCAATACTCCACTTTAGCCCTATCTTGGGCTAGACGGGCGGTCGGAGAGGCCCCCTCCGATCAATTGGCTGGTTACGTTGAGCCCTAGCACCTATATGATTGTCCCAACCCTATTGCCCTTATGGTAAGCCCCAACCCCTCTTTATCATATGGGTGCTAGAAGGCGGTGGCTGCCGGTCTACATGTCCTGGGAATGACGTTAAACTCTATCTGATGGTGAGGTTCCAGTTGTGGAGGTTTGGGGAATGTGGAGCACCCCTTCATCACCATTGCTCCCTGGTCCACTCTGACCCGGAGTGGTAGTACCTGTTAGGGTCCCATCTATGGGTTAAATAGAAAAATGTATTTATAAAAAAATTGTATTATTCATTAAGAATTGATTTATTTCAAAACTTTATCGGCATTAAATGACCCACTGAGGTTGATATGCCGTAAAACAAAACAAACCAAACCAAACAAATTTAACTGTGGCGCCGTTGATTTCTATTGTAATTGATTGATTGATTTAACATTCAGTACGATAACAATTAGCTAAAAGAAGCAAGACAGTTGTCAATCCAGTCCTACTTTCATCTCCCGAGGAGTGGTGATCACACCAATAAGTAGTTTTATTGAAAAGAAATGTCAATGCATTTTTATAGTAAAAATCATTTCCAATGCATTTTTATAGAAAAAATAATTTCCAATCCAATTCTAATGTAAAATTGATTTCCAATGCAATTTTATAGTAAAATTCATTTTCAATGCATTTTTAGAGTAAAAATTATTCATATCTATCTATCTATCTATCTATAGATCCCACCAAAACTATTTCGAAATTTTCTCAATGGAATTAGTACTAATTTCATTCTCACCAAATGTATAAAGAATTTTTTTCTCCTTCCTTACCATCGGTTATTTTTCTCAAATGAGCCAGAGAGTTTTTAATGGGATTACTTTAATGATAAATTGCGATACTAATCGGTTAGACCTAACTGAACTACATAATATTGTAATATTAAATATAATGTTTTTAAATTCACGGGATTTATATGCAAAGTAGAGCTATTTGGAAGGACTTTATTTTCCTAGACAACATAGGCAAACTACGAGTACTTGTACTAAGCCCAAATCCTTTATTCCTATATAATTATTACCGATGAGTTTATTTGTTTTTGTTACAGTGGTCTACGTCATTGCCTACTATAATTATCTTGGTTTTCGTCTGATCGGGTGGGTAACAAAGTAAAAATCGCATGCCACCTCACTAAAAAAGCCTGTTACTTCAGATTACCCAGAAGGAAAATGCCCATGGTACCAATCATTTTTTGCCTTTCCTGCACTTGATCTTCGGTTCGTGCGTGGTTCCCCTTATCATCTATCATCGAATGCGATATGTCACTTTCAAAAATTACGAAGCATTGCTTTACTCTGACTTCGACCAATTGAAAATTTGGTGGAATTTCATTCATTGTTTATTTCTGTCTTAGTACATACAACATCAATCTTGGCACTTATCGAAGACTCCTCGTACACACACACACATACACACACACACACACACACACACACACATATATATATATATATATATATGGATAAGAGTTCAAATTCTGGACGAGACTGTTCGCATTTTTACGCTAATAGCCCCAGGAAAGGTATGCATCCAGCTATAGGCAAATGATAGGGCTTTTAAACCTTGATTAGTCAACCAGTCTAGGAAGAGGGAAAGAGGTGGTATGCTGACTTTAAATGCATGTTTAAACTGTGTACAGAAACAAATGATGCTGAACGCTCAGGTTGCCCAAATTCGACAGTTGTCCAGGAAAACACCAAAAACTCCACAAACTCGTTTTGTCCGATCGTAAATTGAAATTGCCTGAGATAGCAGAGTAGTTGAAGATATTAGAAGGCAGTGTATTCACCATTTTGCATGAACATTTGTCAATGAGAAAGCTGTGTTCCAAGTGGGTGTCGCATTTGCTCATAGACGATCGGAAACAATAACGCGTCGACGGTTCAGAGCGTTGTTTGTAACTGTTTTGACGCAAAAAAAGCAGTTTTTGCGTAAATATGTGACAATGGATGAAACATGGATCCACCACTTCACTCTGGAGTCAAATTGGAAGTCAGCTGAGTGCAAGCAGCAGGTGAAAGCCGTCGAAATTGACAAAAGACGCAAACATCAGCAAGCAAGGTTTTGGCCTCCGTATTTTGGGATGCACAAGGTATTTTTTCATTGATTAGCTTGGGAAAGGAAGAACCAGCAATACTGAATATCATATAGCATTATTGGTACGTTTGAAGGAAGAAATCGCAAAAAACGGCCACAAATGAAGAAGAAAAAAATGCTTTTCCTCAAAACAATGCACCGTGTCACAGGTCGATCGCAACGATGGCAAAACTGCATTAATTGCACTTCGAATTGCTTCCAAGCCCATCCTATTCTCCAGATCTGGCCCCCAACGACTACTGACTGCTTGCAGACCCAAAAGAATGTTTCAGGGAAAGAGATTTGGCTCCAATGAAGAAGTGATATCGGAAAGTGAGGCGTATTTTGAGGCCAAAGACAAATTGTTCTACAAAAAAGGTATCGAATTCTTATAGAAGCGTTGAATCAGTGTATCACCCTTGAAAGAGACTCTATTGAGGAGTAAAGTCGAATCTTGCCTTAAAGTTGTTTTATTAGTTAGGCTCGGGACTTATTGAGTGATGTGTTAATAATAATAATAATAATAATAATAATAATAATAATATATATATATATATGTGTGTGTGTGTGTGTGTGTGTGTATGGTTAGCACTACTACACTTAAAGAAGCAGTAGTAATCCGACGTGTAGTCTTATTAGAAGAGTGTTCAATATCTGTGATAGAGCGTTAATAGATAAATGGATAAATAAATATATTAGTGTATATTTATTTACATGGGTACAAGTCTGCTACCATTGGTTTCTTGCTATGTAAGATTACATTTTTTGCTCCCCGATGATTGCCCTACTTTAAAAAAATAAATCTTACATAACAAAAAACTTGTATCCATGTAAATAAATATACACTTATATATATATATATATATATATATATATATATATATATTATATATATATATATATAATCCTAAAAATGGCATATCAGGAAGAAGTTTTCATCCACTTAAAATGTTCTAACTTAGAGAATTAAGCAATTTCCAGTCCAATTTTCAACTGAATGATAATTACGTTGTGTCTGCGTTTGTGTTAAACGTCATTTTTAATTATCCAAATTCCAGATAAAACCTATAGCACTATGAAATACTAATTAGAATCGCTCACTTGTTTCTAAATAAAACCTCAATATCATAATTACAACAGGAACTTCCCAGGTTCAATGTTCGTCGAGTAATCTTTAATAATCTAATGTTTTCAAACGTCCGTCATGTTTAATGGTTAGAATGGCAGGTGCCTGTCATGTTCTTTGTCATGCGTAAGTATTGAATCCATGTAAAAAGGAACACCCAAAGAATGGAGAGGGGGAGAAACAAAGAGAAATGGAGGGAGAGAAGTAGAGTGAGATAGAGATAGAAGGAAAGAGAGAAAGACAGGTTGAGATGAGAAAAGATATAGATAGATACATAGCTAGAGATAGTGATAGAGAGATAGGGAGATAGAGAAATAGAGGAATTAGATATAGAGATAAAGTGAGATCGACAGAATGAGATTAGAAAAGGATATAGATATATACATTGATAGAGATAGAGATAAGGAGAGAGAGAGAGGGGAGGAGAGAGAACTAGAGGGAATTAGAGATAGAGAGAAGACAGAAATATAGAATGAAATGAGAAAAAGATATAGATAGATAAATAGAGCGAGAGAGAGAGAGAAAGAGAAAGAGATAGAGAGAGTTAGAGTGCGAGAAAGAAGTAGAGGGAATTAGAGACAGTGGGTAACATAAAAAGACTGAATGAGATGAGAAAAGGATATGCTCCCAAAACCCGGTAGAGCTCTCTGGAAGTGACTTAAATTAACTTTCACTGCCAGTATAAAGCAATGATCGTCTGTTTACAGACTGGGTCTCTCTGGTGATCGTAAAAAATATGAGCAAAAGTATGTATTTAATATTTTAAACACCACCCCCTTTACGGCAGTTGTCAAATGGCCGAGGGGTTAAGGAATCGGGCGGACAAATCGTCAGTCGGGTTTCGCTCCTGGTCAGAGGTAATTGTGTCTAGACACACTGAAGAGACATGAAACATCGAAACACGGTGTCTGTGGATGATATATATATATATATATATATATATATATATATATATATAGAGAGAGAGAGAGAGAGAGAGAGAGAGAAAATGGGTGTTATTGGACATTGCAGTTATGTCTTTGAATAAAATTTAATGTCACTTTTAAGCCGAATAATAACAGAATTAAAAGTAATTCCAAGACAATTGAGTTGTGCTTCATTCCAAATATTTCTCTCAGATTTCATGGAATATGAAATCACTTAAAAAAAGCCTGAAGCTAACAGGTTTATCGTGTTTTGTATTAGAAAGGATTTGAAATTAAAGAAAGCATCACAATTTAAAGAATAGGCTGAAACAATGAAGATGCTTGCATTATGGTCAAAACATAACGAAGGCACAACTTATCATTTGGTCACCGAAGTTAAGCAATATTGATAATTATCAATACTTACGTGGGTGACCATTTATAAACATAGATTGTCATGACTTATAGCAACAAACAGGTTAGCGTAATGGTTATCATCATAGGAAATTCTATTAATAGAGTTTTAATCAAACAAGGATACCTTAAATTTATTCGCCTGGTAATTGAGAAAATTGCACGTTATGAGAAAAAGTTAAACAACATTTTACCCATCTAAGTACTGAACCCGCTCTTTGCTGCTTAATTTTGGTGGTGATCCAGCGGCAAACGGTGATTTCAACGTGATTTGACCTCAAGCGATACTGGTAGTTGTAAATTCTATTAATATATTTTGATATCAGGTGGTTTACAGTACCTGCTGTTTGCTTAAATGGTCACCCATCTAAGTATTGAACAAGCTCATCGCTGCTTAACTTTGCCGAGCCAGCGGGAACCGGTGCTTTCAACGTGACTTGACCGTAAGCAATACTGGTAGTTGTAAATTCTATTAATAGAGCTTTAATCAAACAAGGGCATTTTAAATTTATTCGCCTCGCATCGGAGATATGTTCATGTTAAGAGAACAAGTTAAACAAAATTTCAAATTTGGTTGTAAATCAAACGAGTAATGACACT
>CM042142.1:61873195-61895695 GCA_023376005.1 Doryteuthis pealeii | reverse complement strand
TTCGCGCGCTTTCTAAGAGATATTTCGTCTGACACCAATGATCTTGGTCGCCTCACACCGGGTAATGGAGCGACGAGACATCTCCTGTGTCCAGCGAGAGGTGTCAGCAAACTGCCACTGTGCTGGCGATCTATCACAAGGCCTCAATCTTACTGTCGACTCAAAGACTCCCTATTTCTCCCGCCTGTGCAAAAGACCATTTTCAAATCTGACCAGGGTCAACCGACAAGAACCCTGTTCTTCTTTTCACAATGCAACCTACCTGCATATCCCTATACCGATATCTCCTTCACTCATCTCCCTCATCTTTTTATTATTATTATTATTATTATTATTATTATTATTATTATTAAAGGAAGACTAAAAGTACTTGTCACTGATCATTAGTTTTGTTTTTGTCCAGATCGTTCTCGGTGGGTTCTGGTTCAAGCGACTTCTGACAATAACAGGTTTATCCTGCTTGATTATTCGTTTGGCAAAACGAACTTTAAACCGTTATGATTACATCATATGATTGATTGATTGATTGATTAACTAATCATAATACACTTGCCTAGTCACTTCATGTCTGTCTATCTATCTATCTATCTATCTATCTCTATATACCTATCTATCTATCTATCTATCTATCTATCTGTCTATCTATCTATCTGTCTATCTATCTCTATCTCTCTCTCTATCTACATATCTGTCTATCTATCTGTCTATCTATCTCTCTATCTATATATCGGTCTATATATATCTTTATCTATCTATCTATCTATCTATCTATCTATCTATCTACATATCTATCTTACATATCTATCTATCTACATATCTATCTATCTATCTCTTTATCAACATATCTATCTATCTATCTATCTATCTATATATCTATCTCTCTATCAACATATCTATCTATCTATCTATCTCTCCCCTCTCTCTCTCTCTCTCTCTCTCTCTCTATATATATATATATATATATATATAGAGAGAGAGAGATAGATAGATAGATAGATAGATTCTTTTTTTAAATTTTATGCGGGTATTTTTTTGAATGAGAAAGAATCTAATGGATAAAAAATGAAAGGAAAAAAGGATTTTCTGTTTTTCTACATTTTATTGTATTTTCTTATTCCCTTTGTAATGTCTATCCGACGATACTGGGCACATTTATAGAGTTATCGGCCGAAATTAATTTATAATAGCCAAATGACGGTTTGATGAGTTTTTCTTTCTTATTGTAAATATTGCTCTGTATATAATCAATTTATCAATTATCTTACATTGAACTCCCTTAGGGATTTGAGATAATCCTTGCATAAACATCCATCTGTATGGGCATGTATAGTGAATGTACGGAGCATATAGATGATCCCAAATAGAATCATGTCCAACTTACCTATAGATTGCGATTTCACACAAAATATGTTCTAACTTACATACACTTTGGACACGATGTTAAAAATCTTTGACATTTCCGATAACAATTAACGCACACATACCCCTCACACACACCTATATATATATATATATATATATATATATATATATATATATGTGTGTATGTGTGTGTGTGTGTGTGTGTGTGTGCTTAATTGAAGTCGTACCTAATTTTGAAAATTAATTAATTGATAATTAATGAATTAGGCGGGCATACCTATTCAAATGTAAGGCTAGTTCATTAATTATCAATTAATTAATTTTCAAAATTAGGTACGACTTCAATTAAGTACATATTCTTCCAAATTGTCGGCTAAAAAAAGCCATATCAAACACATTGTTTGTTTGTTTACTTCTGATATATATATATATATATATATATATATATATATATATATATATATATATATATATATTTAATATACCAAGCGTGTTGGTAGATCCTTGCGGAGAGAAAAACCCAGCAGAAAGCTTGATTGTAAAAATATACTACCAAACATCAACCAGGAAGAAAAAAATTTTGAAAAAAAGAAAGGACCAAGATATTCGTACCAACAAAAAATAACTATTGGTACAGTATTTGGCCAAAAGAAAAAACAATTTATATGTATATATATGTATATAAGATATATATATATTCATATATCCGCTAGGAGAAGCTAATATGTAAAAAGTGCTCGATACCTAAGTAGAGCCATATATATATATATATATATATATATATATATATATATATATATATAATAATAGATAGATAGATAGATAAGGAAAATTAGAAAATTATGGAAATAAAAAAAATGATGGTATCATTGTTTCAGAAGAAAATCATTTTTCTAGAAAATGGATACAGCTAATATGTTTATGAAAAGTTTTTTGAATAGCATTTTAAAAGACTTAAAATTGCTATAAAAGAGATGATAAACTGGTTGCGAGGCATATCCATTCGTTGAATGAAATTTACTGCTTGGTATCCAAGTGTCTTCAACTGACCATATATATATATATATATATATATATATATATATATATATATATATATATATATATATATATATATATCTGCTATCATAAACACCTGGAATCTATTTTTATCATGGGTGGAGTGTGTTTCAAATCAGCTGACACTGTTTTGGTTAGACAAGTTTTTGTTTAGGTGTTTATGTGTTAACTCAAATCTATCCATTGTATTTCAAAACAGTATCTTGATGATGGGTTAGCTTGATGTTAAAACAGTTTGGATCAACCTTTGAAGACCTTTTATCCATTTATATATGTGTGGCTATATTATTCTCGATTAAAATCTAATACGTCTGAGCGGAAATGTTGTTCAACAAATATTAGTTTGAAGTAACCCATTAGGTGTACTAGCAAAATAAAAACACCCTCTGAGCGATGTAAAAATAGATTTTTGAAGCATATTGCCTGAGAAGATGGGAGTTAAAAATTCTATGTTAGAGGGTTTGTATCATAAGTAAGCAAAATCCTCACATTTATTAAAGGAGTAAAAAAACAAACAAAAAAAAACAATTTGAAATGAAAACTGAGCCCCGTCCCTCTCAAAGAAATGTTGCGTGCATGTAATAATCAAACAATTATTTTGAATATTTTCCACATTAATTTTCCACAAAATCATAGGTATTTATTTATTTGTAAACTTTTTAGTTAACTTCTTGTTATTGTAAAAAAAAGGACAAGAGTAAAAAACAATTTTTAAAATTGCTTACTCAAATTTTGGATGTATATAGCATAAGAATATTGTGACGTAAGCTTTGACGTAGAGCTATGACGTAGTTTTTGTTACAGACAGAAATACAGACAATCTCCATTATAAATAGATATTGAATCACCGTTGATTTTTAGACGGTTAGTGTAGATAGATATTGAATTCAAAGTTCTTGAATTTCAAAATCGAAGGCAGTTAGATGATTGATGTTCAGTGACCTCGAGCTGACCCGATTCTTTTCGGTTAATAAGACTGTGGGAATGGAGGGTTAGTAAGTTTATTCAGTTAAGCCTGAAACGTCATTATGTAAGCACAGGTAGTTGTTTCACACCTCGCGCGGTTGTGTATTCTGTTTCTGTCTTAATAGATAATGTGATCACAAAATATATGCCTTGCGTTGTTTCTGAGAGAATGACAGCCTTAGCGAAATCAGATCAGCACCTTGAAGTACCAGATCAGTCAACAATAGGAGAAATAGAAGATTAAGAAAAACAGAAGAAATGGAGATAGCAACAGATTATAGAATACGAGAACAGAAGAAAGTAAGGTGCCAGTTAGCTACTACAGCTACACCCAAAAGTGTAAGAAAATATTTCAATTTAAAGACACAACCCCGCCCAGAATAAATACCCAGACAGACGGCATTTCAATCGTTGCTGGATTATTTTATGCCGAAAACGTTTTGTTTTATTTATTCATGATGGGTATTTAATTTTGTAAAACTCAATCCTAAACTCATTGTTTAAAACTTATTTTTTCGATTCAATACATAGATGGGACCCTAACAAGTACAACCACTCCGGGTCAGAGTACACCTGAGAGTAATGGCTATGAAGGAGCACTTCACACTCCCCAGAGCTCCAATATTGGAATTTCACCATTAGATGCAGTTTAACCTCATGCCCAGGACACTAAGACCCCCAGTCACCGCATTCTAGCACATATATGTTTAAAACGGTTGGGGCGTTGCCATATAGACAAAGGGATCGGGACCATCATATAAGTGCTAGAGCTTGACATGACCAGCCAATTGATCAGGGGGTGGTCTCCGACTACCGGGCCATTCTATCGTTTTATGTATTGTTTTAAGCGGTGTGTACAACCCTGTAAGTAAATTACATTTAGAATTTATTCGTGGTAATTTATTTTTATTTAGTCGTAAAGTTACTGAAGGTGTTGGTTTACTTGAGGTGTTTGCAACGGTTATAGTTCATAATACCGAATATTGCATGAAATGATTGCTATGAAAATAAGAGAAGACTTTCCAATTGTGATATGTGACTTGCTAAATTAAATGATTTGTTGAAAAGTGAATGTTTTATTAATCAATGTTTATTTTCAATGCAAGCCGAACTTGTTTTTATGTTTTTCGTCGTTGGAATATTTTACTTGTTTTTAACTAAATCATGAATCTAAAAACAAAATTTATGCAAATAAAAAATTTTTAGCGACAAATGTACTTGATTGTAAAATAGATGACCTTATGTACGTGGATGATTTTTTTTTTCGAAAAATGAAGAAGAACTGGAAAACCTTATAGAAACCGTAAGAATTTACAGCCAGGAATGGCATTTTGGCATCGTAAAATGTGTCATGCTCGTGATGATAGCAAGTACCAAATCAGGAAAATATGAAAATATTTGGAGAAAAGAGGAATTACAAGTACTTGGGAATAATTAGATATGGACAAATCAAGCAGAAATGAAAGAAAATGTTTTAAAAAAAGAATATCTCAGAAGAACAAGTAAGCTTCTAGAAACCAATCTCTGCACCAAAATCTCATCAAGGAAATAACTACTTGGGCCGTCCAATTATTAGATACTCTGGACATTCTTAAAATGGACAAAGAAGGAATTCCGACAGAGTAATCAAAAGACAAGGAAATTGATGACAATTCACAAGGAATTACATTCGATAGATGATGGATCAGGAAAAGAAGGTGGAAGAGGTCTCGTCAACATCGTCAACATCGAGGATTGTGTAGATGTGACAATTTGAGGACACGAAAAATACACAAAAATATCAAATAAAGACGAATTATAGCAGCCATAGCAATTGCAACATCGGGACAAACAGAAAAACAATATAAACTAAAAAACAGAAATGAGAAGAAAAACAACTATATGGATACTTCAAGCAACGCGACTGGAGAAATTGCACATGAGAAAACCTGGACGTGGTTAAGAAATGGAAACCCCAAGAGAGAAACTGAATTTTACATAATTGCAGCACAAGACAATGCCATAAGAACGAATTATATAGGAAATAGATAACTCACAAAAGACCATTTTGACAAGTTTAGGATGTGTGGTGTAAGAGATGAAACTGTTAACCATGTAATAAGCGAATGCAACAAACTAGCACATTAAGAAAGACGAAGCAAGAATGAGTAGAAAAGGTGATCAATTAGGAATTGTGCAAATAATTAGATTTTGAACATGCTATCAAATAATACATACACAAACCGGAATCCATTCTAGAGAATGTGATAAATAAAAATACGAATCACTTTATTTAAGCCAGAAGTTTACATCTAGTATTAATTAACAACGAGAGAGAACATGTAAATTAGGGTAAAAGTGAAAGAAAACGAAAAGATGTACAAATACTTAGACCTTACTACAGAAGTGAAAAAGCTGTAGAACATGAGTGTGAAGCTTACACGAAGTGTGGTTGATGTCCTTGGAACTGGCCTCAAGGATTTGGAAAAACACTGGAGAAATTGGAAATCAGAGGAAGATTTGCGACTACCCAGATAACAGCATTGTTAAGATCGGTTATAATATTCAGAAGTGTCCTGGAAACCTACTTTCACTCAGACTACAACAGGAGGCCATCAGCTAATGCTGGTATGAAAAACTCACAAGATGTCATATAATAATAATATGACAACCTATGTATGGCTTGCACTTGCACAGTCTTGTGTTTCACCAAAAATAGTTTGTTAAAAAATATCGATATTGGTTTTATATGTATATTCTTATTCCAGATTGGTACTGACTCATATAAATTGTTGTCTATACGTCTAGACATAATCACTTTATTGTCTAAGTTGCTCAACTGTGCAAATGTCTTTATTAGAATTTTGAAATCAAAGAAAATAAAACTTCCCTCTAAATACATTTCGATTACACCTCGTATTTTTTTTTTAAATCACTGATGTTTTTTTCTGTGACATTGTCAAACAAAAAGTGCAGATAATTTCTAACTTACCCAGAGACAATTATTATAAAATAAAAATGATACTATAGAATTTATTATATAAATTATAAACCGTAAGTGCTTACTCTCTGTGACTACTACAATGTAAATGTTGCAGTGTGGCCTATTGTCGGTATCAACCGCTAGACCAGGGAGATTACTTTTGCTCAGGTGCAGCGCCAGATCTAACGTCAAATCTCATATGTTTTACCGCACAAATCAGATTACCAAAACCGTGTTGTTCATGCGCTGAGTTGGCGGGGATTGGTATCAAACCCGGAACATTACGATTCCCAGGCTGATGCTCTACCGACTGTGCTTCTGTCACATATTAGTTGAAAAGGATATGAACATCACTGGTCAACGCTTTTTGCGCAGGAAATTCCGAGCCAATAATACACCAATGTTCTACTAAAATCGAATATAATTATTTTATGATTAATATCATTCCTATTGGTATGACTAATCATAAAATATATTTATATCTTTTTTCCGATAATAATAATAATAATAATAATAATAATAATAATAATAATAATAATAAAGAAATAAGAACTAAGAATTGAATTAACGAACAGAATAAGCCGCACGCGGCAATTGGAAAAATTTGAATTAACATTGCGTTCAACCGTTATCACCGGCAAATAAGTTTATCTGTTAAACTAAGGAACCTAATGACTCAGTTAAGTATAAGGTAGGGTCCAAATCAAATCATTGAGATCGAGACCATGGTAGAACCTTAACTGTTTTCCACTTTTATATTATTACTATTATTATTGCCGTATGTATTATATATTAAACACTTTTGGATAATTTACTAGTGCCACTGCGACGAAAAGTTGAAAAGGCAATAGTAAACTATATATATATATATATATATATATATATATATATATATATATATATATTGAGAATCTTAGCAATATATAGATAGATAAATAATGGGAATTTTGGTAATATATAGATAGATGGATAAATTCATAACTTACGACTAACGGAATATCTGAAAATGGCGAAAGAGAGAAAAGACTTCCGTAAGTCCCGCTACTCATAATGCGTTGAAAGTAACTATTTCAAGAAAGAAAATGGTTCACCGAGCCAAAGAAAAAGCGATGTGTTCGGTTTCAGTGTCAGGCAACCTGGTCATTGAATCGCTGCTCGGCCACAAACCACCAAAGCCCAAACAGCCTAATGGCAGCCTCTCTCTTTTTCGTTGGTTTGACGCGATAGCACAAGTGAGTAATAAACGTGATCACGAATGGACGAGGGTTTTCTTTGTGTATGACCCGGGCAGAGGAAATTGACAATAAAGTTGGGTATCCTCCTCGGACAGACTAAATATTGCTGCCAT
Source organism: Doryteuthis pealeii (assembly GCA_023376005.1). Taxonomy (NCBI): domain Eukaryota; kingdom Metazoa; phylum Mollusca; class Cephalopoda; order Myopsida; family Loliginidae; genus Doryteuthis; species Doryteuthis pealeii. The sequence goes on along the minus strand of CM042142.1, from coordinate 61,887,998 downwards.
CCGATTTGGGGAAAAATAAGAGGAAATGGTGAGAGAACTCTGCATCCCGAATGAGACGAGTGCGAAAACGTGTCTCAATATAAAAGACCCAACGTGATTGATATTCTACTGTTTCTCAAGTTGCGCCATCTCTCGCACCCGCCTACCCCCTCACATACACATCGCACACATACGCACACAAACTCTGACGGGCACTCCCTTATAAAACACTCCCGATGACAAATAACACTCTCAATAACACACTCCCTAAACAAACGCTACACATAATATCTACCAAACACACAAACACACACACGTACAATTTTCATGAACATATGCACACTATGGCAAATACGCGCACATAGGTACACCGTAAAAAATACACACACAACATACACATACTTCCAAAACATTAATTATTTCATAAATACACATACATACACCGTACAAATACATGTATAAACATACACACACTTCCAAATATACTCATTGTTTCATAAATACACATACATACACCGTATAAATACAATACAAATATACACCGTATAAATACAATACAAATATACACACACTTCCAAAGACACACACATTCACGCACTATCCTGATCATATGCATATACGCACTCTCAAAAACTCACATAAATACATGCAAGCACACATTTCAAAATACACACACATTCTCATAAAAACATACATAAAATGCTCTTGCAAAATCAAATTTAGAGACCATCATACAAAAATAAACTCTAATAAACACACACACACACATATTCACAGTAACACAAACACATGCATGCACATTTTCACAAACATACACGCATACAATCATTTAAGCACCCTCTCACAAATATATACACGCACTTATATACCCATAAACAATCGTAAGTGCACAGTTCCAAAACGTTTAAAGTAAGTAATGACGTACACCGTGTATACTGACTCGCTTATTACGCGTCTAATACGGACGAGGCAAAAGAACACCTTCTTCGTCCGGTTATTTATTACATAATTACTTTCGAAAAATGAGTACGTAAAAAGGTAAAAGGTGGAGGCTGAGGTCATGCTTAGGGGTTTTGGCGGGAGTCAAGCCAAGACGCAAAGTTGTCGGTGGTCACTGAGGGGGTCTGCGCATAATACTCGTCCCGATCGTGTGTCCTCTATCTCGCCTCATTGCATCCCGTAATAGGCATCACAAAATGACACGTCATCATCACAGCCGTGGTCAAACGATGGAGGGAGGGGGGCTCGCATTACAAACATTGCACTTTCTCACCTCTCTCTCTCCCACTTCCTTCTTGTCCCTTCTTCCTCACCCCCACTGTATTACTGTTCGTTTTACGAAAGGCCAATCGTGGAAACCTTTCTCTGTTTCTTTCTTTTATTTTATGTTTATATTTCTTCCTTCCTCCGATCTATCTATCTATCTATCTTTCTATCTATCTATCTATCTAATAGAAAATCAGTATTACCTACCTAACCCGGCATAAAGAAAATGAAAGCTTTCCCTGTTTCTTTCTCTGATTTTATGTTTCTATTCCTTCCTTCCTCCCGATCTCTATCTATCTATCTATCTATCTATCTATCTATTCATCTATCTATCTATCTATTCATTATCTCTATCTATCTATTCATCTATCTATCTATCTATCTATTCATTATCTATCTATCTATCTATCTATTCATCTATCTATCTATCTATCTATCTATCTATCTATCTATTGATTATCTCTATCTATCTATTCATTATCTCTATCTATCTATCTATCTATCTAATAGCAAAGCAGTGTTACCTACCTAACCCGCCATAAAGAAAACGAAAGCTTTCTCTGTTTCTTTCTTTTATGTTTATATTTCTTCCTTCCTCCCGATCTATCCATCCATCCATCCATCTATCTCATAGCAAACCAGCATTACCTACCTAACCCGCCAAAAAGAAAACGATGATGACAGCGATAGGCAATGGCGGCTAAAAAGCGCACCAGTGGTAGGGGGTAGTTATAGTCAACATCAGAAAAAGAATGCGCCACACAATCATAGGTCATGTGACAGGGAGGCGTCTGGTCACATCTAACCCCCAGCCCCAACGAAGAGATTAACTTATTATGGAAACAGACAGAATATCGAAGAGGAAGCCGTGAAATATTGTGACAGAAAACACTTGATCAATGAATAGGAACAGGATTAAGTGACCAGTGAAGCGTATCGCAATAAACATTTCGCTGTGGCGGCTAAAAGTGGCCACCAATAACGACTAAGACGCGGACGCTGGCGATCGGGGAGAAGAACCAAGCGACTTCGGGTCAGGCGAAATGTTGTCGGGGGTAAGTCACAGGGTAAAAATGCTAGCGGGAATGTTCTGTTTCGGCGCATCATTACCAGAATACGCCCTCCTACGATTATATTCTAAAAGGCAGCCCCCCGTTCAGGCCATTTGTTTCTCTAAACCACAAAATAGTTTCGGGATTCATGGTTTAGTGATCAGTAATTCTTTGGGCGTTCAATGGTGATCTCAGTATAGGAAATTAAGTAGTCGATTGCTTTTGTACTTCCATAAAGAATCTTTGTTTAATACCAACAGAAGAGAAAAGATTAGAATAACTATCTTTCTTTTCTTTTCTTTTCTTTTCTTTTTTTCTTCCAGATTCCATTATAAATTTAGGCCATCAAATCCCACCATCGTGCTATGGTTAACAAACTACATTTGTAGACTATTACTACTGTAGTATATAAAAAATGTTGTTCTGGTTCCAACGGGAGAAAATTCAATATTTTATAAAAATGTATTATGTTCGCAGAAACAATTTTTTAAAATTCTTTTTATCTTACATATGCGACACGTGTTTCTGATCTGTTGTCTTCAGGCATTGAATTATTATTTTGGAAGAATATGTCCGATATTTGATAGGTTGTGTGTGTTTCTGCAACTTTTCTATTATAATGGCTGTGTAATAACGGTTGAACGCTACGTTATTTTTTTCTAAATAATAAATTTCTACTGTAGTAATATTATTCTAACTGGATATTACACGCTTTTGTCAATTAGCCATGTTGAATTTTTATCTATATATTAATACTCTTGTCTTTGATTGTACAACCGTTATCATCTTGCAACACCCTCTGGTTAAAAATGAGACCGTTCAAATCGTCCAAGATGAAATGCAAAAATGTAAATCGTGATTATCTGGTGTTTCTTATTTGTCGAATTCATATTTCTTATGAGTGTCATCACCTCAGCTAAATAATGTACCCTTGCGTTTTAATTATAAAAAACAAAAAACAAAGGGAAGAAATGGGAGATTCTACACAGAAAAAATATAAGAACGAAAGAAAGAAAAAAAAAACAAAGATAGTAGGAGAAAGATATAGAGAGGGGTGAGCGCGCGGATGGGATAACGCAAATCTGTTTTAATCGAACATAAAGAAAAAAAGTGAGAATATTTGTTTAATGCCCAAAGAAGAGAAAAGAGAAAAGTATCGGTTTTCTTTTTTTTAAGATTCCATTATAATTTCAACCAGGAAATCTCGCCATGGTACAATGGTTAACAAGCTAGACTTGCAGACCATTACTACTGTAGTAAATCTTATTCTAAATGGATATTATACACTTTTAATCATTAGCCATGTTAAATTTTTTTTTTAATAAATACCCTTTCCCCCAAAATCAAACCTATCTGGATAATAAGACATAGCCTGATTTTTCAGGGTGATTTTAATATAAGTTCCTCCTTAAGATAAGCCCTAGTTGAGTGGGAGCAGACGAAAGAAATAAGCATTCTTCACAATCACGTCATGCGACGCAAACACTGGACAGCCCCCGAAAATAAGCCCTAGTGTTATATTTCGGAACGAAAATTAATATAACCCCGTCTTATTTTCGGGGAAACACGGTGCCTGGACTCACCACGTTTGTTATGTGTTAAGTTTAAGCTAACTTTATTAAAGACCAATGTGTATATTTCTGTAAGGCAGTGATTACTAATCTACCCTCCTATTTTATTACTAGGTAGTACGATCCTTACTATGCGTCCCATCCTGATTGTCTTCTTCCGCAATATAAATAAATTTAATGATAAATTGCTAATTAACATGATTTTTTTAGAAGTGAAGTGTTTTTTGTTGTTTTTTCAAAATTAGAATATCATTTTTTATGCTTTTTTTAAAGATTATTTCTGAATTTGTAGTTCTGAAAACTAGTTGTAGATCATATATTGTCTGCGATAGAAGTTGGATGGTTAGTTGGATTTTACGGCATGTCAACCCATGTGGATCATTTTATGCCGAAGGCGTTTTGTTTTATTTATTTTGATGAGTACTCAATTTTTTTAAACACATTTATTTCAAACTCATTTTGTTCTATTTAACCTATAGATGGGACCTTAACTGGTACTACCACTCCAGGTCATGCCAGGACATTATGACCCTCAGCCATTGCCTTCTATTACATATACGATAAAAAGGGTTGAGTCTTGCCATAAGGGTGCGATAGAAGTTGAGGAACCTTTACAAAAGAATGCTATGAAACAAAGGAGAGTATGTAGCAGCAACTTAAAATCTTTGCAATCCAATTTGATTCCATTTTCCTTTTAGAAATAGATATGACCTTTGTCACATTCCTTTGACTATATGAAATTAAATTACAAGAGTAACGAAAATTATGGGAAATATACTAAATAAGATAATAAATATTTGCTTTGGCTAATATTAGGTCAGAATTTAGAAAAAGCATTAGCTGATATGCCTATGTAAAACATGTAATAGGCCAATAAATACAATATATTCTGAAAAATATTTTTTATAATTTAAATATACCTTTTAATGATTTACATTAAAATTACTTCCTTATTTGTGGTTCTGAACACCGGTTACCCCACTTGTAGATCAAATACGCAAAGATTAAAAACGCAGATGTGGTATTTCCATTTAAATAAAATATTTTTTATTCAAAAACGAACACATCAATTCTCATTTTTTTCATTCTTTTTACAATATTTGATAAATAATTAATGAATTCGTTTCAGTTAGAAATTCAATATTTCAAGACAGCCATTTTTGTTGTTGCTGTGATTAAATATTTTCAGTCTTAAAATGGAAATATATTCCTAAAAGTGTACTTGATGATAACGTTCTTCTGTCTTATTTATTAATGTTATTGTAGTGATGATGATGATGATGATGTAATTAAATACAACCAAATTTCTCTCCTTCCCTATATATGAATGACAATAAATTTCATTTTCATATCTTTCAATTCATCAATTCTCTCAAAAGAAATCAAATATTTTTCTCTCTATGACAAAATCTATTACCTTACAGATCATCTTTTCTCTGTTGAGGATGACACGATCTAACCACCTGACCTGAACTTTATGACTTGTTTTTGATTTCAAACTCTTATAGAATTATATTTATTCGTTTTCTAATTACATGTGTTTTAGTAACTGTGTATTTTTATATTACTGTTATATTGTGCTCATTAATGTTAATTGCACACACACATACACACTCTCTCTCTCTCTCTCTCTCACACACACACACACACACACACACACATATATATATATATATATATATATATATATATATATATATATAGGTGGATGATATAAAGTGTTTCCTTTATAGGATTCAATCAAAATTGAGAACTAAAACGTACATATAAAGATTTGCGTATATATCTTTACATATACGGAGTATCATAAATAAATGAATAAATAAGATATCTTGGTGCAGATATAAATTTAAATTTATTTCCACATTCCTCTGGCTCGTCAGTCTGATCTTCGTCGTGTGAAACATTCAGTTCATGTCTGTCTCAATTCCCGTTCAGTTGCGTAGCGACAATGAATGGATTTAATAACAGATTTTCTATTGATTGTGGATTATTGGAGATATAGACATTAAAATATCTACGGGATGACGCTATAAAGATGATTCCCTAGGTAAAAGCACGCAAAGTTTCTTGAAAATCCTTCATTCAACTTAGTTAGATATTAAGAAGAAAAAATAATTGAAAGTTACGAGTTCTGAAATTTCCATGGAAGAATACAAGACTTTACAGAATGAAGACAAAATACTCCTGTGGACTAAATCGAAATCATCATCATCATCATCATCATCGTAGTCGTCGTCGTCGTCGTCGTCGTTATGTCGGGCTTGCAGCTAGTGAGCAATCTTTCGCCAATCTTCCCTATCATTCATCACCCTTGGAAGTTCCTCGGCGCAGCATCCAATATCAGCACAGAGCTGGTCGATGTATGTCTTTGCTGGAGGGCAAACGCTAACGTGCCCATGAGCAGGTTTCCACAGGAGAACGTCATTTATGAGTTTGTCCCCACTTCTCCAGCAGTGTCCACCATTTTTGTTTGTCATGATCGTATGGTTTATGTAATAGGAGAATGTGGAAGAAATAAATGGTTTTATTCAGTATTATAGATGATATTTTCTTTGACGCAATGGACCGGTTTAGCGCAGTCGGTAACATACGGCTTCCACAAAGTGAAACAAACAAGGGGAGGTTACTCTCATTTATGTAGCTAATGTTCAGATTACCTCGGAAATTATATAAAATGCATTTAAGATCGTTGGTATTTGTTTCTGAAATCAAGACCTACAGAGAAAGATTACAAGGAATAAAACGGAATTTCTGCTACAAGGAGTATCTACTGAAACTACACTCTTTTTCTACCTTGTAAGAATTTTATTTTTATTACAAATTAATTTTAAATTTAATTAAATATTATAATATTTAATTTGAATTTAAATATTATAAATACTAGCAAAATAAAAAACACCGTCTGGGCGACGTAAAATAGATATTGCCTGAGGGGATGGGAGTTGAAATTTTAATATCAAGAGTTTGTATTATAAGTAAAGTAAAATCATCAAATTTATTAAAGGAATAAAAAATAAATGAGATACTGACTGTGAAAGAAACATGATGAATTCTGGAGAGACCATGCAATCGAGACGTTGTGATTAAAGACAGCAGCCAGGGTCGAGAAGAGTCGACAGTAAAAAGAGTCAACAGTAAAAACGAACCCGGTGGCAAATGTGCCCCCAATCACCAGTTATTTCAAACTACTCAGTTTTTATTAATTTAGACTAGCAAGAATATGCGCCCTCCGTGCTAAAATATTTAAGCTTTAATGTAATGAAATATATTAAACTGGAAAGACTAACAAAATCAAATAAAAACGTATATAAAAAGATTACATTTATTTTTATTTTATTTCAATTGGTTTCTATATAAAATCATTCATAGGATTGATTTTAATATGTTGGAGAATAAAACGATAATATTAGAGATCAATAACACCAAGTAATTATTTATTATATATGTTTTTGTTAAAATCAGTATGCAAATTAACCACATCATACATTATGTGAACGTATATCTCTTAGTTATATATAAGTTACATTGCAAGATTTTAAACGCGCTAATAACATGGGATCTTTTGAGGCAAATCTAACTCAGATTATCATTGAGACATCGTTAATATATAAGATTCATTCTATGTATTAATGATTTTGACTATGATTTAAATACTCCTTGATAAACTTGCGCAGTCCCGGAAGGTATTGTTAGGTAAGCAGTGACGTAGTTTTGGTAAAAGACTGACTCCGAATCCCCACTATAATAAGATATGGTAGAAAGTGTCGCACATCCAAAAACTATGAACAGTGTGTGAGGAGTAGGCTCCCTTAAAAATACAGGCGTGGTCATATTATCCAGCAGTCCATGTCTGTTTAATTCTGACAACAGCGAAGAGGAAACTGGTCCAAAAGGCTTTGTATGATTGCAACATTACAACTCAGGAATTCAAACAAAACTTGTGTGAGGACCTACAAAAAGTTTCACATTCGCTGCTCTTGGTAATTAAATTTCCCGTGACCATCCCCCACATAAGAAATAGTTTTCTATTTATTCTAAGACTCATTGAACACTTATTATATATTCTGATTTTGAACTAGTGCCTTTGATCCAATCGTTAGAGAATATGATTGAAGATCAAGCGAGCTGTTTTTGTCTTGAAGAGAAATGGGTTTTTAAATTAGATATAGCACGCTTTCTAGACTGTCAGTCTAGTGTCGCTTACTTTCTGAGTTCATTAAGGATTTTATAAAAACAATAATATCAGTGTTTATGTTCTCTTTCTTCTTCTGTGTTCATACGATTTATTAACACGCGTTTACTTGATGATTGATTTATAGATTTTAACGGCATGTCAATCCATCTAGGGTTATTTTATGCCTAGGAATTTGATAATTGCGTTCATTGTATATTTATATTTACATTTTTTGAGTTGTGGTTTCTTAAGAGTATTTTGCACAAAGTCATATCATATGAAGCCTTTCTATCTAATACAAATAATTTGCACAGTTGCATGGTTTTAAGTATTCCTATTTAATACTAATAAATATATGGTTTCAAGTAAGTATTTCTATTTGATAATAGCCATTTGTTTTCATACTGTTAAAGTAAACATGAAATTCTCTGGGAGTTTGAGATAAAGACGGATCACCTTATTCCAGCCAGAAGACCAGACCTACTATTAATTAACGAGAAAAAGAGAACTTGTCAACTGGCAGATTTTTCATTTCCAGCAGATCTAAAAAAAATTCAAAAAATAAACAAATACTTAGACCTTGCAAGAGATTTGGTGAAACTGTGGAATGTGAGGATGAAAGTGATAACAATTGTAGTTGGTGTATTTGGAACGATACTTAAAAGCTTAGGAAAGAGACAAGAGGAACTGGAAATCAAAGGGAAAATTGAGACGACCCAGACAACAGCATTGTTGAAATACTCATAAGAGTCCTGGAGACCCGAGGAGACTTGTTGTCACTCACACTAGATTGAAAGACCATCAGCTCATGCTGGCGAGAAAACTCACAAGGTGTGAAATAATAATAATAATAATAATAATAATAATAATAATAATAATAATAATAATAATAATAATGGCAGCCAACAACAGCTGATGTAATATATGGACAAACAGAAAAATAATGAAAAGTAGAAAACAAAGATGGGAAGTAAAATAATTATATGGACACTTCCAACGACAAATCGTAGAGGTTGCACATAAAACGACTTGGACATGGTTATGAAAAGGAAACCCAGAGAGAAACTGAATCGCTAATAATTGCTGAGCAAAATAATGCCATAAGAACGAATTATATCAAAGCAAAAACATAGATAAGATACAACGAAACAGTAAATGTAGACTGTGCGGAGACAGAGACGAGACTGTAAACCATGTATAAAGCGAATGTAGCAAACTAGCACAACGGGAATACAAAGCTCGGCGCGACTGGGTTGGGAAGGTAATCCACTAGGAATTATGCAAAAAATTAAATTTTTACCATACAACAAAATGGTATATGTATAAACCAGAATCTATTCTTGAGAATGAAACGCATACAATTCTCTGAGAATTTTAAATAAAGACGGATCACCCTAACCCAACCAGGAGACCAGACATAGTGTTTATTAACAAAAAAAAAAAAAAAATAGAACGTGCCAACTGGTGGACTTTGCGGTTCCTGCACATCATAGGGTGAAGTTGAAAGAAAACTTGATGGAAAAATAGCTGGACCTTGCCAGAGAATTGAAAAAGCTGTGGAATATGAGTGTGAAAGTTACACCAATTGTAGTTGGTGCACTTGGAACGGTCCCAAAAAACCTGGAAAAAACTGTAGGACCTGGAAATCAGAGGAAGAATTGGGACTATCCAGACTTCTGCATTGCTGCAAACGGCTAGGATATTCATAAAAGTTCTGGAGACCCGAGGAGACTTGTTGTGGTTTCTAAATTAAAACCGGAGGGAGAGAAAAGATATATACCGATTATTACCTATTATGATAGCCCTGTCGGTTGGGGCTTTAGAATACACCAACTACATCTCTATAGAGGGGTAAGACCTCCCAATATGGCCACCTGTTCGCCGTGGGTGGCGACCCGTGATGTCTAAGCAGTCCCTGACATGCAATACTCCACTTTGATCCTTACTTAGGCTAGACGGGCAGTCGGAGACGCCCCCTCCGATCAATCGGCTAGTCAGATCAAGCCCTCGCACCTTATGATTATTGTCTCAACCCTATTGTCTTTATGGCAAGCCACAACTCTTTTTAACATATATATATTTAGCAACCCCTCCGCACGAGCAGGATGCGACACAAGGTAAATTTCTTAAGCGGAGTTTAACAGGTTTGAATTCAGAGTTTTCCTTCTCCTAGACTGATTACCTAGCCATGGTTAAAGAGTCCAGTCTGCCCTGCTATTTATCCATAGCTGGAGGGAGAATTGGATTCATACCTTTCCCAAGGGTATTAGCGCCATTTTTTATCATATATGTGCTAGAAGGCGATGGTTGAGGGTCTTAATGTCCTATGTATGACGTTAAACTGTATCTGATGGTGAAGTTCCAGTTCTGGTGCTCTGGAGAATGTGGAGTACCCCATTACTAATGTGGAGTATCACAATTACTTCCAGGTTTACTCTGACCCGGAGTGGTGGTATCTGCTAGGGTCCCATCTAAGGTTTAAATAGAACGAAATGAGTTCTAAAAATGTGTTGAAAAAAAATTTGGTAACCACAAGAATGAATTATAAAAAAATTATACGGCATAAAATGACCCAACAAAGTTTGCCATGCCGTAAAATTCAACCAATCAGCCTCCATGATGATAGTACTGAACATCGTTAATATTCATGACGATTTTGAAATGTGAGATGCAACGTTATTTTAGATGTGTAAGGTGGCAATAAATTATTTATGCGATTATCATTAAGTGGGTAATAAGTCACAGAACAAATAAATAAAACCTTTCAGTCGTTGGGGGGCACCAAAATGTCTTCGACCCAGGACGCCGAGAATCACTGCACGAAGAGAATAGAGCTATTATATATATAGTTCCAATCCTGGAAAGGCCAGACCAACAGTGAACGCACCACAGGTTTTTTCTCTCTTTCTCAATCTTATAGTATATGAAACTTGTACGGCAAGAGTCCAATGCTCTAAATCACCGTTCTTTATCGGCAAGATGATCGATTTGCTATATTTTTGCCGTTACTGAATTGTGACAGTCGTTCACGATCTGGCGCGTTCCTCTGTCAACAAACAATAAACGCGCTTTTTAAAAGAGCCACTTTTTCAATATGGCCGGTCAACGAGGCCCGAAAAAAACATTTGTATTTTTACTACAAGGAGTTGACGTATCATAATTATCATGGTCGACCGGACTTGCTTGATTTTCGCGCTCTTTTTAAACTATCCCGCCCAACGCTCACACCTAAATCCTTGTTCACCATTAGCACGCTGGTCGCTAGCAATGAAACCGACGCAGCTAAGTGTTGAGTTTTATGTCGACGGGAAATGATGTGCTTCACTGGTGCTGTCCGTCCACAACAGATCGATGGTCTCATTCCTTTCCCGATTTTTTTTCTCTCTTTTCCCCTCTACCTCTCTATTTTATTTCTCTCTTTCTGTCAATCTCTTTTTCTTTCACTATTTGTTTAGTTCTTTCTTTCTTTTTTTTCATCTTATTCTTTTCCATTTTTTTTGAAAATGATTTTTCATTTTTCTATTCCTTTTTTTATTTCTTGATCGATGTTCCAATCCGTCTCTCTCTCTCTCTCTCTCTCTCTCTCTCTCTCTCTCTCTCTCTCTCTCTCTCTCTCTCTCTCTCTCTCCCCATATATCTCACACAAACACATATCTACACACACACTCTCTCTCTCAATTTTTTTTCTATTTTTATTTCTCTTTCTTTCTTGATCGATGTTCTCTCCTCCCCCTCTCTCTCTCTCTCTCTCACACACACACACACACACACACACACACACACATACACACACATAATCTATCTCCCTCTATACTGTTTCTCTTCCTCTCTATATCAGTTTCTCTATCTCTTTTTTTCTTTCAATATCTGCTTTATTTCTTTTCTTTCTTGATCGATGTTTTCCCCCTCTCTCTCTCTCTCTCTCTCTCTCTCTCTCTCTCTCTCTCTCTCTCTCTCTCTCTCTCTCTCTCTCTCTCTCCTCTCCTTTCGTATCTGCTTACTTTCATTTTGTATCTTTTCTTATCCATCTTTTTTTAGAATTTTTTTTTGCTCTTATTTATTGTCTTTGTTTTGTTCTTTTGTATCTATCCCAATTTTTTTCTGATATTTTTATTATTTATTATTGTCTTTATCTTCTTCTGTCTCATTCCTTTTCCTTTCTCTCTATTCAGTGTCCTCGTGAATGCAACTTGACCAAGGTAGAATAAAACCTTTTTTTTTTTTCATTCAATCATTTCTTATTATCACTTTCTTCTTTGTTTACTTCTCTTAATGTTCTTTGATTTTTTAATATGTTCTCTTACATCATTTCTCCCTTTCATTAATCTTCTACTCTTCTACACTCTCACCCCCTCTCTCACTCTCTCTCTCTCTCTCTCTCTCTCTCTCTCTCTCTCTCTCTCTCTCTCTCTCTCTCTCTCTCTCTAATTCTTCTATACAAAACATTCGCCATTTTATCATAATTCTATTCTTTCTTTTTAACTTTTTCTTCATCACTCAGACTTCTCATTCTTTCTTTTTTCTTTCTTTAGTTATTTTATCCCTCTCTTTTTCTTTCTTTCTCTTACTTCTTTCTTTTCTTCTCTGAATGTTCCTTTATCATTTTACAACATTTTTCCCTCTTTCATTAATTTTCCTCTCTCTCTGTACCTATCTATCTATTTATCTATCTATCTAATTTTTCTACGCAAAACATTTATCTTTATTTTATCAACTTTATTAAAAAAAATTTTTTTCGTCACTCATTTTTCCCACCCTTCTTTCTTTCTTTCTTTCTTTCTGTTAAATCTTTCTTTATATAATTATTTTCCTCCTTTCTTTCTTTTACTCCTTTCTTTCTTTTTAATCTTTCTTATTTTGTTCTTTTCCTGCTTTCTTTCTTTTTTAAATTCTTTCTTTCTTTTGTTCTTTTGCTCCTTTCTTTCTTTCTTTCTTTCTTTCTTTCCTTCTTTCTTTCTTTTAACACTTTTTCTTCAGTTCTTTTATCCCTTTCTTTCTTTCTTTCTTTTAAATTTCTTTCTTTTGTTCTTTTCTTTTTTTCTTTCTTTCTTTCTTTTAAAACTTTTTCTTCAGTTTCTTTATACCTATCTTTCTTTCTTTTTGTTCTTTCTTTCTTTTTCTTTCTTTCTTTCTTTCTTTCTTTCTTTCTTTTCTTCTTTCTTTCTTTCTTTCCTTCTTTCAAAACTTCTCCTTTCTTTCTTTCTTTCTTCTTTCTTTCTTTCTTTCTTTCCTTCTTTCAAAACTTTCTCCTTTCTTCTTTCTTTTTCTTTCTTTCCTTCTTTCAAAACTTTCTCCTTTCTTTCTTTCTTTCTTTCTTTCTTTCTTTCCTTCTTTCAAAACTTTCTCCTTTCTTTCTTTCTTTCTTTCTTTCTTTCTTTCCTTCTTTCAAAACTTTTTCTTCAGTTTTTTATCCCTTCTTTCTTTCTTTTTTTAATCTTTCTTCTTTGTTCTTTTACTCCTTTCTTTCTTTCTTTCTTTATTTTAAAACTTTTTTCTTTAGTTCCTTTATCCCTTTCTTTCTTTCTTTCTTTCTTTCTTTTTAATCTTCTTTCTTTTTCTTTTGCTCCTTTCTTTCTTTCTTTCTTTCTTTCTTTAAAACTTTTTTTCTTCAGTTCTTTTATCCCTTTCTTTCTTTCTTTCTTTCTTTCTTTTTAATCTTCTTTCTTTGTTCTTTTCCTCCTTTCTTCTTTCTTTCATTCTTTCTTTCATTCTTTCTTTCTCCGTACATCTGTTTTGTGTCTTTACTTCTTTCTTTTTTTAATAGGGGAAAACAGCGCACAACGGGTAATTTATTCATTTGAATCGCGCCGCTTTTACGACGCTGACTCTTTTGCTCCCTGATTGGTTCCTCCTTACGTATTCAATTTAAGCTTAAGACGTCTGATTTAAAAGCGCCATGATATTACCGATGCAACCATTGGCTTTCGTAATCACTCTCATTATGGATCTTCCTATTCGATCTTCCGCAAAATCGATTTGTTGTTTTGCTTGAGTGTTTCCCTTTGAACACAGCCATTGATTTTCACGGAGAAGATTACTTTTTTCCGGCTTTCAAAGATTTATTACCTACCTACGACACATCCCGCCCAGCTTTAATGGATCGTATAAAAGCAAACTAATGACTCTTCGTTTATTTCTTATCGAAAACCTTCGGAATTTGATCCGAATAAACAATTGCCAATATCCTAATATTCTTTTTACTAGCAGAACCTGTGGATATACCACAGTATGATAATTCAATTATTACAATGTTTGATATGTTTACTTAAGAGCTATTACGAATAGTTCAATATTTAAAAAGTACAATACAATACTCTCTCTCTCTCTCTCTCTCTCTCTCTCTCTCTCTCTCTCTCTCTCTCTCTCTCTCTCTCTGAGACTGATTTTTTCGTTTTTTCTTCCTTTCGTTATGTTCGAAACAGATTAGCATTAAAGCTTCGGCGTGCTCACCCATCTCTGTATCTCCCCACCTTTCTTTCTTTCTTTCTTTCTTATTATACTTTTCTGTGTAGCATATCCTTTTTCTTCTTTTTCTTTCTTTATGATAAAAACGAAAGGGTTCATTATTTAGCTGAAGAGAAATAAGAATTCGGCGCATTAACAACACCAGGTAATCAGGAATTGCATTTTTGCATTTCATCTTGGATGATTTGAACGATCTCGTTTTTAACGAAGAGTGTGTTGCAAGATGATAACGGTCGTACAATTAAGGAACACGAGTATTAATACATAGATTATATTCATATAGGTTTACCTGG
>CM042142.1:61743195-61868195 GCA_023376005.1 Doryteuthis pealeii | reverse complement strand
GTTAAAAAGAATACCTCAGAAGAACAATAAGAAAAAAAAACTCCTAGAAACCAAGTTCTGCAGCGGACAACTCCTCAAAAGAATGAATACCTGGGCCGTTTCCATTATAAGATACTCTGGGCCATTCATAAATAGACAATAGAGGAACTTAGACAGATTGACCAAAATACTAGGAAATTGTTGATAATGCACAAGGCCTTTCACCCTAGAGATGATGGCTATATGCATCAAGAAAGGAAGGTGGAAGAAGTATTATCAACATAGAGGACTGCGTAGATGCCACAATCCAAGGATGCAAAGAATACACAAAAAAGGCAAATGAAGATTACTAATGGCAGCCAATAACAACAGCTGCAAAATATGGACAAACAGAAAAACAACAAAAACAAGAAAACAGAAATGGGAAGAAAAACAATTATATGGATACTTCAAATGACAATTTGGGGAGGTTGCACATGAAAAAAACTCGGACATGGCTAAGAAAAGGAAACCTCAAGAGAGAAACTGAATCGCTAATAATTGCTGCCCAAAACAATGTGCCATAAGAAAAAATTACATCAAAGCAAACAATTGATAAGACACAACATAACTGCAAACGTAGAGTGTGTGATGACAGACATGAGACCAATAATATCAATGAGAGAATACTAAGCTAGGCACGACTGGATTGGAAACGTGGTTCACTGGGAATTATGCAAAAACTAAATTTTGACCATACAACAAAATCGTATATGCATAAACCAGAATCATTTCTTGAGAATGAAACGCATATAATTCTCTGGGAATTTGAGATTAAAAAAGCATCGATTAACAAAACAAAACAAAAAAAAAGAAAAAGATAACTTGTCAACTGGTAGATTTTGCAATTTCAGCAGATCACAGGATGAGCATGAAGGAAAACGAAAAGATAACCAAATATCTGTACCTTGCCAGAGAATTGAAAAAGCTGTGGAATATGAGAGTGAAAGTTATACCAATTGTAATTGGTGCACGAGGTACGGTCCCAAAGAGCTTGGAAAAAACTAGGAACTGGAAATCAGAGGAAGAATTGAGACGATCCAGGCTGAGATTAGTTAGAATACTCAGAAGAGTCCTGGAGACCTGAGGTCACTCAGCTACCAGTGAAAGACCATTATCTTAGACTGGTGTTAAAAACTCACAAGGAGTGAAATAATAATAATAATAATAATAATAATAATAATAATAATAATAATAATATCGAATAAATATATATTAATCATATATATACATAAATATATATATCATATATTATATACATCATATTTATATAAGTATAAATATGATTATATATACGTAAATCTTTTTTTATATTAATTTCTTCATATTGAACTGTAATAGAAGGAAGTTATGCTCATATAGTTTTTATGTTAAATCAAAAATATATAAAAACAAAATATATCAAGATAGGATTATTCTGCAAAATTTAATGAGATTACAAAAGTTTTATGGCGCATTTGAACTCGTGTGTGAAAAACAAAAATGAACCATGGAATGTGAAAGTTTGACCCCTCTGATGATTCATCCAACCGTTCTTATCACTCATTGCCCTCGGGAGGTCCTCTGTGCAGTATCCAGTATCAGTGCAGAGATGATCTACGTACATCTTTGCTGTACGGCCTACACTATATCTTTGACATTGTCACTGTAGTCCTACAAGGAGTAACGTTAGCGCTATATATCTTATTATAATGGAGATTATGTGTTTGTCTGTAACCGAAACTATATCACTACTCAAGTCACTATCCATTTAGATTATTATACATCACATTCTCCATGAATCATTTTTATTTAAGCCTCAATTATTAATAAAATTATTTTTCATTATTAATACTGCTGGCCATATGTACATACTAATAACATGCAATTGTATTTATATGTACAACAAATAGCGGTTTGAACGGCAAGCCTAATTTGCATATTGATATTTAAAATTTGATTTTAATATATATGTGCTTGGTATTGTTGATTTCTAATTATTTGGTTTTATCTTAATGAATATGAGCAAAAATCTCGGGGATAAATCTTAAAAGAAATCAATTAACACAAAGAAATAACTGTAATTTTATTCTTTACTTCCTAATTTAACTAAATAGTTAAATTAGAAAAGTTTAGCAAGGAAAGACGGGGGTGATGGAAGAGGAAGCTTCAGATATTATATTTTTCGATTATACCCCTATCTGTTTCAAATCATTTTATCTGCATTCTTATTTAGTTTCTTTAGACTTTCTAATTCAGTATAATATTTTATGACATTAATACTTGCACCCGGAGGGTGCATATATTTGCTAGTATTTATAATATCCCAAAACTACGTACTTCGAACATCATTAGATACCATAAAACAAAAAAGGCTACACTCTAAAAAAAACAAAACAAGAAAGCAGGCGATATCCCGCACAGACTATTACGGGTGCGGACTATGCAGATTAATCCTTGTTACACAACTTAAAAAGGTCAGCACGGAACATCCGCCTTTTGGTGAACTCCGATAAAATTAAGTTCATGGGTTTTAAAACTAAAGGAGACATCTCCATCCTCGATGGTAAACTCCTTTGATGATTAAATTTGAATGTTGCTTGCTTTTTGGTTTCCGTGACTAAATCGGAAATATGTCGTTCATACAACGTGGTTCCCTGGAAAATGGGATTTAAGTTCGTTCACTTTATTATCCTGTTTAATTATTACTTCATTACTCTGTCCTATTATAGTTCCAAGTTACTATTCTTGATACAATTAATTTATAGTCAGATGGTATCCATTTTAACTGTTTAAAAACTTTCAATTAGACTAACTTTCCCGGACCAGAGTGAACCTGTAGGTAATTGAAATGAAGGGTTACACACTTCTTAGAACTCCAGAAATGGAACCTCACCGCCGGATTTAGTTTAGAGTTATACCCAAGATATATCTTCTGGGGGAGTTTATATTTCAAGAATGATATTCACAGGAGTGAGAGACAAAGAAGAAAAGAGTTTGGTCTGCATCTTTCTTCAGCAATATGACAGCTAGATGACCACGTATTCATTTATTTATTTATCTACTAGAAGTGGCTACCCAGCTTTGAATGGTTAGAGGAGGTGTGGCAAAAAAACGGTGTATTGATTTGTTTACTTTTGAGATTTACAAACGTAAAGTAGAAATTCAATGTTATTTCTATGAATATCTTAATTTTCAAATATCTTCGAATATAAATCAAATCTGCATAACTTTTACGCAAAAAGCAAGAACTGGTGATATTTAATATGTATATATATATATATTTTATCGTTAGTTGTTTTATTTTCATACTTTCATCCGCACATACATACATATATACACACCAACTGCCCTTTATATATATAAATATAGATAGATTGTACATTTCCTGAGGTCGATGAGGGATCAAGGATTCCATAAAGTTTGGCAACCTTGGCTTAAATCAAAGGAAGTTAAAGAAGATTCTTATAGAATTCCACGGGAATTTGCCAAATTATACACTGGGTCGCTAATATAATAACTAAGTAAGACAAAAATACAATCCAGTAAATTTCGCGGGCAGGAACATTTTGGCAAGCGATGCAAGAGACTCAAATCAAAACAGAAGTTTTACAAAATGACCATAGCCGGCATGAATTAACAAATAAAAGAGTACAGACTTTTCGGGGCGAAATATTGATTTGCTGGACATCTTTGCTTTTGGATTAGGCGTAAAGTTTCCCACCTATCGTAGAGATTTAAGCCTTGTGTGTGTGTTAATCACGGCGGCATTAGCCGGTGCCCAAAAACGACTTGGCACCGGCGACTGGTGAATTTTATGTCAATAGAAAATAACATGGTTCACAAGTGCTGTTCGTCCTTTAGATCGATGGTCCGATCGGTGTTGTTCTGTAATCTGCGCATGCCCAGACACGGGTAACACGAACGCTGACTTATTTTGGCGACATCCAGAAATGCAGTTACTTGACTGGTCACTGGAATTTTTGCCCCCAGGGCGAGAATAAACCTAAATGACGGCTACCGGCGTTCTCTTTAGTTGATGCGTTTTGTAACAAAGCCGATAGTCGAAATAGGATGTGGTCAGGCTTGTTTCATTTTTGCCCTTATGTTGAATTATATTGATTTCATAAATATCGATGACAGCGCCTAAAGATGATACCAACAGTACATATAGTCCGTTTAAAAGATTTCTCTATTTAGATACGTAGGTAGTTATGTTAGTGTGTACAAATGTACTAATTCAGTTTTATATAAAATCTATCTATCTCAATCTGTTTGTATCTATCTATCTATCCCAGTCTGTTTATATCTATCTATCTATATATCTATCCCAGTCTGTTTATATCTATCTATTTATATCTATCTATCTATCCAGTCTGTTTATATCTATCTATCTATCTATCTATCTATCCCAGTCTGTTTATATCTATCTATCTATCTATCTATCTATCTATCTATCTATCCCACTGTTTATATCTATCTATCTCACTGTTTAAACCTATCAATCTATCCCCCTGTTCATATCTATCTATCTCACTGTTTAAACCTATCTATCTATCTATCTATCTATCTATCTCTCTCTCTCTCTCTATATATATATATATATATATATATATATATATATAAAGATGGACTCTCTCGTCGATTTTCGATGCATGAGTGTTCATCCAGTGAACAACCAACACAGTGATTTGTTTATAGTGGTGAAGGCTTGTGTAGGACCATTCCACACTTTTTGGTACAGTCGATAGGAAAGAATTGGTGCATCAAGGAATGCATATATATATATATATATATATATATATATATATATATACAGATATACATATATATACATATATATATATATATATATATATATATATATATATATATGTTTATATCTATCTACCTATCTATCTATCTGTTTATATCTATCTACCTATTTCAGTCTGTTCATATTTATCTATCTACCTACCTACCTACCTAGTCTGTTCATATCTATCTATCTGTCTATCTATCTAACTTCGTATCTCAGTCTGACTATCTATCTATATATCTATCAGTCCCTTCATATCTATACCTCCGTATTGCTATCAATTTATAGCAATACGGAGGTGAGAATTGGGAATGAATGCACGTGCGGAACGATACATCGTTTTTTCTCAATTTTCGCGCGCAGGGAGCACACAAGGTTTGAGAAAAATAACGTAGCGTTCAACCGTTATTATACAACCGTTATAAACAAAAAGTAAGTTACAAACGCACAAAAAACCTACAAAATATTAGAAAGTATAAATGTTCATATTCTGCCAAAATATGGTGGTTAATTAATGCCTGAAGAATATATCAGAAGATCTGAAACACGTGTCGCATATGTAAGATAATAATAGACTAAAAAAAACTAAAACATAATTCTTTTTGCGAACCTTTTTTTTTAATAGAATATCTAATTTTTTCCTGTTCGACCCATAACAATATTATATATATATATATATATATATATATATATATATATATATATATATATATAAGATTTTTTTATTTTTTTTATAGAAGCATTGTTGAATAAAGTATATATTATATTTTTGCTTGAAGGCAATTACAATGCATGTATCGCATAAAATTCGATACTTTTTTTCATAGAAAATGAACTTGACAATCGCTGATGAGACTTAAAGTCGAAACAGTCTGTACGATGTTCTACACACCGAGCGATCGTTTGCCGGGATTACACTTGTCAAGTTCTTTTTCTATAAAAAGAAAAATTTAAAAAAAAATTTTTTTTTAAAGTATCGAATTTTATGCGATACATGCATTGTAATTGCCTTCAAGCAAATATATAAATATATATATATATATATATATATATATATATATATATAACTGCAGTTATTTGCCACTATGTAAACCAAGATACAACTGACGATAATGAAATACAATTTTAAATATATTGTCTTTTAAAATGTCTTATTTTTACTTATTTTATTTACCGAATATTTTATTCTAGGCCAATTGTTTAAATAAGCAAAGACTTTAAAAGAAAATCTTGACAAAGAGAAACATTTATTTGTTATACATTTATTTGATACAACTTAGAAAGTTATAATCCGGAAAATTCTTTTAAATATTCTCTATTTAATGATTCTTCTTTTTTTTCTTTTGTTATTTCTTTCTTGTTGGTATTTATTTATGTATTTGTACTTCCATTCATTGATTCATTGTTATAATGCTTTTCTTTTCTTTTCTCTCTTTTTTTTAAAAATAAGCGTAGCTTCGGATATAAAAGCAATGTGATAGATATAGGATTTAGTGTCCCCTTCCCGGAGAAACCATTCGTCTTCTTTATTCATTCAAACGGAACAGCAAATTCCGCTTTGGGGCGGTTCAAAGTCAGATATGCTTAATACAGAGACAAAAATGACGTTTCAATAGGCCTCCAAAAGATTTGCCACAATCTTGAGTCAAAAAGAAAACTGTTTCAACAATGATGTTAAAACTAAAACCAGCTCAGCTCGGAGGTGGGAGGGTTGAAAATACAGTCAAACTGCCGGAAGGCTACGACCTAAATCTATCAAAATAAAACCTAAGACGTTAATCTAAACCTTGGAAGCAGTCTACCGTTCCTGATCCGTTCGAAAGCTGCTATCTAGTCGTCCTCCTGGAGCCTTTAGTGTTCTTAAAACAAGATGGAGTCGAAAGTGGTTCTAAGATGGATTTTCAGCAGAGAGACTCAATGGAGGAACTTGGCTTAGCGTTCGTGTCACCCTGGGTGCACAGTTTTTACATCAAATGGCGCGTTCTTGCTCATTCTTCGTCTCGAAAAAAATAATCGTTCTTTTGCGAATCTGGATTTATTTTTCTAGATTCAATTGAGAAATGTTCGATTAGTTTCGTAAAGATATGCAATTGCAAGTACGTGAATTGCATTTGTATTTGTATAATACTAGACGATTTGTGGACCTGTTGGGTTCTCGTTTTAAAAACAATCCACAATGTTTCTATTTAGGAAAAATTGAATATTCTAATTAGTATTTCAAAGTTATATCCCTTAGATTTATAATTTGGATGATAAAAAAAATTTATATAAAAAAGTTTATTGCGAATACTAATTTAACAAAATTATCATTCATTTGCAAATAGGACTGGACATTTTCTAAATTAGAGCATTTTAATTAAATTGTTCAAAGGAAAATATTACTATAATGAGGTGTTTTTGTTACGGTTAGATAAATACACACCCACGTCCACACCCACATATTATATATATTCCACTCCCACAAAAACAGGAAGAGGAGGTGAAATACTCATGTGTATGTATATATATACACATGCATGTAAAAATTCATTTTCTATTATCAATCAAAGCCTGAAGAAGATACCAGATCTGAAACACGTGTTGCATATGTAAAACAAAAAGAATTTTTAAAAATTTTCTGAGAACAAAATACATTTTGCGGACCTTCCTTTTTTTATAAAATATTGAATTTTCTCCCGTTGGAACCAGAACAACATTATATATATATATATATATATATATATATATATATATATATATATATATATATATGATAAAAATCTTATTCTGCTTGGTTACATCCGCTTTGGAACCACAAGGTTCTGGGTTAGATAGTAGGTGTGGCTCTCCACCTCAGACATAAAAACAAACTCCCAGGTCTAACGTTAGTGAAAAGTGAATATGTAAACTCCCTAACTGTCCGGCTGACTGATACTGACAACAGGCACCACCGCCTTTTGTAGTTACTACTTTATATATATATATATATATATGTGTGTGTGTGTGTGTGTGTATATATGTGTGTGTATATATATATGTGTGTATATGTATATATATATATATATATATATATGTATATATGTGTGTGTGTATATATATATGTGTGTATATGTATATATATGTATATATATATGTGTGTGTGTGTGTATGTGTGTGTGTTGGAAAGATAATTGGAAAAAATATACTTGCTTTAGTATGGGTTAAATTTATTATTGCTATTTGACAACATGTGTTTCGATTAAAATTCATTTATTTAGAATTATTTTTGAAATGGAATAAAATAAAACAAAACAAAATATCAGTCAAGCAAACAAGAGATCTTCTTTTGTTTGCATGCCTGATATTTTGTTTCTATTATTTCAACTTATATGATGACAAATAAATTTCATCCATACCAAAGTATATATATTCTTCTTCCAATTATCTTTTCAACATATCTGTCGGATTCATTTCTATTTTTCACACTTATACAACCCCCCCCACACACACATATATATATATATATATATATATATATATATATATATATATATATATATATATATATATATAACAAAGGATAAGATTTCTAGTCATATACAAATAGACCAGGGTTAACTAAGCTACGGCCTGCAGGTCGGATCCGGTCCGTGAAGGTATTTTATCAGGCCCACCGACGGTACATGAATTTGTAATGTTTTTGATAATTGTTTGAAAATAAATATGTTGGTTAAATTTGTTTTTGTGAATCTTAAGTTACTCATCCATGAACATAACATGGAAAAATAAATTTTATTTTACATCTTTTTTTTCAGAGATTTCGTTATGCCTAGCAAGTATTGAACACACGAATAATATGGCCCAGGCTCGTTAATTTTTCAATTACCCGGCCCATTGTGAAAAACGTTTGGTTATCCCTGAGATAGACAAATGATAGATACGATGATTTAGATAGGAGGGGATTATTAAAAAATGGACGTATGAATATTATTTACAGAGGGAAGATTAGTCTGTCACCGAGCTGTATAGAATCGAATGCATTACACTAGGGAAAAAACCAAAGATCAAATAACTAAAAATCGCACAACGGTAGGCACCAAAAACAGGTGTGTTGGTAATAAGTTATATCCTCTTACTTATATCCTCTTCAGTAAAACGTAATTACTTTCCGAACATCCACTAACGGAAAATAAAATTGCCAATCCTTAAAGAAGATGCCAATTTCGATTTGATTTCAATATGTATATCTACTTGAGAATTGTATATATTCTAACATCTTTTAATTCTTCATCTTTTTAATTCGTCTTGTGGCGTAGTAGCATTTTCACGCCGTCTGTACAATCGAAAATGGTGACCTGTGTTAACGATAAAATATGATGCACAGTGGATTATTATGAACTTGGACTATTGCTGATGCTCTCCTTATTTCAAAATCTATGCACATATGATTATGGATGTTTGATCATTTACTGAAATCCAACTGCATTACCTTCAGTATATTAAAGCGCATATTCAAAAACTTGTTATTTCATCTCATCTTATCTTATTATAATGGAGATTGTGAGTTTGTCTGTCTGTAACCGAAACTATATCACTACTCAAGTTACAATACTCTTTGTTATTTACATCACATTCTCTATGATTTTATTTTTATTTTTATTTAAACCTCAATTATTAATAAAATTGTTTTCCATCATTAAGATTGTTTACCATATCTACATACTAATAACATGCAATTGTATTTATATATACAACAAAATAGCGGTTTACAGTGTGAATGGGAAGGCTAATTTGCATATTGATCATAAAAAATTGATTTTACTAAATATATGCTTAGTATTATTGATTTCTAATTGTATGGTTTTATCTTATTGAATATGAGTAAAAATCTCGGGGACACATCTTAAAAGAAATCCATTAACAAGAACAAATAACTGTAATATTATTCTTTACTTCCTATTTTAACTAAATAGTTAAATTATGAAAATTTACCAATGAAAGACGGGAGTAATGGAAAATGATGGAAGAGTTAGTTTCAAAGTTGTTCTATTTTTCAATCATACTCCCTCTGTTCCAAATCTTTTTATCTGCATTCTTATTCAGTTTCATTAGCCTTTCTAATTTAATATGATATTTTATTATATTAAAATTTAAATACTTGCACCCGGAGGGTGCATATATTTGCTAGTATATATATATATATATATATATATATATATATATTATATATATATATAGTAAAGAATAACACCAATTAAACATAATTTTCGTGTCTTACATTGCACAATGTTAAATGGTGCTAGGAAGTCTTTACATAGAAGTAAATGTCTACTAGCCATTCCAGTTATTCCTGTTTTTACTAGAAGCGTCTACCCAGCGTTGCCAGGGTAGAGGAAGAACCCTGGTGTATTGATTTGTTTGCTTTTGAGATTTACAAATGCTGGACATTTCTAACTAAAATTCCAACGCTATGTATATGCTTATTTTGTTTTTTAAATATATTCGAATATAAATCAAATCTTCGTAATTTTTGCACAAAATGCAAGAACCGGTGATGTTTAATATGTATATATAAATTTACTAAATCGTTGTTTTATTTTCTTAATTTCATCCGGACATACATACACACATACATATACAAAAAATTGTCTTTTATATATCTATAGATTCTTCATAGCCTGCTTTGTATAAGAGATAGTCAATGTATATTCCCATGTTCATTTCCTTTGGAGAATACGAATTGGACGCCTTAACTGAGCTACAAAACAATCAGTTTGTAAATCCTAAATTAAACCTTGAAACTCATCCTTTATTCTGTTTCTTGGTCTCTATCAGTGCCATATTGTTATATTTTACACTAGTAAAGTTCTTGCTGAGGTGGCCTAATGTCGGTATCAGCTGGGCAACGAGTGAGTCTATACCCTTTTCGCTAGCGGTAGACCAGGGATATTATTTTTGTTGTTGAGGTGGAGCGCCACATCTACTGTCAGCTCCATATTTTACCGCACAGATCAGATTACCCAGTCTGTGCTACTCATGGGCTGAGTTGGCGGGGACCGGTATTGAAACAGGAACCTTGCGATTCCTAGGCGAGTGCTCAACAACGGTCTCTATTTTATACTAGTAAAATTAATTAAAAAATTTGATTGTATTTTTTTTTGGCGTTATCAATTTACGATAGCAAGTAATGAATGACAACAGCAGCAAACCATTTGGGTATTAGCTCAAACGGAAGTTTTATGATCCACTAAAATAAGGATAGATTCTTTCATTTGAATTCAGTTAAAGCAATTTCGACTCATATGTTATTTCAATTGTCAGTGCTACTATACGGCAGCACCAATTGCAACCTAACGAAGCGCCTAGAGAATAAACTAGAGGGGTATTGCACAAGAATGCTTTGTGTGGTTTTAAATAAATCGTGTTTACAACATCCCACAAAAAAAGCAGCTATACGCCCATTTACCCCTTATCACACAAACCACCCAAGTAAGACGAACAAGGCATGCTGTACACTGCCAGGGAAGCAAGAACTAACTCATAAGTGGCGTTCACTGGTAGAAACCAGCATGGGCACGTCAGTGTGGGCCACCCAGCAAGGACCTAAATCGATCAGCTCTGCGTAGATTCTTGATGCTGCACAGAGGACCTCCCGGGGGTGATGGTTGGCGATAGGTATGGTTGGCAAGAAATTATTATGGATATCCGTGCTAGCAGCACGACAGCACGATGATGATGATTTCAATAATTACAGCCGTAAAAGGATAATGGTGGAAAATATTGAATAATATAACAATAGGGCGAAAAGATTAAGGAATTCTGGGATCACTGGCGGAGGAAGATGAGCTAATGTGATCTGAAAAAAGGTATTAATCGCTATCCTCTTATTTAATTATGTTTGTTTGTTTTGTTTTACGGCATATCAACCTCAGTGGGTCATTTAATGCCGATAAAGTTTTGAAATAAATCAATTCTT
This sequence comes from Doryteuthis pealeii, assembly GCA_023376005.1. NCBI lineage: Eukaryota > Metazoa > Mollusca > Cephalopoda > Myopsida > Loliginidae > Doryteuthis > Doryteuthis pealeii. Next base: position 61,856,466 of record CM042142.1, on the reverse strand, counting down.
AATGGATAATACAATTTTTTTATAAATACATTTTTCTATTTAACCCATAGATGGGACCCTAACAGGTACTAGCACTCCGGGTCAGAGTGGACCAGGGAGAAATGGTGATGAAGGGGTGCTCCACATTCCCCAAACCTCCAAAACTGGAACCTCACCATCAGATAGAGTTTAACGTCATTCCCAGGACATATAGACCCGCAGCCACAGCCTTCTATCACCCATATGATAAAAAGTTGGGGCTTGTCTCAAGGCCTCTTATTTAACTCTAGACATCTTGGCAAAAGGTCTCGTCTCTGGTATGCCACGATGATTAATGGAAAAGCACTTAGGTAACCCATTTTCCATAACTACTTCCAGGCTTCTCATTGGCTTTCGGCCAAAATAAGCTAAACTTAATAAATTGCTATCACCCTGGAACAAGTCGCTGTGAATAACTTTTTACGTGAATTAACAACCGTAACAAGTGGTCAGTCAGACATATTTAATAGAAAGAATAAAGTAGGCATAATAATGAAAATGTAACAATAATATATCTAGTGAACAGGAAAAAGATTTTAAATCCAATAATTTAGCAAAATGAAATCAAACTAGCAGGAATTGTGGATATACAATAGTATGATAATTTGATATGTTTACTTAAGAGCTATTACGAATAGTTCAATATGTGAAAAGTATAATGGGAAATGGGTGGTTGACAGTACAGCTGCTGTTTTGTTGGGATCTTCTTCCCGGATTTGTTTCAAACAGCACGTACCATGCTTGGATAGTTCTCCTCTAGTTTTTTTTCTCCAAGCGCTTCTTTAAAGTCCAGGAGGTGTAGACGTACAATAGTACTGACTTCATTCATCACTTGTATTCGAACCAGGAAGAATTCCCGTTTTATTTTATCAGAGATCAGATTTCCATATGCTCGATAAACTGTCAATAGCAGCCCAATGCATATATTGATATCGCTTCCGTAGTTGAGATATTACTACCAAGGTTTGTAAAAAGATCTAGTAATTTCAGAGGCCTGCCATCTAATGTGGATAGTTGTGGGTGGGTTGGTTGGTTGGATTTGACGCCATGTCAATCTATGGGTTATTTTATTCGGGAGATGTTTTATTTTATTCGTTTATGTTGGGTATTCAATTTTTTCAAACTCAATTTTTTAACACATGCTTTGTAAACTCATTTTTTAAATTTATCCAACCCTAACAGGTACTACCATTCAGGTTCAGGATGTACCTGGGAGCAATCGCAATGGAGGGGTGCTCAACACTCCCCAAAAGCTCAAGAATTAAAACTTTCAATGAGGAGATTGTATCATTTTTATTTAAAATAAATGAACTGTTTATCTGTATTCACGTTGAGGTTAATGCCTCTTACTGCCAGAGCATTTGTATTCGTGAGAAGCGCTAGATCATCTGCCTTGTCTGCATCCGTAATAATTTCATCGGGATATCGTATGCTTCTTGCCTTTTTTCGTGAGAAATCATTTTCTTTCATTACGTCTATTCACATTCGCAGTTATCAAGGCAGAATATAAATAGGAATGGTGCTAATGTATCTTCTTGTAAGATCCCAGTGACAATGTCAAAGAAATCAGTAAATTCCGTTTAATTTCGGGTATCCCCTCATATTAAGATAAGTAGAACCCTCAATTAGGATCTAGCGGTGGTGGGTATTACAAACCATTAAGATAATTATCAACATTGCCCATGTTGAACCCTTTAATATGTTGGAAAGTGTCAACTGGTTCATTCCCTCGTCTTCAATAGATAAATCATCATTTTTAAGTAGTGCCGATAGCACAGATCTCTATGACACTTCCTCTACACCCGTCTATATCAGTCATTGCACCTAAAGGTCCTCTGCACAGCATCCGGTGTCCGTGCAGATTTAATTTATGTAAGTTTTTTGCTGGCCAACCTACACTGATGTGTTCATTCTTAAGTAGTGCCCATAGCACAGATCTCTATGACACTTCCTCTACACCCGTCCCTATCAGTCATTGTACCTAAAGGTCCTCTGCACAGCATCCGGTGTCCGTGCAGATTTAATCTATGTAAGTTTTTTGCTGGCCAACCTACACTGATGTGTTCATTCTTAAGTAGTGCCCATAGCACAGATCTCTATGACACTTCCTCTACACCCGTCCTATCAGTCATTGCACCTGAAGGTCCTCTGCACAGCATCCGGTGTCCGTGCAGATTTAATCTATGTAAGTTTTTTGCTGGCCAACCTACACTGATGTGTTCATTCTTAAGTAGTGCCCATAGCACAGATCTCTATAACACTTCCTCTTCACCCGTCCCTATCAGTGATTGCACCTAAAGGTCCTCTGCACAGCATCCGGTGTCCGTGCAGATTTAATCTATGTAAGTTTTTTGCTGGCCAACCTACACTGATGTGTTCATTCTTAAGTAGTGCCCATAGCACAGATCTCTTTGACACTTCCTCTACACCCGTCCATATCAGTGATTGCACCTAAAGGTCCTCTGCACAGCATCCGGTCTCCGTGCAGATTTAATCGATGTAAGTTTTTGCTGGCCGACCTACACTGATGTGTTCATGTGCAGGTACACATAGGATAACATTACTTAGCAGCTCATCCTTGCTTTTCCAGCAGTGTCCTACATGTTTGTGTGATAGGAGGCAAGTGTCCGTACAGTTACTTTTTTATAGGTTGATACTTACAGGATTTTTTCATGACAACACATAGCATTTTTGTACAGTTCCCTTTTAGTAATTTCTCTAACCATTTTGTTAGTGTCCAAGTGGTGCAGCCGTATAGTAGCACTGACACTGCTACAGCTTGGAAGAATTCTAGCTTTATCTTATCAGGGAGATCAGATTTTCAAATGATTGATAATCTGTCTATGGCATACTATGCCTTTTTTTAACACAAGGCAATAATCTATGAACATTTATTGAGGTTTGAATTCACCAGATGATAATAATTGGACACATGGCGCAACGGATGAATGAGTTAAGTTAATACAGTTCTAAGGAACAATCATCTGTAGGTTGCAGGTTCAATACTGTCCACGGGTGATGATAACATAGAATAGTTGTAGCTTAACACCTGTACCGGTCATGGTTAACGAAATGCGAAGTCTACACCCGCAGATTGAATAACGGTCTCGGTTCGAAGTTCCGTAAAGGCTCCCGATTACGACATGAAGGCTCCCGAGTTCGACAAGAAGGTTCCTGAGTTCTAATAGAAGTTTCATGCGTTCGAAGAGAAGGTTCCCGAGTTCGAAGAGAAGGTTCCCGAGTTCAAAGAGAAGGTTCCCGAGTTCGAACAGAAGTTCCCGAGTTCGAACAGAAGGTTCCCGAGTTCGAAGAGAAGGGTCCGAGTTCAAAGAGAAGGTTTCGAGTTCAAAGAGAAGGTTCACGAGTTCGAACAGAAGGTTCCGAGTTCGAACAGAAGGTTCCCGAGTTCGAAGAGAAGGGTCCCGAGTTCAAAGAGAAGTTCCCGAGTTCGAAGAGAAGGTTCGAGTTCAAGAGAAGTTCGAAGAGAAGGTTCCCGAGTTCGAAGAGAAGGTTCAGCAGTTCGAAGAGAAGGTTCCCGAGTTCGAAGAGAAGGTTCAGCAGTTCGAAGAGAAGGTTCATGAGTTCGAAAAGTACCACATGAAGAAGGCTATAGAGCACAACGGCCGAAACGTTGTGTATATAACCAAAAAAATGAGGACAATAGTACGAAAAATCCAAAGAATATAAGTTAATTTCATAAGCAGTAAACATCGGGCTATGATCTACTCGACTTGTTTACTATCCTTGCTTCATGATGAAGCGCGTGAGTTTAGTTTCGTCTCGAACAAAGCCACAGTATTGGGGCACATGGAGAGGATTGAGTTTTTTTTTTATAGTAGTTATGGACCGCGAAATTCAACTGTCCATTGCACTTTGAGATGCGCGAAATTATCCTAGTCTAATACAAAAGCCAAAGTTTGGTAAATCCAATATGGATTAAACTTATAGTAGCACTAGTCTGACTATATTTCTCATTAAACTTTGCTCCGTTGAATGATACCATAAGTCAGCTTAATTAGGCCACGGTCAGAATTTTGGAGCACCCAAAAAGGACCAAACTCTTTTTATAATATTGATTGTCTAAACTTGGTGTGTAACATTTATTCTTCGGTGAGCCACCAGAGGTTAACTTTGTCTGCCATAAGGTCACAAATATTGGATTTTTTCGACAATAATAAATTAAATTTGGTGGAGTGGTCTATTGTCGGTATCAGCCGGACAGTAAGAGAGTCTATCCCCTTTTCGCTAGCGCAAGACGAGGGAGATCGATTTTGCTGAGGTGGATCACCACATCTACATCCGCTCTCAACTTTACCGCACAGATCAGAATATCCAGTCGGTCCTACTCATGCGCTGAGTTGGTGGGGACCGGTATCGAACCAGGAAGCTAAGCAGTAACTCTACCAGCTAGTTAAACTCTCTACAATAATAATGGATTGCAAAACATGCTTGCTAACCATTGTTATATGGCAATGCGCATGAAATCAGACTAATTTGGCACGAAGTACATGTTTGGATTACTAGACTAGACTAACGGTTATCGCCGTATGAAATAGAATTGGCACCCGAGTTTAAATTCTCGACGAGGTTGAGTCAATTTTGCATAGCACTAATACCTTGTGAAAGGTATGAATACTTGTTTCCCCTATTCTCCCCTTTCACATATAGATCAATAGTGGGGCAGATTGAGATATTTAACCTTTCTATGGCAACTGGTCTGAGAGAAATAAATTTCTGAATTCAAACCATTTATTAAAAAAATGTTGGCGTTGTGGCCTATTGTCGGTATCAGACGGGCAGTGTCTGGCTCTACAACTGGGATATTGTTTTCCTGAGGTGGGGTGCCACATCTACCGTCAGCTCCCCATTCTACCACACAGATAAGATTACTCAATCTGTGCTACCCATGCACTGAGTTGGCGGAGACCGGTATCGAACCCGGAACCTTGCGATTCCTAGTCGGGTGCTCTACCAACTGAGCTAAACCGACCCCGAACCACTTATACTCCACTTACAAATTGATCTTTGTTGCCTTTATCAAGTTAGTTGAGGGGTTGGGTAAATACACACAAGTCTGGGTTACTTGAAATTCTAGATTTCAGCAGTATGGTCTTCAAAACCAGTGTGCAAACCACTATTTTTCGGCAATGCTCCCAATCACTTTCAGTTGTATAGATTTACTGTGCGACTGTTTTTCTTACGATGACTAAGTAGTAACCGTGTATTGGGGCAATATAGTGTGAGAGAGACAGTGATACAGAGAAAAAAATGCAAAAAAGAATTATCAGTTTTAGAGCAAAACTCAGACGTCTTTCCCAAATTTAAGCAGGAGAAAAGCCGAGTCAATTCGTCTTTGCCAACAATTACATTCTGTTGTTGTTTTGACGGTCAAATTTTTCCAGAAGCAAAAAGGACATTAATCTCGTCCAGCATGCTTGAACCGACAAAATAATTGTAATTTCACGGTTCGGTTTCCATAGCTGTTACCTGCAAGTGAAACCAAGTAAAAATAGTTGATATAAAATATACAGAGAAAGAAAGGAAAATCGAGAATATCATGTTCACTCAGGTTTTTCGATTTTTTTTTTTGTTGCTTTTTTTTACTTTTATTCTATATTTCTTGCTGCATCCCTGAACTTTTTGGTTTTTCCAGCAACATTGTATTTGGAAAGCTCGCAAAGAGCATTCAAGTGAGATAAGAGTCTAAGAAATTGGCCAAATTGGTTACGGAAGTATTTTTGGTGAGGAACACAGAACATATTTTCGTACGTTGCGTGTTTTTATTCATTCAACCTTTAGAATCGTTTCACATTGTTTTGTTCTGTTTTATGTTGCCATAAAATTTCAGATCCGATGTTTTAGGAGTTGGCTACGAAAGTAATCGCATTTTGAGATTTCTTTATTTTTATTTTTATTTCTATTTTTCTTCTTTTTTTTTTAAAACTCTTTCATTGTTTCGATCTTCAGAGAAAACTGGAGTTGTATTTTCCTTTTTCTTTTTTTACTGATAATGTACAAAGTTGTTTTATTTCTTATGTCATTGTTCAATGAAAGAATCATCGATTTTCTAAATTGAACGATTTTTACGACAGCAATAAGAAAGAAGACGTGATCTAAACTCTGTTTTATGAAAGAAATTAATCAGATCGATTGCTTAACAACAGCGGCACTATACTTGTTGCCAGATTCCTGGCTGTATTATCCCAAATTTATGATAGGGCAATTCCTACAAAGAAGGTACTCTTCTTCTTTCGATTCTTCTTCTTCTCTCTTAAATATTCTTCTTCTTCTCTCTTGATTCTTCTTCTTTTTATTATTCTTTTTCTCGCTTGATTCTCTTTCTCTCTTGATTCTTCTTCTCTCTTGATTCTTCTTTTCTTCTTCTTCTTCTTCTTGATTCTTCTTCGTCTCTCTTAATTCTTCTTCTTCTTGTTCTTCTTCTTCTTCTCTCTTAATTCTTCTTCTTTTTGATTCTTCTTCTTCTTCTTCTCTCGATTCTTCTTTTCTGGATTCTTCTTCGTCTTCTCTCTTAATTCTTCTTCTTCTTGATTCTTCTTCGTCTTCTCTCTTAATTCTTCTTCTTCTTGATTCTTCTTCGTCTTCTCTTTTAATTCTTCTTCTTCTTGATTCTTCTTCTTCTTCTTCTCTCTCGATTCTTCTTCTTCTGGATTCTTCTTCGTCTTCTCTCTTAATTCTTCTTCTTCTTCTTCTTCTTCTTCTCTCTCGATTCTTCTTCTTCTTGATTCTTCTTCGTCTTCTCTCTAATTCTTCTTCTTCTTGATTCTTCTTCTTCTTCTCTCTTCGATTCTTCTTCTTCTGGATTCTTCTTCGTCTTCTCTCTTAATTCTTCTTCTCTTGATTCTTCTTCTCTCTTGATTCTTCTTCTCTTCTTGATTCTTCTTCTTCCTTCTTGATTCTTCTTCTTCTTGATTCTTCCTCTTTCTTGTTTTTGGGCGCCTTCTGAGCAAAGCTAACAGACCATTATTAGCGACTTTGATTCTGACTGGCTGCTTCACACTTCTGGCGTTGGACCAAACAAAGCTAAACCTAATAAATAAAGTCTTCCTCTTCTTAATCTTCCACTTTTTTGTACTCCTTCACTCCATTTTTACCCGGTATTTTATCCCTTGTAATTATTTCCTCTTACCTATCTCTATATCTTCTTCTTCTTCTTCTTCTTCTTCTTCTTCTTCTTCTTCTTCTTCTTCTTCTTCTTCTTCTTCTTCTTCTTCTTCTTCTTCAATTACGTATGTCCCCATTCCAAAAATACAATGTTACATGTTACCGTACTGCCCAAGGATCTCTCAATGGATCGTACATATCTAAACTGTGAGTAACCTTTCATCATTTCAATGTAAGAACTTTCTCTATATAACTTTTTTGAGTATATAGGATACACTATTTTATGCGAAGACATACATTATTGTTTCGCAAGGAAAATGTATCTATTGATATTACAGAGCTGGTCCAGTTGTCTAACTGAATAAGCTGTGTAAAATACTTTAATAAGAGTGTAGCAAACAATATTTATATACAACCAACTTGTCTACAACTAAAAATAGGATTATGAATGAGGAAAAGAAAAGAATATTCACTATTCTTTTCGGAAGAATTTGAAAAATAGACAAATCTTTTTTGATCAAGCCTACATACAGTGAGTTTCAAATTATTAACGAGGTGACATTTTTGTATTTTCTCCAAAAACTACAAGTCGGGATTTAACGAAAATTTTACTGTATAATGGGAATAGATATATACGTAGGCTGTATAAAAACTATATTGTTCTGAGCAACAATTCTCCAGATTTGTGTTTATACCTATCATGGCTGGCTCGGTCCCCTCGTCCCCAGTCCACCACAAATATTCACCAGTCTCTAGTCCACCGCAATATGTCATATATTTGAAGCTGTAACTATTACCGTTTTCTATATCATGAAAATATATGAATTACGAAGATACACCAATGATTTTTCCGAAATCAAGTCATTATCATTATATATATCTAGAACAGAAGTGACTGGCTGGTTATTGCAGGGTATCAAGTAGTTTTTTTACTAATCTTTGCTTATTTATGACAAGGCCAACAGTATGGAGAACACAGTGAGAATTTAACTCGCTAACAATGATCTCCTAATCTAGCTTGTATTATACCATGTGGGGTGCCCTTGTGGGGGCCTGTGTGGGGTAACATTGCAGGATATCAAGTAATGGTTAGTCTTCGCAAACTTCCGGCATCCCCTTATTATTTCCGTCGACCTCAATTTCCTGCCACAGATTTTCCCTGACGTCTAACTCATTGGAGACTTTAGAGTCGTTTTCCTTGCCCCATGACCATCATTGTCATAGTTCACAATTTGTCCTTAGGCAAAGTCCTGATACTTAAATATTTTCAAACTCTTCTTTCAGTTTCAACATATATTCACACTGAGTTATTATTATTATTATTATTATTATTATTATTGGGACGGTTTAGCACAGTCGGTAGAGCGTCCAACTAGGGACCACAAGTTACCGGGTTCGATACCGGTCCTCGCCAATTCAGCGTATGAGTAGCACAGGGAACTGTGTGGTAAATTGAGCAGCTGATGGTAGATGTGCCGCTCCACCGCCCAAAACAATCTCCTTGTCTAGCGTTAGTGAAAAGTGGATAGACTCCATCGCTGTCAGGTTATACAGAGTTTAAGCCACCCCGACGACTTTACTTACTTTAATAAAGATAAAGTGACAGCAAGTCTATTGCGCTTCTCAGTATTATTCCTGATTTCAACAATATTGTTGTCCCGGTGACTGCAATTCTTTCTCTGGTTTCTAATTCTTTCAGCATTTTTTTTCAATATTCTTTCGGATCGTTCCAGTCGATTTAATAATCCTGAAAACTATTTTTACCTCCCTATTTCATTTTTTTATCTCTCTGGATAGGTCCTAGTAATTTCTAAGTTTGTTAGAGTTTAACCCCTTCGAATTGTACCATTCACTGACATATTCTTTTGTTTTTGTTTAGTATGAACAGATCTGATTCCCTGACTTGCATTGAAGGTCCTTCTGAATTTAAAACAGCGAAAGAATGTTTATTTTTTTATAGAATTTTATGAAAGAAATTAATCAGATTGTTCGAGGAACAACATTGTTAATGGACTTGTTGCCAAATTCCAAGCTATGATGTCGCAAATCTAATTATATATATTCACATTTCAAATAGACAAAGAGGCCACTGTAACATTTTACCATATTACCTATGGATCTCTCAATGGTCCGTACACATCTACACTTACAGTAGACGTTCACTACTTCCATATAAGAGCTTATTTAAGTATACTAGCAAAAATATACACCCTCCAGGCACATGTATTTAATTAAATTTAATTAGATATTATATTTGATTAGAAAGACTAATGAAATTTTAATGAGAACAAAGAACGATTACTCATTTGTACTTTATTCTAATTGATTTCAATATGAAATTATACATATAATTGCTTTTAATACGTTTGAGAATAAAGCAATAATATTAGAAATCAAGAAGTAATTATTTATTATACACGGTTTTGTTAAAATCATTTACACCATATACTGTGTAAACATTCATTTCTTATCTTATTATAATGGAGATTGTGGGTTTGTATGTCTGTAACCGAAACTATATTACTATTCAAGTCACAATTCCCTTTGTTATTTACATCATATTCTCCATGATTTCATTTAAACCTTAATTATTAATAAAATTGTTTTATATCATTAATACCGTTGACCATATATACGTACTAAAAACATGCAATTGTATTTATATATACAACAAAATAGCGGTTTACAGTGTGAATTGGAAAGCTAATTTGCATATTGATATTAAAAAAGTTGATTTTAATAAATCTGTGTTTAGTATTATTGATTTCTAATTGTTTGGTTTTATATTAATGAATATGAGCAAAAATCTCGGGGATAAATCTTAAAAGAAATCCATTAACAAGAACAAATAACTGTAATATTATTCTTTACTTCCTATTTTAATTAAATAGTTAAGTTAGGAAAATTTACCAATGAAAGACGGGAGTAAGGGAAAATGATGGAAGAGTTAGTTCCAAAGTTGTTCTATTTTTCAATCATACCCCCTCTGTTCAAAATCTTCTAATCTGCATTCTTATTCACTTTCATTAGCCTTTCAAATTTAACATGATATTTTATTATATTAAAACTTAAATACTTGCACCCGGAGGGTGCATATATTTGCTAGTATCTATAACACACAACGTAAGATTTGAAGCATTAAGAATATGTGCTGTTTTGAGGCAAATCTATCTCAGCTAGGCCTTAATAGAGACATTGTTAATAAACACGATGCTAATTAAGATTGAATAAGGATTATCTAATAATCATGTCAATGTATCCATTATTACTTTATAAGACGAGAAAAAAGTATTTTGCAGAGCTGGTCCAGATATCTACCTGAATAATCCCTGGCAAATAGGAATGTCACAAACAAATATTATGAGACCCACTTGTACACAACCAATAATAAAATCGAGCAGAAAGAAGGGCAACATTTATTCTGGGAGAATTAAAAAAGTAATGATAGAGCGTTTTTTTAACAAGCCCTCCTCCCCCACACATATATGGGGTGCAATGGTTAGCAAGCTAGATTTGTAGACCATTGTTAGTGAGTTTAATTCTCATCGGGCGCACCATATTTCTGGCCTTGTACCACATCTAAGCTAAGCTTAGTAAACAATTATATATATATATATATATTATATATATATATATATATATATATATATACACTGGTCGGGTGTTCTGGGTTTGACACTCAACTGCATATGATGCCTGATGCCGAGGTTCCATTTCTGGAGATCTGTGATGAGTGGAATAGCCATTATTTGCTATTTCCCCTTGTACCGCTTTTATCCCGTGGGGTATTACCTGTTAGGGTTCCATCAATGGGTTAAATCTATCTGTTTAAAAGTTGTTCGTATTCGATAAGATTGTATGCAAAAAAATCTCTAAGAATCAATTACACAAAAAATAAACGTGGAATAAACGCGATTTCCTATAATAATAATAATAATAATAATAATAATAATAATAATAATAATAATAATAATAACCCTAACCCTAGACGAGTTGACTTGGTGCTAGAATCAGTCAATCAATCGTTTTGTTTTTTTGGGGGGGGTGTTGGGGGGGTTGTTTTTGTTTTTTATTTTTCATTTATTTGTTAATCTTTGTTTACCAGGAATAGGTTTCATTTTCTTGTTTGGGTTTTATTTTCCTTTTAGTTTGTTTTAACTAAAAAAAAGCAAATTATCTTTTATCTATATTAATACTCGTTTTCTTAAAAAAGTACGACTGTTATCATCTCGTAGCACCCTCTGATCAAAAATGAGACCGTCCAAATTGTTCAAGACAATGCAAAAATGTAAATCCTGATTATCTGAAAGAAAGAGAGTACGATAAGACCGTACACAAAACACACACACACACACACACACACACACACACACACATACACACACACACACGAAACAATTATACAAAAAACGAATGTGCGATAAATGTGATTTCCTAACCTATCGGCATAAAATAATCCTAGACGGTTTTATTTATGTATTTATTTATTTATTCATCTTTGTTTACCAAAATAGGTTTAATTTTCTTGTTTGGATTATATTCTTTTTATTTTTAGTTCTTTAACTAAAAAAAAATCAAATTATCTTTTATTTAACTATTATTACCATGATAATCGATATATACATTATTATCAGCATTATCTCTGCAGTTTCATTATCTCGCTTGAATAAGACGAGAAAGTTGACTTAAATTGACCCGCTTTTCATTTTATCCTGTTGCAGAATTGAAAGATGCTGAAGTAAAAGAACATGAAAATATAAAGAAGGGATTAGCGGCTTTTGAGGCGTTTTAAATCCTATCTGAACCTTTCCAGTTCTTTTAGAAGATTAAGGATTAAAACGACTATCAAAGATGGAAGATATTGCAACAACAACAAAGATATTGAACGGAAAAGTGTAAGTGAACAACAGAGAATTGGCAGAGAAAAAGGTGAAAGAAAAACCTTTTGTGCCAAAGCGAATAATAAAGATTAGTATATAATGTAAATTGCAAGGAAAACACAAGTGTAAACATGAACGTATTATCACACGTACCAATGTATTATCACACATACGTATACATTCGTCTTTATACATCTACATACACCAAGAACTTAAAACTAAAAACGCCTTCTTCTTCAAAGAAAGAAAAAAAATCATAAAAACCTAACATTTCTTATATAAAGTTAATTTTCTTATACCATAATTTATTATTACTTCTAGAACATCATACAACCAAAACAGATATTATTGGTTATTATTTATTACCAAACTCTACAACATTGTAACTTTGTAACCACGAATATGTAAAAAAAAAAAAGAAAAAAAAAAGTGTTATTGTCGGATTGGCCTCTTGTCGATATCAGTCGGACAGCGAGGGAGTCTATCCCCTTTTCGCTAGCACTAGACCAGGGAGATTGTTTTTGCTGAGATGGAGCGCCACAGCTACCGAAAGCTTGCCACTTTATCGCAAAAAATTAAAATACCTAATCTGTGCTACTCATGCGCTGAGTTAGCGGGGACCGATATCGAACTTTCGATTCCTTGGCAGTTCTTTTTAAAAAAGAAATGCTATAACTAGACTGCTTCAGTTCCAATGATCTTTTGAAAAAGAGATATTATCTCGAAAATTCAAGAATTAAATACAGGTTAACACACAACATCATTGTTACCGTATTATTATTTTTTCTTTACGCCTGCATTGTGATAGCCTTCTAAATCAACCTCCTAACCAATATATTATATATATATATTATATATAATATATATATATATATATATATATATAACAAATTTGTTTTTTAGTTAAAAAGAAAATCTCCAGTCATATATTAATACTAACCACTAAATACTTGTAAAAGTCCCTGGCAATAAATATCGACTATGGCAATATCAGTGTAAAATAATCAGGAAATATGTGAATTGTTGTATACTTGTAGATTATTGTATTTCTAAAAATATACATAAAAGCTATGGTAATTTTATTGTATCTTATAATCAATAGATCATACTAGCCATGCAAATACCTGTAAAATTCTTATGCTATGTATTTTCACATACTTCCAATGCCCCAAACATTCAAAAGATCAGATAAGGAGATCAAATATTCTATAGAACGTCAGCTCACATCTATCCAAAAATGATGAGCAGGTTGACTAAGGAAAAAGATGAAGGAAGACAAGGCTGGCTTATGTGTTGTTTGGAGAGGCACCTTGTCTTGCCTGCTAATCTCTTTAAACTAACCAAATCTGGACCCAACTGCTAGAAACTTACTGCTGACTTCAAGTTTTGTTTTATCACTATTCATCCTTACGAAATAAAACTTAAATCTACAAAACAAATATTTTCTACAGAAAGTAAATTATTTAATTGAAAAATAATTATTTCATCTGAACGGGTTAGCTCAGTCGGTAGAGCTTTCGGCTAGAAACCACAAGGTTCCTAGTTCGATACCGGTCCCCGCCAACTCAGCGTATGAGTAGCACAGGGATCTGTGCGGTAAAGTAAAGAGCTGGTGGTAGGTGTGGCGCTCCACCTCAGATGCTAAAAACAATCTTCTTGGTCTAGCGCTATTGAAAAGGGGATAGACTCCCTTGCTGACTGACTGATACCGACTTTAGGCCTCCCCGACGACTTTACTTACTTTATATTTCGAAAACGAATCACAGATCCGCTTATATCTCAAGATCAAACTTATTATAGCTATATGCATCATACTCAAGAAATAGTACTCTATCACCCGTTTTACATGTAATTTTTACAGTGTGTCATCCTTAGCTAAAGAATCCGAACAAGATGGTATTGAAAAGTTCTTGACTCAACAAATAGTGCTCAACTAATATTTGTACATCTAATTTTTACAGTTTGTAATCCTTAGCTAAAGTGTCATACAAGAGATGCTACTGAAAAGTTATTGACTCAACAAATAGTGCTCTACTAATATTTTTACTTCTAATTCCTCCAGTTTATAATCCTTAGCTAAAGAGTTCTACAAGAGATGCTACTGAAAGGTTCTTGACTCAACAAATAGTGCTCAACTAATATTTGTACATCTAATTATTACAGTTTGTAATCCTTAGCTAAAGAGTTCTACAAGAGATGCTACTGAAAGGTTCTCGACTCAACACTGACTCAGAGTAGACATGGGAGTAATGGCAATGAAGGAGTACTCCACACTTCCCTGAATCCTAGAACTGGAGCCTCACCACCCGATACAGGTTAGTGTTGTATGTATTTACGCGAGCAGAATGCAACAAAAAGGTCAAATTCTTAAGCGGAGTTTAACAGGTTTTAATTAAGAATGTTCTTTCTCCTAGACTAGTTGCCACACCAAGGTTAGAATTTAGTCTTCCCTATCATTTACACAGAGCTAAAGAGGAAATAGTTGTATTCATACATTTCACAAGAGTATTAGTGCTATGTGAAATGAAAATAGTGATGTCTAGGATTTGAACTCGGTTCGCCGTGCCATGTCCTACGACGATAACCAGTTGACCATGAGCACTTACAGTTTACGGTTATACCCAGGCCACATGGACTTCTTGGTCGGGTCGAGAATTTTTCACCATCCTCACGGAGATATTTGGATTTTTGGCATGATTTATCTGAAAAGATATTTTAATCCCGAAAATTCAACTTTTCTAGCAGGACCTGTGGATATACCACAGTGTGATGATTTAATTATTACAAAATTTGATATGTTTACTTAAGAGCTAATGCCAAATACTTCAATATGTAAAAATTATAATCCTGATTTAACTCTCTCTCTCTCTCTCTCTCTCTCTCTCTCTTTCACACACACACACTCTTTCTTCTCTCTCTTCCCCTCTCCCCCTCTCCCCCTCCCTCCCTCTCTCTCTCTCTCTCTCTCTCTCTCTCTCTCTCTCTCTCTTTTCATCTTTTCATTATGTTCGACTGAATCAAAATAGCGATATCACTTTTGCCTGCTCACCCACTCTCTTTATCTTTTCCTACTCTCTTTCTTTCTTTCTTTTTTCATTATATTTTTTCTGTGTAGCATATCTTTTTCTTCCCTTTCTTTATAATAAAAACGGAATGGTCCATTATTGAACAGAGGTGACGTCACTCATAAGAAATAAGTATTCGATGGATAAGCAACACCAGATAATCAGGATTTACATTTCTGTATTTCATCTTGGTGGATTTGGACGGTCTCATTTTTAAGCAGGGTGTGTTGCAAGATGATAACGATCATACAATTAAGTAACACGAGTATTAATATATAGATATAAACGCTTCTCTAAATTGGTTTTCAATGTCTCTTTTTCTTCTTCTACTAACTAATCAATAATTCTGTGCAACAATTTTACATTTCGAAGAACTACCTATAAAATTAATTAGTCATTTTTTTTAATTAAAAGGTGAATAATTATTTTAGTAAGGCAAATATTTTGTTTGTTTCGTTTTCTTTTGAAAAGTAAATTCTGAACGATTAGTTACGTTTTGCAACAACGTTCATACTTTTAAGGAACACGGGTAATAATATATAGATACTCGGTGTGTTTATTTGAAACTACTGACCATTAAGCCAGAAAACTGGATAACGCCCCTCTTCTTTCAGGTAAGAGACAGACGAGATTCTTTCGATGAACAAGATTACCACGTGACTTGTTGATAAGATTAGCGAAACGACAAAACAATACTTTATCGTTCAAAACATGAAATGAATTATGTCGTGGGTATCAGAAAGAGAAGCGGTTAGCTATCTCTAGGGATAGGCAGAACGCCGTTGTTTGGAAATCATAAAAATACCGGAACCAAAGGATAATTCTCTATCTCTTTTTTTTTTCTACCTATTTTTTTTTTTTTTATTATTTTTATTTTTCGTCTTTGCTTTAGCCGTTCTTTACGTTCGCACCCTTTACAAACGGAAAACACACACAGTTACAATGTCAGGATTGAGCATTGGGGGCTTGTTGCTTCCATAAAGAAGCAATATCCACTTTTGACTTGTGTTTTTCTCATCTGAAACGTTCTGCTATAAACAAGAATGGCGTGTAGCATTTTTGATGTTTTTGAAACCCTTTCGAAAGAGAAAACTATCTGGAGGAAATCAAACCCACCGCGACAGGAAGAGTAAGTTCTGTTTTCTGTTTTTCGCGCCAAACTTGTCACGTTATCTCTTTGCAAATAACTTTGGACACCGTAAAAGTCCTGTCAATGTTTTTACATCTAAAGTAAGCCGACAAGACGAGATGAGACCGGGGAATCTCTTTGAAAAAAATCTTCAAAAACCGTTCTTTTCGACGATGGTATCTGACAATATTTCTCCAGCATCAAAAGGTTTTATCTGCATTCTTGGTAAAGGAAAAGTGAGCAATTGAAAGAGAAAGAAGAAACAAAAAAGAATTAAAAAAAGAGAAAGAAAGAAAGAAAGAGATTATAGAAAAGAGAATGAGAGAACGAAAAATAGAAGTAGTTAAAGAACAAGGGAAAAAAGGTGAAGTGGTACAATAGAAAGCTAAAAACAGTTAGAGTGAGAAAAAAAGAGTGGAAAAGGGAAGGAAAACAGGATAACGAGAGATAATAAAAAAAGAGTAAGAATGGGAAAATGAGACAAAAATTAATGGAGAGAAAGGATGAATGAGAGAGGAAACGAAGAAAATTGAAATAACGAGAGAAAGGAAAGAGGGAAAAGTAGAGAGGATAAGCTGGAAAGAAGAAGAAGAAGAAGAAGAAGAAGAAGAAGAAGAAGAAGAAGAAGAAGAAGAAGAAGAAGAAGAAGAAGAGAAGAAGAGAAGATATAGAGTGTGGCAAGAGGAGATAATTATAATGGATAGATTACCGGGTAACAGCAGAGTGAAGGGGTACAAAAAAGTGAAAGAAAAAAAAAACGAATGAAACAGCGAGTGGATATAAAAGAAAACAAAGTTGGGATGAAACAATGGAAAGATGAAAAAAATGGTGAAAAGATTCAGAAATGGACAATGAAAAATATGAAGTAAACAAAAAGTCCTGAAAGAAAAGGGAAAGAAAAATAAATGAAAAATAAAAGAGAGTGAGGCAAATACGAAGAAAACAAAGTAGATATTTAAAGGGGTGAAGGGGGAAAGTTAGCAAATTACTGTGAAAATAAAAAGAATGAAAGAAACAAGGAAGGAAAGAAAGAAAGAAAGAAAGAAAGAAAGAAAGAAATAGAATATAAAAGAATAACTTGCTAACAAATAGGTAGAGGGTAAAAAGAAACGGATAAACTAAGTTATTAAACATATGAAAGCGAGGAATAATGACAGAAAAATAAAAGGAAATAAAGGTAGTGAAAAAAGAGGAAAATAAAAATCAGGGAAAAATGAGAGATCCTGAAACGCGGGAAAAATAAGTGATCTTGAAAAGAGGGGAAAATGAGAGACACTGATAAGAGAGAGAAAATGAGAGACCACAAAAGGAGAGGAAAGAATGAGATCTTAAAGAGAAAAAAAATGAGAGACACTGAAAAGAGAGGAAAAAATGATATATCTTGAAAAGAAGGGAAAGAATGAGAGATCTTGCAAAGAGAGGAAAGAATGATAGATCTTGAAAAGAGAGGAAAGAATAAGAGCTCTTGTAAAGAGAGGAAAGAATGAGAGATCTTAAAAAGAGAGGAAAAAATGTGAGATCTGGAAAAGAGAGGAAAGAGTAAGAGATCTTGTAAAGAGAGGAAAGAATAAGAGATCTTAAAAAGAGAGGAAAGAATGATAGATCTTGAAAAGAGAGGAAAGAATAAGAGATCTTGTAAAGAGAGAAAAGAATAAGAGATCTTAAAAGAGAGGAAAAAAATGAGAGATCTTAAAAGAGAGGAAAATATGAGAGATCTTGAAAAGAGAGGAAAGAATAAGGGATCTGGAAAAGAGAGGAAAAAATGAGAGATCTGGAAAAGAGAGGAAAGAATAAGAGATCCTGAAAAGAGAGGAAAAAATGAGAGGAAAGAATGAGAGATCTGGAAAAGAGAGGAAAGAATGAGAGATCAGGAAAAGAGAGGAAAGAATAAGAGATCTTGAAAAGAGAGGAAAAATGAAGATCTTAAAAAGAGAGAAAAAATGAGAGATCTTAAAAAGAGAGGAAAGAATAAGAGATCCTGAAAAGAGAGGAAAAAATGAGAGGAAAGAATGAGAGATCTGGAAAAGAGAGGAAGGAATAAGAGATCTTGAAAAGAGAGGAAAGAATGAGAGATCTGGAAAAGAGAGGAAAGAATAAGAGATCTTGAAAAGAGAGGAAAGAATGAGAGATCTTGAAAAGAGAGGAAAAAATGAAAGATACCCTGAAAAAAGGGGAAAATGAGAGATCTGGAAAATGAGAGAAATTATTAGGGAGATCTGGAAAAGAGAGAGAGAAAAATGAGAGGGGTTCGGAAAAGAGAGAGAGAAAAATGAGAGGCCCTGAAATTAGAGAGAAAAAAAGAACACGTGAGAGAAAGAAGCAAGAGGAGAATATTATAGTGAAGAAATATGAAGAGGAGATCATTGTAGAAAACAAGAAACTATGAAAAATAATGGAACAAACAAGATGAGAAAAGACTGTTTTGTTTGTTTTTTTTTTTGTTTTTTTGTTTATTTGTTTGTTTTCCTAAGGAAGTGTCTGAAAGAGACCGTTCATAACGCAATGTGTGGATATGGCCAAGGTGTTTTTGTCTTGCATTTTTTTTTCTCTTATTCTCTGTAATCATAGCTACAAGCCGTACGATAAAAAGCCAAATAATGTCCTTATAACATTTCGTCTTGTTTATTCAACGACGATGTAGTGTGTGCCGCGCCCGAGATGACATTCATCACGTAAAGCGAGTGTCTCAAATCATAAAATAGAATCGGCGTGTAACTTAGACGTCACATACATATTTTTACTTGGCATTAGCTCTTTTTACCTTTCTCTCTTTCTTTTCTTTCTCTCCTTATCTACGCACCCCCCCCCCTTTCCGTAAAAAGAGAGCATGCAATAAATCAATGCTAGAACCATAACCGTGTAGTTTTAGCCTTTTATGATTTCTGGAGTATCAGGGGAAAATACTAAACTGGATAAAATGAAGCCCATTTTATTGCAGGATCAAGTCTTACTCCAAGTAGAACTATTTACCGCGCATCATATTGATCAATGGTAAGTTTGTCTTTTATATTGCGATCGGATATATCCGGGGTGGCGTCTAGGGTGCTTAACCGGTTTCAATGGATCAATTAATAACGGGTTAATGAGCTGTACCCACACACTCTTTGCTAGAGTCGCGGGTTCAATCCTCTTAAGTGTTCTACTGTTGCCAAATAAATGTTTAACTACAAGACGATCGGTGAATTCATTTGGGTTTCAGCTGTAACAGTAGCGAGTGATGATATTGATGCTTCTATTCAATAAAAATAATACCCTTGTTCTCTAATTGTACGACGGTTACATAAAATAAAATAAAATAATAGAATGATTAATAATTTTGATTGTTACCAACTACTACTTAGCTCAGTCGGTGGAGCGTTCGGCTAGGAATCACAAGGTTCCTGGTCTGATACCGCCCCTCCAACTCAGCGTATGAGTAGCAGAAGGATCTGTGTGGTAAAGTGAGGAGCTGATGGTAGGAGTGGCGCTCCTCCTCAGACGCTAAGATAATCTCCTTGGACTAGCACTAGTGAAAAGGTGATAGACTCCCTCGCTGCCTGGCTGATACCGACATTAGGCCGCCCCGACTACTTTACTTTACCTTTCTTGTATCAACATGTTTATTTTACAAAAATTGAATTAAAAAAACAAATTTTGTACCCATCAAGAATGAAAAAAAAAAAATCTTCGGCATAAAATAACCTAACAAGGATTAAGATGCCGTAAAACCTAACCAACCAACCAGCCAACCAACCAAAAACAAGATATCTACAAAGTTCACACGAAGCTTACATCATTTATTTGCTCTTTTTCTTGCATCACTGCTTATCTTCTGTGTTCATTTTGGTTTTCAGATAAGAAGAATTATTTACGACCTCACTATTAGAAACTGTTTCCGACATCTTTTTTTTCTAAATCTATACTGACACCTATCGCACTCGTAAAGAGAACGCATGGTAGTCAATAAAATTTTTATCTTTTCTACCTGCAGATGGGGATGATATGTACAACAGTTTAGGTTTCACGGACTCTACTAGAAAATCTTATAATAATGGAGATTGCGCGTTTGTCTGTCTGTAACCGAAACTACTTCCCCACTGACCTCACAATCCCTTAGTCATTTAATAAGCATTATTTAATCATAATTAGCATCTTATTTATTAACAATATCTCACTTAAACTCTGAGTTTGAATTGACTTAAAATCGGCACATGTTATGGTATTTGCCTCTCATCCCACTTATGAGGGCGTGACACAAGGACATTTTTATGTGGGCCCACCTACGAGCCGAATCTCATGGGTGGTAGGCACAAAAAATGAGTTGATCCCGTCGGCATTCCCCGCCTCAGGACGCTGAGCAATAAACCCAGCCCCCTTTAAATCAAGGGGCAGGTGTTGCCTGGGGGGATAGCCCTCTGGGATCAACGCTGTTAATTTACATTTACAACACAGGCCCAGAAGAGTCCATGTTATTAGTGCGTTTAAAATCTTGCAATGTGTGTTATATATCATTAAGAAATAATGGTTTACAGAATATATGGTGTGGATAATTTACATACCGGTTTTAACAAAACCGTGTTTAATAAATAATTACTTGGTGTGATTTCTAATATTATTGTTTCATTCTCAAAACATATTAAAAATAATCCTATGTATAATTTTATTTAGAATCAATTAAAATGAAATAGAAACAAGTGTAATCGTTTATATGCGTTCTAAGTTAGTCTAATTTAATATGATATTCAATTATATTAAAGTTTGAATACATGCGCCCATAGTAGGGCGCATATTCTTATTAGTAAATATAATTACTTCTAGATGTTAAAACAATCTATGTATTACCAAAAATCTCATGGTGCTAGGGTGTTTTGTTTGTATGTTTTGTAGTTTTGTTTTACGGCATATCAACCTCAGTGGGTCATTTAATGCCGATGAAGTTTTGAAATAAATCAATTCTTAATGGATAATACAATTTTTTTATAAATACATTTTTCTATTTAACCCATAGATGGGACCCTAACAGGTACTACCACTCCGGGTCAGAATGGACCAGGGAGCAATGGTGATGAATGGGTGCTCCACATTCCCCAAACCTCCAAAACTGGAACCTCACCATCAGATAGAGTTTAACGTCATTCCTAGGACATGTAGACCCGCCTTCTAGCACCCATATGATAAAAAGGGTTTGGGGCTTGCCATAAGGGAAGTAGGGTTGGATGCTAGGTGAGTCAAAAGTTTTGCAATAGTTGCATACAAATCGGCAGTTCCGGATGTTTTTGTCGAGATGATGAAGATGATGAACCACACTGATATGCGAGATGCCGAGCTCGACTGATACTCTCAGAGTGTTCTCACTGAATTAGCCTCTGTAGCTTGGAGAACGACCGAGGAACCAACAGTTTTAGACCTACCCGACCTTGCTTAATCGTCAAGGTTCTTGTAACCCGAGCGAATTTTTTTTAATCATCTTGTTACTGTGTTGCATAGTCATACCTTACATAAGTATAACTCCCCAACTATTGTTGTATAAAGATATACTTATCTTCTTTATACTCATCTTGTTCTGAGTAGCTGGATCTTATCTTCTGTAATCAGTATACCTGTTATCTTAACTTTGGATTCTGCTGTCTTTTCTGGTTTGGTAGACGTTATTCTTAGCTGGATCTATCTCTGGATCTGGGCTTTAAATCTGACTTTCTAAACGCTTTCTCGCATTCACGCTGGTGAACCAGAAAAGGAGGTCAAACACAAGTCAATAGCTGTCCGTCATTTTCCCTGTGTGTTTTCCACAACTGGTAGTTTGAATTAAACTACTCTTATCATACATAATTAATAGGCTACCTATAAGTTATGTAACAACTGGACTGATCAAATATTTTTGGTTGCTTCCGTCGTGTTATGGCCCAGTTTGAACTCCTAAATCATAAGTTCCCGAATTAGACTACGTTGAACATTCATCTGTGCGGCGTTCAAACAGTGTGAAGCAATCCACAACGCTCCAGCGCACCAACTACCACGATATTACCAATCACATTTCTACAGTTTGAACTACAAACTAGCACGTGTGAATATCATAAAAACTTTAGATGTTTGTTGGATTTTACGGCATGTAAACCTTGTTGGATTATTTTATGCCGAAGACGTTCTCTTCAATTCATGCTTGATAGGTATTACATTTTTAAGTCAATTTTTTAACACATTTTTAAATTCATTTTTCTAATCAATCATAGATGGAACCCTAAATAGTACTACCACTCCGGGTCAGAGTGGACCTGGGAGTAATGGTACTCCAAACACCCCAGAGCTCTAAAACTGGAACTTCACCATTAGATGCAGTTTAACGTTTTACAGGATACACAAAACCTTTGACTCAACCTAATATATAATAAACATGCAAATTTAGAGAAAAAAGCAATTTCCAGTACAATTTGAAACTAAATGAGAAGTTTATGTTGTCTGTGTTTTTACAATGGTCCATAATGATATTAATGTTTCTATTTCGAAAGTCGAGAGGAAATATTTATCTTATTGTTATCTCTATTGTCTCGGGAATTTGGATGATTCAAAATAATGTTCTGTATAAACAAATACCTTGTAAATGTATTATTCATCAGCATACTGGACTGGAAATTGCTTTATTCTCTAAGTTAACGTATTCTTAGTATGTTGTTCTAATAGAAATCTTGTTATGATAAACTGAGTCATGATTACACACACATTCACACACTCATAAATACCGTTTTTCCCCGAAATTAAGACGGGACTTATATTAATTTTCACCCCAAAATATAACACTACGGCTTATTTTCGGGGGGGGGGTCTTATTTTTGATATATCGAAAAACATTAAAAAAAGAAAATTACGAAAAATAATCTACATTTATTATTACATTTCTTTTATTCAAAAACTCATTAACGACAATTCATTAAAAATAATCATATCATCATCGCCTGGAATGTTATTGTTCTGCAAGTCACTGTATTTCAAAATTCTTCTGCTCTCAACTAGGGCTTATTTTAATGGGAGGGCTTATATTAAAATCATCCTGAAAATCATGCTAGGTCCTATTTTGAAGGTAGGTCTTATTTTCGGAGAAACACGGTATGTGTGTATGTGTATGCATATTATAGTAACATGTACACACACACACACACGTGTGTGTGCATGTTCCAGTAACATGTACAAACGCACACGTGTGTGCGAGTGATCGTAACCAAGCAAAAGCGTCACATCATAGCGACATTTTCACAAAAAGCAAGAACCGGTGGTATCAAATGTGTATATATATTTACTTTGTTGTTAATTGATGTATATTCGTAATTTCATTCAGAAATACATACATATATACATACATACACACCAACTACTATTTACATATGTATAGATGTATTATAAAACTCAGGATCATTAAAAAAAAAAGTAAATTGGAATTAGCCTTACTTTGTTTTTAGACTTAGCTCAAGCCTTAATGGACATAGTTTCTCTACCTCATTGTTTGCGTAAATACACAAATTAATTGAGATAGAGACGAAAATTTCAAATTAGATATTTGACTGTCTGCAATGCGACTCAGTTCCTAAATAAATTATCAGCTACACCTTGGTAAACAATAATTCCTTTAACTTTGTCAAAACACGTATAACTGAGTTTGTGTTCGGACGAGATTAAAAACAAAACCTTTGGGGAAAAATTCATACTAAAAATGTTTATGTCAAATCTTCTCTTTGATGGTTTTGAGTAATATTAACCCTTTAACTGCAGTTTTTTTTTTTTTTTTTGGGGGGGTTGTTTTTTTGTAGAGAAAAGTAACGACTGGTTTAAAACTTTTGAATTTATTTTTAAACCTCTAATATGTTATAATAATCAATGTAAATATTATAAACAAGTGCTAGAACAATAAAAAAAAGTAAAGTTGGCGGAGTGGCCTATTGTCATATCAACCGGACAGCGAGGGAGCCTATCTCCTTTTCACTAGCGATAGGCCAGGGAGATTGTTTTTGCCTTTGACGTGAGCGCCACACCTAGTATCAGCTCCAACTTTACCGAACAGATCCAAGCTGTGCTACTCATACACTTAGTTGGCAAAAGCCAGTATCAAACGCGAAACCTTGTGGTTCCTCCGCTTTACTTACTGAGCTAAACCAGCCTATTTTTGAATAAAATTAGTAAATTTCCTGAGGGGTTGTTGTTGTTTTGTTTTTTTTTCTTTTTGACAATCTGGGTGAAAAATATGGCAAAATACTCGAATTTAGTGTTAAAATAACGTGAGTTTTTTTTTTTAATGATAAATGGAAAATATTGACAAGTAAACAGAAAGTAGCTTAACATTTGACTATAGTTGCATCAGGGAGATTAAAGTTTAGGTACCCGACATGTATGCCGAAAAGGAGAGGGGCTTAAGGAAAAATTGTGATATTGTAAAAAGAACCTGGTACCTTTCAGGAGGCCGGGATCATTAATAAAAATGAGGTAACCAATAGAGTACCCGGTACTATTTGTATTTTTTCTCATTTAACCATTGTAGTTCTTTTAGACGAAATAAAATGAAAATCATTCTACTTAATTATCATTCTGATAACTCCATTGCAAACTATTAGATTTCCATATGCCACAATTGAATGAGCTGTCTATATTTATTAAATTCTAAAATGATTTGATTAGTTAAGTTAAAAGTTAACATTAATAGAAAAAAGGGCATGCCATGCATTTTTTTAAAATTGAAATAATTCATTATGAATTATTTTAATTTATCATCCATCTATACTTATATCTTTCTATATAAATCATATCATATCAACATCTAGATAATAAATTTATACTCTAGTAATAGGTACCAGGTACTTTTTATTATATAACAATTTTTCCTTAAGGTACGCCCTCTCTTCGGTACGGTGACCCCCACCTGGTTGTACATGGCACTGCTTTAACTATCTGACTATAATTTCTTGGATATGACTAGTTCTGGACAATTTTGTTTTTGATGATCGCATAAGCTTTTGTAACCTTTTATGTATACTGTATACATTTTTGCATTTTTAAAAAATGCCTTTGATACTTTTATCATATTTTAACACAAATATATTCCAATGAATTCAAAGCAGAGTAAGTGACAAGGATAAAGAAAACAGTTCACAGGCCGACTAAACAAAAAGACAGAAGAGATAAAACAACTCACTAAAACATCCAGTGTGGTATTGTCTGCGTCTAGTCGGTAACAGCAGCTATTGACAGGGTTACAAGGGGACAAAAAGTCTTCCGGGTGATGCATGATTTTCCAAAGAAAAACACACAGGTAAAATTGTGGAAAAACGGCAACGTCGAAACACTGGAATTAACTACAATTGCCAAAGCTTCACCAGCAGCTGCAGTGACAAAACTTGCATTATTCTTTATAGAATCAATCAGCAACCCGCAGGATTGCAGTAGACGTGGAACACCTTTTTGAATATTCGTTTTTATGTAACAGAATCTACCAGGTATTTGGGTTGGTTAGTTGGTTGGTTTGTTGGTTGGTTTTGTTATCAGGTATTTTTCTATTTAACCAATATAGAAGACCCTAACAGGTACTACTACTCCGGATCAGAGTGGATTGGGAGTACTGGTGATGAAGGGGTACGCCACACTTCCCAGAGCTCCAGAACTGGAACCTCACCATCAGATAGAGGTTAACATCATACCCAGGCCATTAAGACCATCGGTCACCACCTTCTAGCACATATATGATAAAAAGGGTTGGAGTTTGCCATAAGAGCAATAGGGTTGGGACAATTATATAGCAGCTGAGACTTGATGTGACCAGCGGATTGGTCGGAGTGTAGCTTCTCCGCACCCTAGCCTAAGTAAAAGCTAAAGTGGAAAGTTGCAGGTTATGTACTGCTCAGCCACCAGGGTTCCATCCTTAAGAATTACGGGTCGCCACTCACGGCCAACAGGTGACCCTACTGGAGGGATTTTACTCCCCTACAGAAGTGCAGTTGGTGTATTCTACAGCCCCAGCTGACAGGGCTCGTTTAAAAGTAAAGTTAAAACTTTGACAGAAGTCATTTTAATCGCCACTATTTCTGTCTTTTCTTAGAATCCCAGACTAGTAAAATACTACTGTCAATTCTTTGCTATTTTTCTTATCGTGCTGTAAATGTCGAAAGCAAAAACAAAGTCGATATAAAAACAAAGTTTTTCTTTACTCCATCTGCTTTTCTACACTAAACTCTTACTCAGTTCGTGTCGTGTGTGAACAGAGGATATTTTTATCGTCCCCAAGTGCCCAGAAGTCAATAGTATGTATCCTTAGAAAAAGTAGTGAGTGAGTATCTGTAGATACATTGCGCTGTTCGACAGATTTATGCGCTAAACGTATTTAGAGCGAAAAGAAGATAGCCAGCCAAAGATGCCAGAGGTTAACGTTAGAAGGATACAAGTTTTGCAACAATCCTATCGCATTTCTCTTTGTTTTGTTTTTTGTTTTTTCTTTTTTTCTGATCCTCTTTTTTTTTCCTTGGGGTTTCTCATTCTTTCTTGAGCTTCTTTTCATTTTTCTTTCATTTAACTAGCAGATATATTTGGTGTTGCCTGTGTATGATAATAAATTAAAACCAGTAATGTACAAATCTCATTTAATCATAAAACAAGTGTAGGATGGACAATATTTATTACAATTTAAAACAACTGTATTTTCAATTTTATTTGGGTACTATTGCACAACGGCGCGCCAGATATAATATCATTAGAAACGCATTTTACGTATAAACATCACTAGATGTCGGAATCTCCCGAAGTAGCTTAACCCTATCGTAACCATAGCGTTTCAAAGCTTTCGTATATTTCCGTGAAATATTATACTTTTTATACTTAATTTAATGATATTATCTCTTGCGAGTTATTGTGCATTAGTACCTTTATTTGATTAATTTTTCCATCTTTTATTTAAAAATAATAAAAATAGAAAATAATAATATTGATTTTTTTTTTTAAGATGACGTTTTTGTATTTCGGAAGTAGCGGAAAGAAAAAAAAAATCATTTTAAAAATAATGTCTAAATTACTGTAAGTATTTTTGTAAGTAAAGTAAAAGTAAGGATGGTTAGGGTGTTTAAATTTGGTCAGGGTTAGATTGGAATGTACAAAATAAACGTAATTTTTATCAGCATTATTATAATTTATATTACACACATTTTTTTCTAAAGTAAGGATGATCAAAAGCGTAATAATCTCTGGGATTTTTTATGTTAATAAATTCTCGGACAAGTTTTATCTCCCACGTGACACTTTTTTTATATGTATTCTACTTTTATAAATTAAAACCGGTATCTGTCAAAATGGTGCATTTTGGTCATTTTTTTCTTTCTTGAAAACTTTGTACTATTTTTAAAGTGATTTATATTCATTGTTATGATTAAGAAATTTATCGAAAAAAATTATATGTAAGTTTAGTCTGTTCTTTAAAAAATCAGCAAAAGTGACAATTTACAATTTTGAATAATTTTAATACAAGTTTACAGGAAGATTGCCGTCAAACCAAAATTTTGGGCATACCTACTGAGGAATAGAGGTTTTAAAATCAGTAATATTTGAATGAATGAATATCAGTACGTAAATAAACACTGTGTTTATTTGATATGGCTTTTCCATATCAAATAAACACAGTGTTTATTCACATACTCTCATATTGTCGTGGAGCAAGTCAATAAAAAGTGGAATAAAAATAAGTTCAAAACGGACGAAGAATCTGGGATTGGCAAGCTGGTGTAGTGGTTAGAATCTCCGCCTGTCAGCTTGGCAGTCGAGATTTCGAATCACACACGGAGCAGTCTCCTTGCTAATGAGACCTAATTTATTTTACGGTAAACAGTTTGATTTTTCTTTTATTGTTTATCGTAACTGTGTTATATGCAATAATAGTCATCACTGATATTTGTTACATTCAGTTAACAGAACTTGTGTGCTTTTGTTTTATTGTTGATTCACTTTGTAAAAATTGGTTAAACCTGCCAGAAGTTGCTAGAACAAATTGATGTTCTTATACAATAAAGAAAGAAAATAAAAATAGAAAAAATGAATCAATAACCACCAGAAGCATTTTTTTTTTTTGGGGGGGGCACTTGGCGTCAGGGATTCGGAAGATTTCGAATTGCGTTTAAGTCGTATTTGGAAACTGGGCCAAATTAAATGAATAACCAAATATATTGTACTAGCAGGACCTATGGATATTCCCCCAGTATAATAATTTAATTATTACAACGTTTGATGTATTTGCTTAAGAGCTATTTCTAAATAGTTCAGTATGTAAAAAGTATTATAATCTCCATTTACATCACCCTATTTTTTACTATAGATTAAATACTCATTGATGAACTTAAACAATTACTGAAGGTATTGTAATGTAAGTAGTGACGCAGTTCCGGTTACAGACACTGAATCTCCATTATAATAAGATTCTGTTAGTGTTTGCCGAGCTTTATAAATTCTTGGTATCTCCCGCTCCTTATCTATTCACGAATATATTCATTCGCTCTTTCCCCCTATTTTGTGCAACTCACACACTTTTCCTTATTTCATTCATGTTATTCTTTCCAGCTCGCTTATCCATCAGTTTATTTTCTCCGCTTCGCAAATCTTTAGCTCTGTATATAGAAAAACAAAACAACTTTCTCATCGTTTCGTTTTATTTGCACCCTGTTCATCTTTTGTACACATTTCTCTCGTAATCTCGTGTTCGCTTGGGGCTCAGTATTTTTTAATAACTTCTCACTTGTTCCCCCTACTTTTGTTTCTTAAGGATACTACTTTATTTTTCGTTCTTTTTTTTTTCTCTCACTCTGTCTCTCACATTTTTTTCCTTTTTTTATTTTTGTTCTTCTATTTCTTTATGTGTCATGCTGTCTGTTCCTTTATCTCCATTTACGCTAGTCTTGTTTGGAAGCGTCCATTTTTGCTCATCACTCGGCAATCTTTTTTTGCCGCCAAAAGTAACTATTTCATGTGACGTTATTTATGAACAGAGTTCACATACATATGCATTGCTATCGGAGGAAAACAATTCCCAGTGAGTGGTTTTTCTGTTAGTAAAAGAATCGGAAGCATTTTCAGGAAGACAGCGTGCAGACCAGAAACATTTATTACAGACAGCAGGTATGCGGGAGAGAGAGAGAGAGAGAGAGAGAGAGAGATTAATGCATTTTTTTGTTTTTTCTTTTAATACCATGGCAATACATTTGGCGTAATTTCATTGACAGTTTTTCTTTTATAATAGTTACTGAGACAGTAAAGCAAATAATCTTTTGACTTAAAAAAAAATGAACTAAGGTGCTTGTACTTGTTCTTAATTTAAACAAATCAAGGCCTATGGATTACAATGGTCGTTTAAGAAGTACAGGTTAATAATATTCAACCTTAAAAACAGAAAACAATGTCATGTTTGTCAAAACCTTCTCATAAGGTCAGATCTCTAGCTAGATATTTCTCCCATCTTATATGACTTCAATTAAGCACATATCCTCCAAAAATAGTTTATATATAGTTTGTTTTATTTTAATATCTATACATATCTATACATATATAAAGGGTAGTTGGTGTATATGTATGCATATGTAATGATGAAACCACGAAAATAAAACTATTAACAATGAACTGAAAATGTATACACATCACCGGTTTGGGCTTTCTTGTGCAAATATATGAAGATTTTTAAGAATTAAAATATACATAGAAACAGCATTGAAATTCTACTTAAAACGTTCAGGATTAGTAAAACTAAAAAGTAAACAAATCAATACACCAGGGATTTGTTGCCACCTCTCTACTCAGTTGACACTGGGTAGCCGCGTTAAGTTATATATAAAAGGTATACGTGGGCATCATTTTTTCTTGTAAATAAAATACATCTCATTAGAAATTAAGATTCTTTTTAATTCATCATATTTTTTATGTAGGGTGGGGATCACAAGAATATGTATTTTGGGATCTATCTTGTACAGAAATTATCTATTTTATCGTCCTAGCGTTTTCCACTGTCACTAGCTATTATCAAGGGTAACGTTGGATTTTGAATGTTTGTAGTTTTAAAAATGATGGCCCCTTATTTAACAGCCGGATTTCAATTTACTCAAAATTAAACGCACAAATAATATGAAAGGATTCTGGAAAAAGTTCACATATGTAGATAACTACACGCACACGTTCAAAAATTAGGAGTGTTTTAATTCTGGTTTGGTTTTGTTTTACGGCATATCAACCTCAATGGGTCATTTAAGGCTGATAAAGTTTTGAAATAAATTCATTCTTAATGGATAATCAATTTTGTTTATAAACTCACGTTTTCTATTTAACCCATAGATGGAATAGGGGTGTTTTATATATATATATATATATTATATATATATATATATATATATATATATATATATATATATATATATATAATAATGGAGATTAGCTTCTGGTTTTTGTCTCTAACAAAAATTACGTCACTGCTTACGTCACATTACCCAAAATCGTCATAACATAGAATAAATACACTCAAAATTTGAACATGCAGCATTAGACAGTCCTCATTGTTTTTTAAAACAAGTTTTAATAAATACATGACTGGTATTATATATCTATATATAGTTTGTTTTATTTTAATACATATTTAAAGTTTACATTTCAAATTGTTTTATTTTTTAATTCTTTAATGAATTTGATGATTTTACTTAGGGTACAAACTCGCTGACATTGAATTTTTTACTCCCACCCCTCAGGCAATATATTTCAAAAATCTATTTTTACATCGCCCGAAGGGTGTTTTTTATTTTGTACTAGTATATATAATGGAGATTGATTTTCTGTCTGTCTCTAACCAAAACTACCTCACTGCTTACGTCACATTACACTCAGAAATTATGTAATTTTGTCAATGTGTATTTATCATAATGTCAAAATCATTACTACATAGAATAAATTTTATACATTAACGAGGCCTATATGAAAATCTAAGTTAGATTTGCCTCAAAACCGCCCACGTTATTAGTGTGTTTAAAATCCTGCAATGTGTCTTATATCACTAAGAAATAAAGGTTTACATAATATATTTGCATACTGGTTTTAACAAAACGGGTTTAATAAATTATTACTTGGTGCTATTGATCTCTGATATTGTTTTGTTCCCTGACGTATTCAAATCGGTCCTATAAATGATTTTATATAGAAAAAAAATACAATATGATTAAAATAAGTAATCTTTTTATATGCGTTCTTATTTAATTTCATTAGTCTATCGAATTTAATTACATTAAAACTTAAACAGTTACGCCCGGAGTGCCCATATTCTTGCTAGTATATATAATGGTTCTTTTTCTGTTCTTTGGCTTTGTTAGTACTGAGAATTCTACATTTAATAAGAAAATAGAACTACTACTACAATAATAACTATTTCTTTTATCATATAGTCTCTGACAGCTGTTTCAGTTGGAATAACGGGTAAATGGCAATTGACATAATTGTATTGAATACAAAATAGCTTTTATGAACTACTGAATAAAATGAAAAAACGTTGATTATAATTGATTATTAATCAACACTGAAAAAGAGTCGTTTTGATAATGAGATAAAACATATTCCAGATCCCATATTTGCATTCTCACACCATCACAGACTGAAACTTAAAACCGTTTAGTCCGGTTGGTAAAAAAAAAATGTGGAGGTTTAGTAATATTTACTAATGAAATAACATTTTTTTCCTTAAAAAAACTCGCCGTGAGTGGCGACCCGTGATGCTTAAGGATAGAGCCCAGGTGGATGAGCAGTTCATGACATGCAATACTCCACTTTGGCCCTATCTTGGGCTAGACGGGCGGTCGGAGAGGCCCCCTCCGATCAATCGGCTGGTCACGTCAAGCCCTAGCACCAATATGATTTTCACAACCCTATTGCCCTTATGGCAAGCCCCAATCCCCTTTTATCATATGGGTGCTAGAAGGCGGTGACTGGGGGTCTACATGTCCTGGGAATGATGTTAAACTCTATCTGATGGTGAGGTTCCAGTTCTGGAGGTTTGGGGAATGTGGAGTACTCCTTCATCACCATTTCTCCCTGGTCCACTCTGACCCGGAGTGGTAGTACCTGTTAGGGTCCCATCTATGGGTTAAATAGAAAAATATATTTATAAAAAAATTGTATTATCCATTAAGAATTAATTTATTTCAAAACTGTATCGGCATTAAATGACCCACTGAGGTTGCTATGCCGTAAAACAAAACAAACCAAACCAAAACTTTTTAAAAAACTCAGTCAGATTTCGTGAATAGCAAGTTTTATTTGATGAATTTTGCTGTAAATCTACTTACATGTCCGATTGTTTCTTTCATTTAAGAATCCTAGTTCATTCTGACACAAGACTAGATCTCTCTTTACTTCTATTCTTCTATTCTTCTTCTGACGTCTTTTCTATTTTACGTCTTCTTCTAGCGTCTCTTCTAACATCTGGACTTCGTCTTGGTGGTCGCTCGCACTTAACTCATTTCTTCTTCTAGATCATTCTTGTTACCAAGACATTCACCAACCACAAAACCGTGTTATTTTCGTAAGCTTTTATTTACTTAACTAAACATTTCATGTAAATAAACATAGCGTGCGTATGCAGTGAGTTCCAGTCAAGGCAGGACATCTTCTCTGCCCGACGTCCAAACTGAAACTGAAGACCCAACCAGGTCCCACGTGACTTCACGTATTTCGCGGGCTTTCTGTAATATTCCATGGAAAGTCCCGCCCGTGATATGAAAAGGGCCATCCTTTTAGAAATACAGGGGATTGACAATAATCTTATGCATCTGCATAGATTATGTAACATTAGAATCATAGTATACTCAGAATAAAACTTTGAGTTTGAGTTTTGTTTAACGGCATATCAATCTCTGTGGGTCAGTTAATGCCAGAAAAGTTTTTTGGATTTCAGTCTATAAAGTAGTGGTTCTATGGAGGTATTCAGTTATGTTTTGTTATATCTTGTTGAAAAGGTTGCTTTTTTTAGAAAATTTAAAATGTCTTCAGGGTTTGTATTCCTAAAGAGGTCCCTCAGGTTTCTTGTTTGTTAGTATTTGGTTTGGGTTTGTTTGAGGCTGTTACAATTTAGGAGGATATGTTTGATTGTAAGTTGTACTTTGCCTATTGGGCACACCGTGGTGTCCTCACCTTTTAAAATGTGAGAATTTGTGATGTTGGTGTACCCAATACGCAATCTGGCGAATATTACTTTTCTTCTGATTCTTCTGTGGCCTGCTGGCCACTATCCAATAGCTTCTTGTATCTCGTGGAGTTTGTTTTGGGTCTGATTGTCCCATGATTTCTGCCATTTGAAAACCAGAATAAAACTAACTAAAAAAATGATCTACTTGCCTGGATCGGTAATTATTTAGTCATTTACTAAGTTTCTTTTAGTACATAGCCAAACAATTGAGGCACCCAGTAAGAATCGAATTCAATATAAATATTTTGCTAGCCTAGGTCACTAACCATTACACCACGAGAAGCGCTTAATCTTATTTACGTATAACTAGCGGAACCTGTGAATATACCACAGTATGATAATTCATTACAACCCTTGATATGTTTACTTGAGAGCTATTGCGAAATAGTTCAATATGTAAAAGTATAATATTCTAGATTTCTCTCTCTCTCTCTCTCTCTCTCTCTCTCTCTCTCTCTCTCTCTCTCTCTCTCTCTCTTTTTCTTTCTTCCCTTGTTTTCCTCTTTTCAATATCTTCAATTGAAACATTAGTTTTGGAGCATCCGCTCCATCAGTCCTTCAATCTATCTTTCCCTTACTCTTTCTTATATTTTTCCTGCGTAGCATGTCCTTTTTCTTTACTTTCT
Organism: Doryteuthis pealeii; assembly: GCA_023376005.1. Taxonomy (NCBI): domain Eukaryota; kingdom Metazoa; phylum Mollusca; class Cephalopoda; order Myopsida; family Loliginidae; genus Doryteuthis; species Doryteuthis pealeii. The sequence continues at coordinate 61,822,426 of CM042142.1, read as the reverse complement.
TTATAATTAAAACGGAAATGGTCCATTATTTAGCTGAGGGGACAACACTCATAAGAAGTAAGAATTCGGTGGATAAGCAACAGCAGATAATTAGGAACTTACATTTTTCCTTTTCATCTCGGACGATTTGGACGGTCTCCTATTTAACCAGAGGGTGTTGCAAGATGATAACGGTCGTATGTTTAGGGAACACAAGTATTGATATATGGATGTTTTATCTAATAGTCTAGTACAGCTGTTTCAGTCGGAGTAATGGGAAAATGCCAATTTGAATAACTGCATTGAATACAAAAAATAGCTGTTAAAAATACTAAATGAAATGAAAAAAAAAGTTCAGTAGAATTAGTTTATTAATAAACGATGAAAAAGACTCTAACGAGATAAACATATTCCAAACCCCATGGTCACAAACAATTACACCACAAAAGCGCTTAATTTTATTTATGTATATGTAATAATTAATTGAGAGTTACTTCCCCTGTTTTATTATTACCTCCCCTTTGTGTAAATCTTTAACTTTCTGAAAGCATATAAACTCCCAAGAAACTACAACTGTATTCTAAGTAGAATAAAGCTTTCTCAAGCCCAGCCGTGTGTGTTTCTTTTATTACAGTATAATAAAAAAGATCATCCAACAGGTTAAGTAGGTTTTAAGGATTATAGTATTAAAATCTGATTAATTCTTCTCTTTATCTTTTATACACTTTCTTTCTTTTTTTCCTTCTCTTTCTTTGTACCTCTGTGTACTTGTTATAGAATTTGGCAACTAACACATAACTTGTAAGTTGACTTGAGACGTATCTTCCTGCTAGGCACGCTCTATGCAGAAAATAGGTTTACTACTTCTTACTTAACAAGAGCAGATGTTCGTTTTGTACGTGTACGAATAAGTGTATTCTGGCAGCACTTGTAAAAAGACTCTTCCTTCAGGGAAGACATGGGGTAGCTATGCTATCAGTTTGAAAAGACAAAGAATATCCGGAAATAACATTTATAAATGACTGGGGTGTCTCCAAGAGAAAGAAAAATGTTTGCAAATTGGTTTTTCCTTAAAACGTGAGAGACAAGGTATTATTGCGATCTCCTCTTCTGTTTTACAGAATAGACAGAAACCTTTTGTAAATTATTACTTTATATATATATATATATATATATATATATATATATATATATATATATCTCTCTCTCTCTCTCTCTCTCTCTCTCTCTCTCTCTCTCTCTCTCTCTCTCTCTCTCTCTCTCTCTCTCTCTCTCTCTAAGAAATAGGCATTTTTCACAATCACATCAGGCGGCGGAAACACTCGACATGCCCCGAAAATAAGCTCTAGTGTTATATTTCGGGGTGAAAATTGATATAAGCCCTGTCTTATTCTCGGGAAAATACGTTAATATGCATGTTACCTAAAATAAATGCTTTTTCACTTCAACATGACTGCATGTTTCATTTTTTTAATACAATCTTCAGATGAATTATGGTTCATCTAATGTTTGTATTTTTCAACAAATACATGAAAGTTCTAGTTACCGGATAAGAAAAAGTTTATTTTTATGTTGTATCCTCGTCTCCGGGCTTGAACACTTCCGATTTAAGAAAAAAACGTTCTTATAAAGATGTGTTCCTTTTAAAAACATACACACACACGCACACTTTGTGTTTTTTGTTTGTTTTTGTTTTGTTTTGTTTTTTTTTGGGGGGGAGGGGTTAAAAGAAAATACTAAAATCTGAAACGCGTTTCGCTAAAATTGAAAAAAAAATTTTGAAAAAAAAAAACCCCAGAATTCAAAGTAAAATCGTCGATGTGGTCTAAAGTCTGTATCAGTTAGACAGCTGATTTTTTTGGCGTCTGAGACGGAGCACCACACTTACCATCAGCTCCTCACTTTACTGCACAGATCACCGTGCTACTCATATGCTGAGTTGGTGAGGCCGGTATCGAACCAGGAACCCTAAGGTTCCCAGCCGAACACTACTGACCGAGCTAGAGTGGGAGAATGAAAGAGGCGAATTAGGTTACAGGAAAATTACACAAAGTGACCTCCCTACTCAGTCGGTAATGCATTTGCCTAGAAATCGCAAGGTTCCGGGTTCGATACTGGTCTTTGCCAACAGCGCATGAGTAGTACAGATTGGTCCTATATATGGGTCAAATAGTTCTGTTTAAAAATGATTCATATTCAATAGGAGGTATACAAAAAAATTTAAGGAACAAGCACGCAAAAAGTGTAAATATGAACCTAAAATGAACGCTATTCCATAACTTCATCTTAAAATAAAATAACCCTAGACGGATTGAAATTAAATATCACCAGTTCTAGCTTTTTTGTGCAAAACTTATGAAGATTTTATTTATATTTGAAGATATTTAGAAATTAAAACAAACACAGAAATAGCATTTAAATTCTTATTAAAAATGTCCAGCATGTGTAAATCTCAAAAGTAAACAAATCCATAGAACCAGGTTCCCCTTTTCCCAATCGACCCTGAATATCCGCTTTCTAGTGTTCTATTAGTGGGAGTTTTATCACTCATCTGCGGGGTTTCTATTGAAACAACCAAGAACAGATTAAACTCGTATCATGGGGTGAGTTAAAGAAGCCTCTCTTTCTTGCTGTTGTAAAAACATGATTGTTATGATCGAAGATACTCATTCTTCAAAAAACCGACCAGAGAGAAGACATGAGTGCGAGTTAAACCCTTTGATTTATTCACGGGTGTCTATTTGTGAGGGTACATTCAACGTTTTACACCGCTGTCACACAGCTACGTGTTAGTGTAGCGGTAACTACGATTTGTGTTAGCAGGCAAATTTGAGGCGAAAAAGAGGTAAGCACATACATATGAAATTCTCTATATTTATTCAAATTATTGTGTGAAAAGTATTATAGAAATTGTTTGTATTTGTTTGTAGTTTCAGGTTGAAAAATCCACGAGTTTTATTTGGACACTATTTGTGAATAAAACAATTTCAGTCGAACTCTTGTATAATTCTTTTGAGTGAGTGAGTGAGGGAGAGAGAGAGAGAGAGAGTTAAGGAATCCCAGCGATTCTTAGAAATAGATTGCAGGTGAAAAACATCTGTCTTGAAAGACTAATTGAAACGTGCTCGGGCATAACGCCAAACAGTTTTTGTTCTGCTCGTTGTATTAAGCGTCCAAACAGATCTCTTCATTGAAGTCTATTCGTTCTTTACAAAGCGACTCTCAATTGTAAAGGAAGGGGAATTTTTAAAACGAAGAGTTAACCTATCAAGGATAATCCACAGCCAATCATTTTAAGTTAATAGCAGTTTTCTGCCTGTTGTTCGCTGACCTACGGTCGACAATTCATTAATACTTTAGCCGAGGTTTAGATCTTTTAAAAATCAAATTACTCTTCAAAAGTGGCGTCGAATTCACTGAGAAGAAATTGTTTCGTAGACTGACGAGTGTTGCTTGTGAACATGAAAATCGCCCGGGAAAAGACACTCAGCGTTATTAGAAACCTCAATAGGAAGCGTAATACTTTAGTTAAAACTCGATTGGCTAAAATGGAAGATTGCTATGCATATAATAGCACTAGTGCAAGGCAAATAATAGATTAAATGATAGCCGTGAGCCGGGATCAACGCAGAACGTTGTTCCAATAGACGAAAAGTTTCATCGTTCTCTGAAGTAAACAAAGAGTGAATTCCGTTAATTTAACCAGGGATTTGAGGAGCGAGCTCGGCTAATTTCGAGTTTGAACGGAAAGCTTTTTAGCATCAAACTCATTTTCGAATCAGACTTTCATTAGGAATGAAAGAACGGAATGAATTGTAAGAATGTCGTATATTTCCTGAAGGGAAGGTGGTGGGTACATTCTTAGAAGAAGATACATTATTTATTTCCTTAATCTTGTTTGTAACATCTTTAGTTGAATCTCGAAACTTTGATCGGACATTTAGAACCGTTGGCGATGATTTAACTGTTCTCGTTAAGACCATATAATTCGTTCCATTGAAAAATCTAAACTATCAAATTGATAATAAATATTTACGTTACTCTTTTTTTCTTTTTTTTTTTTAAATAAAACAGCTTGCTAGCTATAAAGCTGATGCATGGAACAATATATAGTCAAGATCTGTTTTGATTTATTTGTGATTGGGGTGTCATGGTTAGAATATAGAGTTTTAGTTAAAGAAATCATTAATACTTTAGTCTAGGTTTAGATTTTTTTTAAATCGAATTACTCGTTAATTAAAATCATCTTTAACGGTTTTAAGACCATATTATTTGCTCCATTGAAAAATATAAACTATCAAATTGATAATAAATATTTATGTTATTTTTTTAAAAATAAAACAGCTCGCTATCTTTACAGGCAATGCATGAAACAATATGTAGTCAAGATCTTTTCTGTCTGTGGTGGTGGTGGTGAGAGGGCTGTCAAGGATTTGAGTATAGGCTTTTAATTAAATAAATTGAGAATCTTGTATCTTAGTTCTGATTCGATAAAATTGGTAACTAAAATTTCTTTGGGAGTAAAATAGGTAATTAAATCCGACAGTATGTTGAAAATAGTAAAACAGGGAGAATTCCAAAAAGATGAGTTTATTCTTTACGGTGAAGTCGATGTTATAACGTTTCTTTTTTTTAAACAGACCTTCTTCAGGATTTGAGGTGGATGAAATGTTGTTTGGTGGATGACTTCTGAAAAATGGAAGAATGCTTGGTATTGCATGAGGATAAAGGTTTGTTTTTATGCATACAAGATTTAATATGGTTGGAAGCCACAAGGTCAAAAGTACATTATTAAACTTAAACCTGATTAAACAAAAAATATAATGCTGAGCTTTAAATACTTTTTTCAGTAATGTCAGTTAATTGCGTCTTTATAAAAACACTGTGACTGATTCAGTTTAAATAAGTTCATTGCTACAAAAAAAAAAAGATTTTGACAAGAGTTATTATTATTTTGCCCCCAAAATGATCTAGAAAGATGTTTTCATCAGTTATCTTTACTTTTAAGATGAGCTTCAAAGGGAATATCACTGAATATTAAAAGAGATCTTGCAAGACAAATGCATTGAGAATTTCTCTGTAATCCCACATATTAGAAAAATATATAGAGAATCACCCATGCCATGTTATAGTTATTTATTAAACTTAGCTTAAATGTGGCACAAGACTAGATTATGGAACACCCAGTGAGAAACAAAGCTAATTTAGCTTGTTAACCATTACACTACATGAGGTGCTCGCCTATAATTCTGGGTCGCGTGAAGATTTTGCAGACGGAAAAAAAGAAAACTAAAAAATACGTTACATCTTCATTTCCTGTGAGATATTCAAATTACAGTATCGATTATAATATAATGATTACTCAATCTGTAGAGTATCTGTCGGGGAATCACAAGGTTCCGGGTGCGATACCCTCCTTGTTAACTCAGCGCATGTGTAGCACATCTTGGGTAAGAAGATTCTGGGAGCTGACGGTAGATGCGATGCTCCATCTCAACAAAAAGCAACCTCTACCTAACGTGATAAACTACCTCAATGTCCGACTGATACCGATAATTTTAAATAGAAATCCACCGTTCGCTGGCACTACATGCAGTGCTTGAACCTCACATGGTATTATGATTAGCTAGGTAGGTTACCACACTATTTATAAGTTCGATTCCCACGTGGTCTGAAGATCGCATAGGCTAGAAACTGATAGTAACCAGGCACCGTTGACTCTGTCCACGCTTTCTAAACTTAGATATAAATGCTCAATCCATGATATTGAGCACTGTTTACTTATAAATATAACAGCCATACTATCTATCTATCTATCTATATATATATATATAATATATATATATATATATAAAGAGAGAGAGAGAGAGAGAGAGAGAGAGATAGAGAAGGGGGTTGCAATCCTTCCTTAAGGAATGTCTTAAAGACCATAGATAAGGAATTGTTTAGATATGTCTCAACTTCCTTATGTACAAGATAATTCATATACAAATTAAATGAGTGCAGTTATTTCTAGTGTTTAATTAAAAAATTATGACTTCTCTTCAGAGCCTTTTTGTCTTAAATTCTAAAGACTCTGATCTGGATGATAGCCAGAAGAATGGTCGAAAGTCTATCATCTAAAACAATTGACAATATCAACACTGACAGAATCAAGTCTTGCGTTTTCTTCCCAGTAAACAACTTAAGTTAATTACATTTAATATTGTCTATAGTCTCTATTGGAATATGCATTAAGAAACACACACATTATATATATATATATATATATATATATAATATATTATATAAATGGTATAGTCAGAAAGTCTACCCGGGTTTCACCGTTCGGGTCGTCAGGACTATCTGCGATGAATTAAATTTATTATATATTATATATATATATATATATATATATATAAAACTGGAAATTGGTTTGTTCTCTAAATTCTAGTGGCCCTAGGAGTAATGGCAATAAAGGGTTTCTCCAGAACTGGAGCCTTATCAGATGCAATCTAGTGCCACACCAGAACAAAACTTTTTGTGGGGTTACTTCTGCAGGGGATACAGTCAGTTTATTCTAAGTCCCGCTCACAGTGCTTTATTCCTAGAGGAATGCAGGATTGTAATTATAATTCCATGGTTAGGTTGAGCTTTGATTAAAAATGTCACCCAGTCGTAATTAAATGAAGTAGTTACTGGAAATTGCTTTATTATCTAAGTTAGAATTTTAGATAAAAAATGAAATAATAATAAATATAAAAAATGATGAAAATTTCGCTATGACATACCGTTTTCTTTGTGTGTGTGGTGTGTGTGTGTGTGTGTGTGTGCGTGTTACGTAGTAGCTCAGTGTTATGCCTGTGTTTGTTGCTGCTCTAAAAATAGGTTGTATAAATTAAACCACTGTTCATTTCATTTAAAATCACGCTCCTAGGCCGGTTGTCACCAATTTATTCTTTTAATTACAGACAATGAATTTATTTTAAAATTAAAAAAACACCTTAAAGGGCCTTTTATTTATTTTTATTTTTACTTATTTTTTATTTTTTGTATAATCTTTTTTGTATAATATTTTTTGTATAATCAAAATAAGTCATTTTTCTCATTCAAACTTAAAGTTTGAATGAGAAAAATGACTTATTTTGATTATGGTTATGATTTTATTCATTGACAACATAATCATAAATAAATAAAATCATGGTTATTTTTATTTATAATTTTATTTTATTATGATTTTATGTTTTAAGGCGATACTGAAACGAATATACCATGTGATCATTGGTGGATTATCTATGGATTTCATTAATCGCTTTAAAGATTTATTTTCTCTTTACACACTTGAAAAGTGTGTTTTTCATTTTCTCGATTAGGTGATAATTCATCTATCAACAATGACATCTTGGGGGGTTTCAAACCTCAAACAAATCCATCATTAGTTAATTTCCTTATCACTAGAAGCAAAAACTGCAAAATTCAAAGTGCGAACAATTTGATTTTTTTTTTTGTTTCTCCTCCTTCACCTTTTTCTTCTTCTTCCACTTCCTGTTGACTTTCTTACGAAGTAAACATTGTCCACCATTAAAAATCTCTCAGGCCAAACACTTTTCAATTTTTCGAAGTCAACCAGGCGTCGGAAATATTAGGCAAGCAATTAACAGTTCAACGTCGAGGGCAGCAGATGGTCGCAATTGTCTCTAATTTCTCAATTACTCCCAATGACTAAGACACTGTCACAGTTTTCGTCCGAGAAGGAAGCACAAAAAGAAATGGCCTCGATAGAAAAGGGGCAAACGTCTTTTTATTATTATCCTACCTACTTACATTTAACTTGTCAGTATTAACAATTGCATCCACCCAACCGTCTGCTAATAAAGTTTGGACGGAATTTTCGCACCACAGTCGGCGTCATCTCATTTGTAGGGTGTAAAAAAGAAAAAGAAAAAAAAGAGCCACGGTCAGGCTGAGATGAAGCCAATGGAACAACGTTTTGATAAGGAGTCATTGGGGGCGATGTCACAGTTAACGCCTCGTCTCACAGGTGTTACTAATCAGATCTCGGTATCCTTTTTAACCGACTGTGCAGGATGCTGCATCATATTTTAATCAGTCATTACAGCGTGCAAATGTGTAGCGGAACTGTGGGTAGAGAGGCTGTCAACACGACTACAGAAGAGGACCGGTGGCAATTTAACCTTTTATCAATATTGCTGAAAGTGTCACTTCCTTTCAGATAATACAATGACCTTAAAATAGAGAAAATTAAGAAAAAGCAAATATGTTTAATGCAATAATAATAATAATAATAATATAATAATAATAATAATAGTAATAATCAAAGGAAGAATTGAAACCATTCAGAACACTGCACTGCTGCAATCTGCCAGAATACTCAGAAGAGTCCTGGAGACCTGAGGAGACTTGCTGTCACTCAGACTCCAGTGAAATACCATCAGCTAACACTGGTGTGAAAACTCAAAAGGTGTGAACAATAATAATAATATGCATAAATCTGAATCTGTTCTTGAGAACGAAACATAAAATTCTCTGGGACTTTGAGATAAAGACGGATCCCCTTATCCCAGCTAGAGAACCAAACCTAGTATTGATTAACAAGAAAAAAAGAACTTGTCAACTAGTAGATTTTTCAGTTCCAGCAGATCACAGGCTGAAGACGAAAGGAAATGAAAAGATAAACAAATATCTGGACCTTGCTAGAGAATTGAAAAAACTGTGGAATATAAGGGTGAAATTGATTTTAATTGTATTTGGTGCACTTAGAACAGTTCCTAAAGCTTAGCAAATAGACTAGAGGAACTAGAAATCGGAGGAATAATTGAGACCATCCAGACAACAGCATTGTTAAGATCAACTAGAATACTCAGAAGATTCTTGAGACCCGGGCAGACTTGCTGTCACTCATACTCCAGTGAAAGACCACCAGCTTATGCTGGTGTGAAAGACTCCTATGAAGATTATTATTATTATTATTTTAATAATAATATGGTCGTGATGATTGCACGGATATCCATGACCCTCTCTCTAACCGCCCTATTAGTCATTGCCACAGAGGCCCTCCGCACAGAATCCACACGGATCTGATGTAGATTTTTGGCCTCCACTATGGTGTTTATGTGTTGGTGTTTACAGAAGAACTTCACTTATGAGTCCACCCTTGCTTCTTCATCAGTGCCCAGCATATCTATAATAATAATAATAGTAATAATAATAATAATTCAAACTGTAGTTGATGCCCTTTGAACGGTCCCCAAAGGCCAGAAAAAAGACTGCGGGATCTGGAATTCAGCGAAAGAATCAAGAACATCCAGACCATAGCATTGTTAAGATAATCTTGAATACTTAAGGGTCCTGCATACCTAAGAAGACTTGTTGTCACTCAGACTCAAAGAAACTCCTTGTTAAAACTGTAAGACTAAAATTTAGCCATGCTGAGAAATGGTATATGCACTTACCAGAAGGTGTCCTAGAAAATAAGACCCGTAAAATCCTCTGGGATTTTTAGATACAAACTGATCACCGAGTCCCGACCAGAAGACCAGACAGTATTAATCAGCAAGCACAAAAAGGAACAAAAATGAAGTTGCCCTCTAGCGGACCATATACTAAAAATAAAAGAAAGCGAAAAGACATTAAAACACTTTGATCTTGCCAGAGGGCTGAAAAAGTTGTGGAACATGAAGTTAACGGTATTGCTAATTATAGATGGTGCCCTTGGAACATTCTCCAAAGAGCTAGAAAAGAGACTGGGGGAATTGTAGATTAGAGTAAGAATTGAAAGCATTCAGACCTATTAAGATTGCCTCCAATAGTTAGAAGAGTCCTGGATACATAGGAGACTTGCTGTCACTCAGACTTCAGTTGAAAACCACCAGTTAAAACTAGTCTGAAGAATTCACGAGAAAAATAATAAAACAATCCTCTCTGCTCCAATATAAAGATGCTTTTAAAAAGAACATGTTTAGGTTGGTTGGATATTACGGCATGTCAACGCTTGTCGGTTTATTTTAAGCCGAAGACATTTTATTTTATTCATTTTTTGGGGTATTCATTTTTTTTAAAACTCAATTTTTTAAAACAAATTTTTAATACTCATTATTTAAATCTATTTAATTCATTGATGGGAATGTAACAGGTACTAGCACTCCAAGTCAGGGTGGACCAGGGAGTAATGGCAATAAAGAGGTACTCGACATTCCCCAAAGTTCCAGAATCGGAACTTCGCCATTAGACGCAGTTTAACGTCATACCCAGGACACAATATCCTAGAACGTGCCATAATATATTAGTTACCATTTGTTAGTGTAGTGAATTCGATCCTCATATGGTGCCTCACTATTGCAGTACTCTGCAATATCTAATTAATATTTTTAGGGCAACTCCTGTAGCGCGACCTTACCAAGATAGTCTCATTGACCAAAACACTCGAGCAAGTGAGATCGATGCTTGATGAATGCACAATTATTTTGACCTTGTGCCTCACTAAGATAAGATTAGCAAATAACTGCGGCACGCAACCTAGTTAAGTGATGAGCAAACTAGACTCGCAGTTTATTTCTCTGGTTTTCTGAGTTCAACAGTTACCGTGTGGTTCCACTACTTTAGCCTAATTCCGTACTGTTGTAAGGGAAGATATTTCCCCTACAAGATAGTTGGACAGATCCAACGTAATATATAAATATACGAATACGTGAGGTTTTACATTGTAGAGTTACATAGTAGTATTCTTAGTCGAGTCATTTTGGAGAACTGCACGTTGACTTATTTATATTCTTGTACAAAAGTTTTTTTTTTTTAATTTTATTCTGTATTTTTAAAGTTGGTATTTGATAAATTCAGTCACAACACGTACTAAGCTAAACTTCAACGTTTCAGCAAAATAAACATTTATTTGAACGATGCTTGCTAAGCAGCTCTTCGAAAAAAAAAACGCTTGCGGTCTTGCCAAAACTAAATGATATCTATTGGGTTGGAGCATAATTATTGTGACTTTTTTTTTTTTTTTTTCAAAATATGTTGACCGCCCTGTCGGCTGGGGCGTTAGAATGCACCGACTGCACCTCTGCAGAGGGGTAAGACTCCCCAATGGGCCACTGTTGGCCGTTGGTGGCGACCCGTGATGCTTAAGGATAGAGCCCAGGTGGATGAGCAGTTCATGACTGCAATACTCCACTTTAGCCCTATCTTGGGCTAGACGGGCGGTCGGAGAGGCCCCCTCCGATCAATCGCTGGTCACGTCAAGCCCTAGCACCTATATGATTTTCCCAACCCTATTGCCCTTATGGCAAGCCCCAACCCTTTTTATCATATGGGTACTAGAAGGCGGTGGCTGCGGGTCTACATGTCCTGGGAATGACGTTAAACTCTATCTGATGGTGAGGTTCCAGTTTTGGAGGTTTGGGGAATGTGGAGCACCCCTTCATCACCATTGCTCCCTGGTCCACTCTGACCCGGAGTGGTAGTACCTGTTAGGCTCCCATCTATGGGTTAAATAGAAAAATGTGTTAATAAAAAAATTGTATTATCCATTAAGAATTGATTTATTTCAAAACTTTATCGGCATTAAATGAGGTTGATATGCCATAAAACAAAACAAACCAAAAAAAAATATGTGAAAAAGCCCATAAAATTATGCACCAACCAAATAGTAAATAATTAAATCTGAAAATTTTCGGTCTACTTTGTGACTGAAAAAAAAAAATACATATTTCTTTCCGATGCCAGAGGTCAGGTTTCGAACCGACGTAAAATTCAAAAGTTTGAAAACCTTAAAAACGTGTTTGACTTTTAGAAGCTCGCGTAAAATTCTTAAGCATGCGAAAAACAAATTTATTGAGACATTTTCCAAAGTCATCATTGTTAACTGTACTTTATTAATTGTTCTTTTTACAAGTTTTTTTTTACAAGGTTCTGTTCATAAGAATGATAGAAAGAACTGGTCATATGTATTTGAAGAACAAAATCTATTTTTATTTACTAAGATTACAAGAGCCATTAAGAATTTTCAGCTGGAGGGGATCCACATTAATATACTAATCAGGCAACTCTGTATCCATTACCACTGAATAGCGAATTTGATCCTCGCAGGATTCTCCATACTTGCAGCCTTGAACGAAAGAAAGCAATTAAATGTTTCAGCGTGTCAATGTCAAATTTATGGAGTTTAGCTTAATAGGCAACAAGTGTAAGAATCTAGTGATGATCTAAGTTCATCCGGTTATAAGAGTCTGCGAGATTAACTTAATAGCTAATGCTCCATGTTAAGACACTTAATATGGTTAAATCGAACTTAACGGACCTAAATTCCACCATCTTATGTCATCCCGTCGAAAGAAAAAAATACTAAAGATCAGGGAATTAAGCGAATTTAATGAAATTCTCAGTGTTGATATATTAATGAATAAAAAAAAAAGATATAATGCACTAGTTATTTTATTTAAAAACTTTTACATTTTTTCAGGTCAGTTAACTTTGCACCACGTATCATTGAGGCATAACACAGATTCTCAAAGATACGTGATTCAAAGTTAACTGACCTAAAAAAAATGTAAAACTGATGCATTATATTCTTTATTCATTAATATATCAACACTGAAAATTTCATTAAATTCGGTTAATTCCCTGATTTTTTTTCTTTCTTTCGGCGGGGTGACATACGATGGTGGAATTTAGGTCCGTTAAGTTCAATTTAACCCCTAATATTATTAACCCGTAATATTTTTACGACATAAATGCCTAAGTTTAGAGCAAAAAGTAAGGATCAAGACAAACCGAAATGTAAAAGTTTCCTCTTCATTACCTAGCAAAAAAAAAATGAATACGAATGTTGACTAAGAAAATCTCCTACATTCAATTCAATAATCAATACAGATCGATAAATTTTAATCTGTTAATTGGGTATGATAGCTGCGTATTCCCCACTGGCGTGTAGTGTGTAAACCCGAATTAATCTATCAGACAAATACTTCGAATTTTAAAATTGGCGTAATACAATCTTCCTAGTTCCATTACTCCTTGGTTTTGTTTTGCTCTGTCGACAGAGCGTAGAATACGCTGATAATATCTCATGCAGGGGAGTACCCCTATAAAAATGGGTCATGGGTATGACACTAAATTGCATCTGGTGGCGAAGCTCCAGTCCTTTATCTCTGGGGAGTGAGCCTTCTTATTGCCATTACTCCCATGTCCACTCTGAAATAGTTGTAGTACCAGTTAGGGCCCCAATCTTACTGTCAAATAGATCTATTTGCACTTTATTTGTATTAGATAGGAATACTTAATATCATAACTGTTTAAAAAAATAAGAAACTACACAAATAATGTAAATATAAACGTTCAATTAATGCCCTTCCTCAACCCCTTCGCATTAAATAAACCAATACGTGTTGTCATGCCATTAAAATCGATCAATCAATCCCTGGTCAAGTCCTAGACTAAGCTAAGTAAATGTCGATAAGCCGCTTATTTTCATTGGAATTAATGAGTAATCCCAAGAAGCCTTCTCAAGCATCACTTGCCCCCCGTCTAAAAAAAGTGATGATCAGGTTTATTACTTGATGCCTCCTTATTTAAGGGAGGATGCTGGTGGAGTCTAGGAGTCTGCTTTGCCAACACCCACCCAGAAGGGTCACTTCCTAAGAGGGTCACCCACCTTATCCTAACGCCATTGAGGAGGTGGGTAAATTCCAATAGCTGAGATAACAGCGTATTTCTAATCGATCTCAGTAGCTGGTGTTCAATCGCAGTCAAAAGCATATAACAGATGCCGATTTTCAAGGCATTCTCCAGGTTTTCTCCAGTCGGAAAAGGGAATTAATATAACCTTTTTGTTGTTCCTGGCTCCTCCTCCAGCTGTGTTTCATGTCAGATGAGGTAAATATCTATAGATGTGTACATTTTCAGATAAAACTGGGTTGACATTTTACGAAGAAAACTTTAGGAAAATTACTATTTCAGGTAATTGCGAGTTCCGAAATTATTCTTGACAGGTTCTTGGTGGTGGTGGTGGGGGGTTATTTCTCGAACAAGATTCATGAATCGAAGAGCTTCCGAGAACGTCACGTAACATCGTAAGAGAAAAGCGAGAGTGTCAGTGAGAGTGAGAATGTTTGGTAAGAATCGATGACTGCTTATAATTGAATATTTCGGAGGGTAGGGTGGGGTAAGGTGGAGGGGTGCTGAATTCAGTGGATCAGAGGTCAGCAAACTGAAAGGATGACGTGACGCGCGGGAAAGAGTCAAACTGCGCACATCCGCCCTTCAACTTCCGGTGCAGAAACGGGACGACCGTTTGCACCCGTCCCACCGCTTCCCGGTTTATCCTCGCCCCGTTTTATGAATTTAGATTTATAAACTTCCCGTCAACATTCACGGATCGTGACAATTCGCAATTTAGCTTTTGACTTTCACTTGTCGCTGGCCCTTTGCCAGAGACGCGCGGGTCTGCTGTGTTAATCATTGGCCAATCACAGTCACATGCACTCTCGATGCACTTACTGACATAATCGTCAAGGAAATTTCGACGACGCTCTCTTTTATTTCTGCTAATGCTCCGACTCTACCATTGGCTGGATTTTTACCCATTTCTTGCTCAACACATATACACTCACACACCCTCGCATACACACACACACACACACACTCTCTCTCTCTCTCTCTCTCTCTCTCTCTCTCTCACTCACTCACTCACTCACTCACACACACACACACACACACTTTGCCTCCAACATTTCTTTCATGGCGATACTTTTACAACTTGCTCGCAGTTGTTGAGAGAGAGAGAGAGAGAGAGAGAGAAAATGAGAGAGAGAGTTCAATTATCGTTGTCTCAAAATACTTTCTGATCGTTCATTGATTAATTTTCAACCCATCCCCCCAATCGACCTGCCCCCTCCCCTGCCAGCCGTCAGTCCATCCATTCGGATTTCTGAGTTTCTATATTAAGCCAAGAGCTTGCAATTGAAAATGTTGTCAGGGGAGATAACTCAAATCTCTACAGATCCAACCCGGTTTTTGTTTTGTTTGATCATCTGCCAATTTTCCCAACCAGATTTAAGTCGGTTTTCTTTTTGCCCCAAATGTGCTACAAGGCAAATATTTTAACCGAACTCTGGACATCCTATATCATCCCACTGGCCCGTTCTTTAACAGTTAATCTCTATCTTCAGGTCGTCACTGAACAGCCTCTTGTATTCCTATGGGCCACATTTTAACGGCTATAGATTTCCCAGTGGCTAATTTACTTTTTTTTTTCATTTGCATTTCCACCTGAGTGCTTCAGCTGATGCCCGCAACTATGATTTGTCCCTCTTGTTTCGATAAAGTTTTTGACACCTGGGCGTTCTGAGTGGAAAAGGCTCATTAGAATAATGGCTTCCTAGCAGGTATTTTCAGGTTAAAGGGATGTAATTTTCTTGATGGTAAAAGAATCGATAGTATAAAGGTGAACATATATCGAAAGGTTTTATAACCATTAACTTGAACCAGAACACATCAAAAACAAATTTAAAACTAGTCTACCAAATTACATTGTGTAAAATTATATTGTGTAAAAGTAAAGAATTACCGGTAAAACATATTGGGTTGGTCTCAATATTTGATTGGTATAAGTGTTACTCGGATAAGTCGGTTTTCCTTCATCTAAACTGACAACCTAGCCAAGTTTAAAAACCAGTCTGTCCCACTATTTACCCATTGCTGGAGGGAGAATAGTTGGATGCTTACCTTTTCTGTGAACTGCCAATCGCCTCATCTAGGATTTGAACTCGGATCGAGGATTCCATTTCCCATGATTCAAATCATTACACAACGGCCATATATATATATATATATATATAATCTCAAGTATAAAATAATAATAAAACATGATAGATTGTAAAACTATTAATAACGTCGATCCTCAGGTGATAGTATTCTACACGATACCATTCAGAGGATCGACAATGTGAAAATGATTTGAGTTTTATACTCTTTCAATGTTATCTATATTAGACTTTAAATATATATTTGTATTGTTCTGCATCTTCATGCACAGAGCACTATAAACATTTTACGGATCAAAAATGCTTTTGAGGTAAACTATTAATCATAACGTGTATATATATATATATATATATATATATATATATATATATATATATATATATATATATAATATATATATATATATAAGTTAGGGTATAGTTGACATGAAACCAGCGGTGCTTGGTAACTGAATGTTTCTCGCGTATGCGATTTTCAAACCAAGTGCACTTTGAATATTGCATAAGTGATAAACTTTCAGATACCAAGCCCCGTTTATATTTTTATTTTTATTATTCCTTCCTCCCATGCTTTTCAGCAATCGGTACTCTTTTTTTTTATCTTACTACTTTTCTGTCTTTGACGGGAGGTGACCGAAAAGAAGGGTCCCTTTTTTTAGAATATCTTAATACATTTTAAAATTCACACGCCTTTTAAAGCAATCCTTAACTTCTGTACGTACTTGTATATATATATATATATATATATATATATATATATATATATATATATATATATATATACAAGGTGTCAAAGTATCGAGATTTTCTTTTACCTATCTTATATTCTGAAAAAATTATCGTTGCATTAATTGTTCATTTCTAACTTAGTAAATACAGCTTCAAACTCAGCCCTTTTGTGACATACCTTGTATTCTAAAAAATAACGTTCCATGCATTGTTCATTTCTATCTTGGTAAATACAGCTTCAATCTCGATATTTTATGATACACCTTTATATATATATATATATATATAATATATATATATATATATAAAAGTATCGAGATTGAAGCTGTATTACCTATATATATATATATATATATATATATATATATATATATATATATATATATATATATATGTGTGTGTGTGTGTGTGAAGTGTGCATATAATTATAGACGAACGCATTAGACAAACAGTGAGTGCGAACAATGATTTCCCGGATAGTTCTTCTTTGTACAGAACAATTGTTTACACTGGCTCTGAGCTGCAAATTTCCTCCAAGGAACAGACCAAATGTTCAAATAATCTGTTACACACTCAAACACAACAACTTCATCTGTACACGGGAATCAAAATCTTGACACATGTAATAATAGAACTAATCACATTCTCTCTCTCCCACTTACACACACACACACACACACACACACACACACACACACAATCTCTTTTGTAGTGCAATGGTCAACATTATAGTATTTCAGTCTTTTAAAATTCTTCTTTACTAAGTTTTGTTTAGATTCGGCACAAGGTTACAAGTATGAAGTACCTAGTGATGATAGAACTCAGTAATCAGTCGTAAATAAACTGCTTTCTAACAATTCTAACTAACTTTCTAACCATTACGCTACGACAAGGTTAGTTTAGTTGTGGCACGGGGACAGGTATAGGGCAGCTAATGAGAATCGAAGTCAGTATCAATTTTATACTAATATCTATTTAAGATAATATTTAACATTATTTTTCTCATAAGCATAGTGCATTTTTTTAATACCAAATTCCATAATATCATTATGAGTAGTACCAGTACTACTATAGTATCAGTACTATGGAGGCGCATGGGCTAGTCGTTAGAGTCGTGGAGAATGGACTCGTCGATACAAGTTCAATTCCTAGACGAAGCTTTTGGTATTTCACATAGCGCTAATACCCTTGGGAAAGGTATAAATTCATATATTCTCCCTCCAGCTATGGGTTAAATAGTAGGGCAGACTGGGCTCTTTAACCTTGTCTAGGAGGGGGATAACTCTGAATTCAAAATTCCTGAGGTCATTCGTTGATTGGGTTCGTGGCATTCCTTGATGCACCAATTCTTTCCTGTCGACTGTGCCAAAAAGTGTGGAATGGTCTAACACAAGCCTTCACCACTATAAACAAATTATTGTGTTGGTTGTTCATTGGATGAACACTCATGCGTCGAAAATCGACGAGAGAGTCCATTCTTTTTAGTACCAGTACTAGTAACGTATTTTTGACACTTGTAGTAATTGGTGGTTTTTACTGCAGTCCGAGTGACAGCAAGTCTAATCTACAGAAAGACATTTCCAGGTGTTTTAGTACTGTGGTCTGGACTGTCTACATTGTCTCACTGATATTCAGTTCCCCCTTTTCAGGTTCTTTGGAACTATTCCAAATGCTCCATGATTGGTGTTACTGTGACCTTCATTTACCTTCATTTCTTCAGATCTCTGGCGAGGTCCCGTTTTTCGAGTTCTTTTATCTTCACTCGATGGTCCGCTGGAAAATAAAAATCCACAAGTTGATTCTTATTCATTAAACCGCGGTTTGGTTTCCTGCCTTGACTGCATGATCCGTTTGTATCTAAAATTGGACCATATGAGTTTTAGGCACCCCTTTTTGATCTCGATTAAGAAAGGACATGTTTTTCATTTACACCGTCAATATCCGGTTGTTTTAACTGACGATTTTTAGATTTTTTTTTTAAAATTATAAAAACTAATCCCTAACCCTAACCAATAACAAACAACCGGTGTAAATGAAAAACATGTCCTTTCTTAATCGAGATCAAAAAGGGTGCTTGAAAATAATATGGTCCCTAAAATTTTGTGAGTCTCATTTTCAAGGATAGACTTTGCTTTGCGCAAATTTTATTTGTCAGTATTCACACATTCCAGTGAATAAATTCTCCCACTCATCATAATCTTCTCCTCTAATCTTTTTGTGAAAGTCTGATGCATTCACATATGGGATTAACTATTTCATCTCTCTCTCTCTCTCTCTCTCCCTCTCTCTCTCTCTCTCTCTCTCTCTCTCCTCTCTCTCTCTCTCTCTCTCTCTCTCTCTTTCTCTCTTTCTACAGAGCCTATACTTGCTATTCTTTTGCGTATAATGATAATAATAATAATTGCTAGCAGGACCTGTAGAAATATCACAGTATGATAATTTAATAATTACAACATTTGATATGCTTACTTAAGAGCTATTGCTAAATATTTCAATATGTAAAACGTATAATAATCTTAATTTCACTCTCTCTCTCTCACTCTTTTTTTCTTTCATTCCTCCGATTAATATTTTCATTATGTTCGTTCGAATCAGGTGAGCGTTATTGCTTCCGTGCGCTCACCCCCCTCCCTCCCTCCCCCTCTCTCTCTCTCTCTCTCTCTCTCTCTCTCTCTCTCTCTCTCTCTCTTTTCCCGCATTCTCTTTCTTTCTTTGTTTTCTGTGCAGCATGTCCTTTTATTCCCTTTCTTTATAATAAAAACGGACTGGTCTATTACTGAGCTGAGGTGAATTCCTCAGATAAGCAACCCCAAATAATCGGGATGTACATTTTTGCATTCCATCTTGAATGATATGGACGGTCTCATTTTTAACCAGCAGGTGTTGCAAGATGATAAGTCTTACAAGTAAGGAACACGAGCATTAATATATAAATAATAATAATAATAATTATTATTATTATTATTATTATTATTATTATTATTGTCGTTAGATCGTCCAAAGAGTGCTATTGGTAGCATGTAACTCAGTGCTACCTGCCACATGGTCGAGTAGTTTATGATTAAACTGGCTGACCTGATAAAGAATATGGTTAGACTCGGTAGGATGGAAAATAAGACATGTCAACAAAAGGCAGGTGAATAAGCCATCTTGGAGAGTTAATGGCCAGTTAGAATTAGAAAAGAGCACAGAAGATATTAGGGAAAAAAAGACAAAAGAGGAGAAAGATGATAAATGACAGAGGAAATAAAAGTTCCGATTTAACAAGAAAACCCCACAAGGGAAAAAAGAACTAGGAACATTTCCTGTTGAGTAGATAAAGAGAACACGCAAAATCAGTCACGCCACACGTGTTTGTGTATATATATATATTTTTTTTTTTGCTATATATATATATATATATATATATATATATAATATATTATTGCTATAAAAAGAAAGAAAAAGAAAGAAAAGAAAAGAAATATATCCGAAATTTCAAAAGTTCCCACAGAACGCCATAACACAGGAATTAACGGAATATGACGGAATCAGTCGAATTCTATATTTACATCAGAAAATCACATTCACCGGATTATAACACCACGGTCGATTTCAACAAACAAGGATATAAACTTTCAAAACTTTCGATACTCTGAAGATGGCCGTTTGCGCTGAAAATATTAAGTATTTAACACCAAAGAATTTAATAAATATGTTTTCTCAACATATATTTTGCATTACTTCGCTTTCAAAAAAAATTATTATTACGTTGAAGATTAATGCTTCTAATGCTATAAGAACAAACAAAAATCTTTAATATATATATATGTGTGTGTGTGTGTGTTATAGAGTACAATACATTTAAGGTACGATTGTTGGCATTGGTTTTCAAGTAGCGTATTAGCCGCTTATCAAGACAACGTACCTGTGAAAGTATCAACAGATTCTTTGTATTGTCTTTCACAGGTGCGTTGTCTTGAGGATTATCGACTAATGCATTGCTGTGAAACCAATGGTAACAATCGCACCTTAAATGTGTTGTACTCTATAACAAATACATACTGTTCTTACACCCGGAATCGAGCAATTTATTTTCAATTCTCTAACCTGAATACCTACGATATATATATATATATATATATATATATCGTCCACAAATAAGTAAACCCCAAAAATTTCCTTCTAAAAAGTAAATTTTGCTCTAAACCAAAGTTACCAGGATTTTATCGATGCGGTCTGCCAACTCAGCACATGAGTAGCTTGGTTAATCTGATCCCTGTAGTAAAACATCTTGGAGTTGACGGTACTTCAGCAAAACAATCTCCCTGCTTTAGCGCAAACTGAAAGGGATAGACTTCCTCACTGTTCTGCTGATACCGACAATAGGCCATTCAGCAATATTTGCTTCATATAGAATCAAAACAGCTATTACTTTGTATTATTATACCGCTACAGCATTGTGACTTTGTAACCAAAAATAGGTCCAGTCACGCTATTACGTTCACTTTCAGACTAATGCCCCCAACAATGATATGAATCCCCACATGCCCCAGGTATGTGCTGTAAGTAATAACTTATGCAGTCAGTCGACCTTCAGAAAGTAAATTGTCCACAAAAAAGACTTTTCACCATCAAATGATTTTTAGATATTTTGAAATATATTTAGGTAATTGTAATGGAGATTCGATGTCTGTTTGTCTCTAACGGAATCTAGTTACATTACGTCACAATACCCTCAGAAATTGCAGAAGTTTATCAATGAGTATTTAATTTATAGTAAAAATCATTAATACATAAAATAAATCTTACTTTTTTAACGATATCTCTGAAAATCCGAGTTAGATTTCCATCAAAACAGCCCATGTTATTTGTGCTTTAAAACCCAGCAATCTGTATCACTAAGAAATAATGGCTTACATAATATATGTTGTGGTTAATTTGCATGCTCGTTTTAAGAAAAGCGGGTTTAATAAATAATTACTTGGTGTTATTGGTCTCTAATATTATTTTATTTTCCAATGTATTAAAATCAATCCTATGGCTGAGTTTATATAGAAACCAAATAAATATTATTATAATAAGCCTTATATTTTTATATGCCTTATTTAATTTCTTTAGTCGTTCTAATAGTTTAAAAGAAAAATATTTTGAATGAAAAATTCATCAATTTTGACACACACTCTAAAATGAACGCGAACCGATTTAAGTGAAGGAAATTTTCCTGTTTTTATTTTATGTCATCAAATGTATCTTGTAGAAGCGTCTATGGCGAGTTGATTGGTGTCCAAGCTGTTCTATTCATTATACCCTCTCTGTTTCATATAAGTTTAAAGTAATCATTTGATTTTAAATCTTATTTTTCATTTGACTAATTTTATTTTGCATTGACAATAAATTTATAATAGACAAATGACTGTTTGTTGAGTGTTTCATCAATGGAACTATATATAAATACTTTTTTTTATTTTTCTACAAACTTTCTACACATAATGATTCTAATAACATTATAATTTTACTAATATTTCATTATATATATATATATATATATATATATATATATATATATATATAATACTGACCCTATAATTAAAGACATTATATTTCTATTAGAGAAAAATCCTCATGAGTTACTAACTTACAATTAGAATAGACTGCTATCTGGATGCGTTCGTACAAATTCTCAATGTTTTTTTCATAAGCAGAGCGAAACTTTAAAAATAAGTTTAGGCTTTACTCATCAAAAAACATTGAGAATTTGTACGGACGCATCCAGATAGCAGTCTATTCTTATTGTAAGTTAGTAACTCGTGAGGATTTTTTTCTCTAATAGAAATCTAATGCCTTTAATCATAGGGTCAGTATTTTTATATATATATATATATATATATATATATATATATATATATATATATATATATAGTGGTGTAGGGGTTACGGTCCTTGACAGTCAAGGTTCGAATCACGCACGAGGCGGTCTTCCTATCTATAGCTCTGCTGATGAGGCCTAATAGGCCGAAATGTACATACAGATTGATTTTTCTCGATTTGTTTAGCCTTACATTTAAATAGGTATGCCCGCCTAATTAATTATTAATTAATTAACTTTCAAAATTAGGTACGACTTCAATTAAGCACATATTCTCCCAAAAATTGTCGGCTAAAAAAAGCCATATCAAAAACACATCGCTTGTGTATTTACTTCTCATACTGTCGTGTAAAAAGTCACTATAAGAGGAATAAAAACCTACTTCTAAACAAAACGAAAAATCTAAGAAAGTCCGGTTGGTGTAGGGGTTACGGTCCTCGCCTGTCAGCTTGACAGTCAAGGTTCGAATCACGCACAAGGCGGTCTTCCTATCTATAGCT
This sequence comes from Doryteuthis pealeii, assembly GCA_023376005.1. Classification (NCBI taxonomy): domain Eukaryota; kingdom Metazoa; phylum Mollusca; class Cephalopoda; order Myopsida; family Loliginidae; genus Doryteuthis; species Doryteuthis pealeii. The sequence goes on along the minus strand of CM042142.1, from coordinate 61,799,612 downwards.
CTGCTGCTGTGGCCTAATGGGCTGAAATGTACATACAGAGATTGATTTTTCTCGATTTGTTTAGCCTTACATTTAAATAGGTACGCCCGCCTAATTAATTAATTATTTATTAATTAACTTTCAAAATTAGGTACGACTTCAATTAAGCACATATTCTCCCCCAAATATATATATATATATATATATATATATATATATATATATATATATATATATCCTCCATGTTGGTTATAATATATTAAGAGAAGAATGACGTATGTGATTAATACCGACCTACATATAAAGGCATTAGAATTCTGTTAAAGAAAAAATTCTACGAGTTATTATCATACTATCAGTTACCTGAGTTTCCTTTGTTCTCAGCTCTTAGCCTGCATGTTGACATCGAGATGGGAATAATACATGGTAAAGTAGAAAGAGAACAAAAAAGAAATGAATGGTCATCATTCGTCCTCCACCCCCCGGGTCGCAAAACATTACAGCCAACTAAGGTCAAGGCAAGCGGCCTACTCACCTAAAGAGCAATGGCTAGTCCTTAACAGTTAATTCGACGAAATTAATAGAAGCGTGAAAAAGAAGATGAAACGAAGAGCCATGGGTAAATGGCGTAAACAAGACCCCCTCAAATAGGCAGGCTGGCAGCATCAGATAATAATGACGCCTCTAACACCAAAAAAAACCTTACCGTCCCCACCCTGTCACAAAGAGCGCACAGTCCACGGCTCAACTGGCAGCCGAGCTAATGTCATTAAAGACAGACGTAATCATAAAAGGATTTCGAACATTTCTGAGACATTTGTAAGACGGTTCTTTTTTTATTATTTCATCTGAACTGCTGGTTGTGACACTTTTCCCTCATAAATCGATAATGACGAAAATGTTAGAAGAACATGGTATCCAACTAAATGGGAATAGATTTTTAAAATTCTTCAGACAAATATATATATTGGTTAGGAGGTTGATTTAGAAGGCTATCACAATGCAGTTTGGAATAAATAAAAAATAATAATACGATAACAATGGTGTTGTGTGTTGACCTGTATTTTTATTATTTCTTGAATTTTCGAGGTAATACTTCTTTATCAAAAGAATTGAACTGAAGCAGTCCAGCTATGGCATTTCTTCCCAAATGAATTTTCTTTTGAAAATGATGTTATTTTTTAGTCCCATAGCTGGACTGCTTCAGTTCAATTCTTTTGATAAAGAGGGATTACCACGAAAATTCAAGAAATAATAAAAATACAGGTCAACACACAACACCATTGTTACCGTATTATTATTTTTTATTTATTCCAAACTGCATTGTGATAGTCTTCTAAATCAACCTCCTAACCAATACATACACAATGCTTCAAGCAAATTATGAAACTCTCTTATATATATATATATATATATATATATATATATATATATATATATTAATACAGACTCTATAATTAAAGGCATTAGATTATTATTATTATTATTATTATTATTATTGAATTTTTCACACCTGCCATAGCCGGTGGTTCACTGGAGGCTGAGTGACAGCAAGTCTCTGCAAATCTCCAGGACTCATCTGAATATTTTAGCCGATCTTAACAGTACTGTAGTTTTGACGGTCTCGATTCTTCCTCTAATTTCCATACCTTTGGGGGCCGTTCCGAGGAAACCAATTACAATTACTACGACCTTCCCTTCATGTTTCCCAGTTTTCTCAGTTCTCTGCAAGGTCCAAGTATTTGTCTATCTTTTCGCTTTCTTTCATTTTCACTCGGTGGTCAGCCAGGACAGCAAAATCCACGAATGACAGGTTTTCTTCTTGTCAAACAATACTAGGTCTGGTCACCTGGCCGGGATTCGGTGATCCGTTTGTATCTCGAAGTCTCAGAGAATTTTATGCATCTCATTCTCCAGGACAGGTTCATGCTTGTTCATTTACCATTTAGTTGTATTGTGAAAATTGAATTTCTTATACAATTCCCAGTAGATCACCTTTTCCCACCAAGTCGTGCCTAGTCTTTTACTCTCTCTCTCTCTCTCTCTCTCTCTCTCTCTCTCTCTCTCTCTCTCTCTCTCTCTCTATCTATCTATCTATCTATCTATCTATCTATCTCTCTTTGTGCTAATTTGCTGTATTCGCCTATTATATGGTTAACCGTATATTATATTTCCTTCTTTTCTGGACATATATAATCTGTCATTCTTAATCATGTTTTTGCATCAATTTCCTTGTCCTTAGTTTAAGCTGTTAGTTTCTCCCTTGTCATTTTAGAATGATACAGCTTATTTTACAAAAGGACGGCCAAGGTTTTTATTCCCTTGGCGGATTTCTGCTAAAGAGCTTGGTTTCGAGAATTTTTTCTCCCAGGGTACTCTTCTTACTTTTTCTTTATCTCCGTTTGTTTGATGGTGTCTGCTTCCAATATTCGCAAGTCCTTGTAATTCTCCTATTCTCCAAGTTACCTTATTTTTTCTGATTTCGTAGTTCTATTTCTTCCGTCGTTTCTCTTTTTCCCCTTTTTCATTACGAACATGACAAACTTTTCGATGTCAAATTCCATTCTTATATCCTGGCTGTATATTCTTATGGTTTGTACAAGTTATTATCAAGTTGGTTTCATGGACAATTACTCTGCGTTATGAGTTCAATCTTCACTCGATGGCTCACATTTACGGCTTTGTAACAGATTAAACCACACTGAGTAAATACCTAGACTTTTGCTATTAAGGAGAAAATGTTAGTTGCAAGATTTGCTGGGGTTTAGATAACTTTCTCGGTTACTCTTGAAAAAGCAAAAGTTTGAAGAAAGAAAGAGAGGGGTGAGGAATTGAATACATGGTTATCAAAAGAGAAAGGAGAGAGTGGGCATTATGTGAGAGAAGATGAAAAGAAGGGAGGAAGTTTGAAATGAATGAATGAAAGAAAGAAAGATCTGGTAAATCTGATTCTTTGTGAGTAAGAGAGATAGACACATAGAGGAGGAGTGTGTGGAAGAGAAGAAATACTGAGAGAGAATGAAAAGAAGGGAGGAAATTTGAAATGAAAGAAAGAAAATACCGTACATTTAATTCATGGTTAGAGAGGGGGGATGCAAACAAAGAGAGGGGGGGGCAAAAGTGAAAAAAATGAGGAAATAAGAGAAGAAAGAATTGATGGGAAATGTGAATCTGAGGTTTAGCTTTAAAAAGAGGGAATGAATATGAGAGAGAGGGTGAAAGAGAGAGGGAGAGTGAAAGAGAGAGATAGAGTGAAAGAGAGATAGAGATTGTGAAACAGAGAGAGATTGAAAGAGAGAGATTGAGTGAAAGAGAGTGAAAGAGAGAGAGATTGAGTGAAAAAGAGAGATTGAAAGAGAGAGATTGAGTGAAAAAGAGAGAGAGAGTGAAAGGGAGAGTGAAAGGGAGAGATAGAATGAAAGAGAGATTGAGTGAAAGAGAGATTGAATGAAAGAGAGAGAGAGAGAAATGAATAGAGAAGTCTTAAAAGAAAAAAGAAACAAGGAAAAGTGAGAGAAAGAACGGAGTAAGTGAAAAGTAGCAAAGACCGAATAAATATAACAAATGTCTATGTCTATAACAGAAATATAAATAAGGGTGAAAAATAACGATATTAAAAATAATTTCTGCAAATGTAAAATGACGGCTGTGGCACATGTGTTACTCCACGACGGACATTGGACAACGGAGAGAACGTTCACTTTGCGTACAATGAGATAATATAAGATTTGATGGGTATTTTGGTAACTGCGTTCTTGGATAACCTTTCAGAATTATTAAGTTTCATCTGTTATGCTCCACTTATTAAAGATAACGACAGTGTTGTCTATGGCGGCCGTTTCGAAGTTAATGGTACATTCTACTGGCTTGGTGCAATTTCTTTGCCTGGAACCAACCTGACTATGGACGATATTGGGATGATACGTTCCTCTGCACGGAGTAATGAGTTCAAAGAGTGGACGCCGAGCGGGAAAGACTTGTTATCGACGTTAATGAAAATGAGCTGTCACGGTTCTTCGTGGAAATAAACGGTTATTTATTGTATCGAATGTTCAGAGAAGCAGAAGAAACGCAGCGGATATAAACGGGTGAATTACGTATTTAAACTTGGAATATCAAAGATTGGTTTGCCTGATAATTAGGCTCGACCAACAGAGCTTTAATTATTTTTGCTTGGCTTTGCTTTGTCAGAAAGTGTATTCGTTTAAATCGGGTCTGTTTTATTTGTCTTCTCTAACTCCCTATATCCCCACCCACCCGAGCATAGCGTCATTTTCGATTTCCATTTTATCTACCAAAGAGATAAATCGGTACGGCAGCACCATTGTGTAAAATGTTTTTTTTCTTTGGTTTGTGCCAGGTATTTTACGTGTCGCTACGAGTGGCTTTTATTTTTCACCTGTTGAATTATATGTATATTCAAGTTAGAGAAGAGTAGACACAGTCAACGGTGTTTGGGGACTGTCATTTTCTCGCCAATGCAATCATCAGACCAAGTGCGGTTGACTCTGTGTCTGCGCTATACTTAGATGTATATGCGCTATCATCAATATTGAACACACTACATATGATATAGCAATCATATGATATAGCAATATATATATATATATATATATATATATATATATATATATATATATATGAAAATAATTATTGGTTAATAAAGATGTATGTTTTTATATAACAATATTTCCCCTCAAACCCCCCACACATTTATACTCCCTAATGACACCATTCACTTTTTCATCACCCTCATACTTTCATATTTTTCCAGAAAAAACCTCCATAATAAAACTCACCCCATATGTATCATATATGCACATGTACAAGATTACCCATATATGTGGATTTTTATGTAAATGCATACCAGACAATTAGTATATGCACAATTACAATATAACTACAAATAAAAATAGTAATCAAAAACATATATATATAATGTGTGTGTGTTTGTGTCTGATCCGTGCGGTAAAGTGGGGACCTGGCGGTAGGTGTGGCAGTCCCGCCTTAGTAAAAACATCTCCTTGGTTTAGCGCTGACTAAAAAGGGTATAGACTCTATCGCTGTCCGGCTGGTATCGACAATAGGCCACTCCGCCAACTTTACTTTTACTTATACATTATATATACGCATATATATATATATATATATATATATATATATATATATATATATATATATATATATATATGTGTGTGTGTGTGTGTGTGTGTGTGTGTAGAAACAATTCTTTTTATATTAAGAAAGCGTCCAAATGCTGGCCAGCAAATTAGGATACAATATAAAAGAAATCTACCTTTTTTATATTGGTTTATTTTTATTTATTTATTTTTTTGTCTTTCTGACTTTATGTCCGAACATTCAAAAAAGTGTAATTAAAATTCATAATCTTTATGAGATTATAGTTTGTCTAAAAAATGTTAGGGTAGCGTAGACATGAAATCAACGGCTCTTGGTAACTGACAGTTTCTCGCCTATAGTATTTTCAAACTGAATATCTTTGTTAATGTGTATGCTGTTGTATGGTGCAACGTGGGGAAAGATCAACCTGTTTAATTTGGCTGATTCTAGTTTAGTTTGTGGTGCATGGTGGGAAATTTATTTTTTCTTAAAAATGGGATTCAAGGGAGGCAGTTTTAATTTACTGTATCAATTCCGTGATATTCTATTTTTTTTGTGTTTAATTTGCTACTTGTTACCGATAATCACCAATGTGGCATTGGAATTCGAATGTGGGACATAACACTCGACAATCCTAAACTCTATCCTCTGATACATCTAATGAATATCCGTAATTGGTTCTGTTGAATCAGGTTGTTTCAGTCAAATGTTGTATCTAAATATCTGTTTAATTCTACCCCAATTTATTTCTGTTTACCCCACTTAGGCCAATTTACTGGAGAAATTCCCCCTCCTAACTTTTACAATATTCACGCCTCAGGTCATATGTCTGCATTTTAATGCGATAAATATTAATATAAGTTATTCAATAATGAAAGGTTTAAATTATCGTAGACAACTAAATGTAAATATGGTTAGATTTACAAAAAGTTGCCTTAGAGGTAAGCTTTTCTATTTGATTATTTACTAAATCTTATCCAATTTGATAACCATGATCACGCACTTGATCGACAGTCATCAACAGTTATATATTCACAAAAGTTGATTAAATCAGAGAACATTTGTTTTTTTAATAATTTTTAAATCATTAAAAAAAGAAACTAAAAAAAATCTTATGTAAAATACTTTTCTTCTATTATATAAAAACGGAATTATTTCGTTTCAGAATTTCTGTTTACAACTGGAATAGAGTGTTTCTTTTGTATTATTTTGATTATTCGGACTATTGTCCTCATCTATATTGTTCTGTACAACGTTTCGGCCGATGTGCCCGCCGGCCTTCTTCGGGTATATCATGTCGGACTCAGGAGCCTTTTCAAAAGAAATATCCGAAGAAGAATTCACCCACCTTTTGAGAGGCTTGTTTCCTGCGGGGCACCACTTTACTTTAAATCGACCTTGTGTAACATCCGAACAACGTAGGGGATGTAAATATCGAGATTAATTTTTAGAAAACAAGAAAAAGGCACACAATGCTGCAAGCTGTGATGAGTATGAAGGTTGTTGCACTTGCACAATCCCGTCTTTCAGAAAAAATGCAGTTAAAAACATCGAGACTAATTTCATTTTTATAAATTGATACTGATTCATTACGACGTCAAGGTATCATCATTTTATTATACAAGTTGCTGGGTCTAAATTCTACAATGTAAAAAAAGTATTACACCTTGTATATTTCTTGAATACCTTGCCTAAAACTATGCGTAAATATGCTTACATATATATGCGCCAAATGAGGCGCGTGAGATAGTTAGAGACGTAGGAAATGGCCTCGTCGACCCGAATTCAAATCCTGGACCAGGCTCTCTACAATCCACATAGCGATAATACCCATGGAAAGGTATGAATCCAACTACTCTCCAGCTATGTGTAAGTAGTAGGGCTGACTGGGCTATTTAATCTTGGCTAGGTTACCAGTCTAGGAGAAGGAAATCTCTGAAATTGAAGCTGTAAAACTTCGCTTCAGAAAGTTATTGTGTCACATCCTGCTCATGCGAGGGGTTGGTATATATATATATATATATATATATATATATATATATATATATATATATATATATATATATACCTATCTTGATGTAAAATGGTCATCCGTTGTAAAATAATCAAATTGGGATATTTTTGTTAAGCATTTGTCCGGATGGCTTGATAGTCCATAAAAATGTTTGTTTTTCTTTTGAGACTTTTAGAGAGAGAGAGAGAAAAGGTGTAAAAACGAGAGACAGGGAATGAATAATGGAAGAAAAAGAAGGAAATGGAAAGCAGAGATTAAAAGAAAGAAAGGAAAATGAAGAGGAATAAGAAAAAATTCAAAGCTGGAGAAAATGAATAATTAAAAAAAAAGATGAAGGAAATAGAAGATGAATGAAAAAGAAACAATTGAAAAAGTTCCAAAGGAAAGATGAAACAACATTAGAAAAGAAAGATACGTAAATGAAAAAGAATAAAATCTGTTGCAAATGAAAGAGGCAAAGAATGAAAGAGAGAATGGAAAAAAAGAGATGGAGGAAAGAAAAATGAAAATCGTTTGATAAAATTAGAAAGAACGATTAGATGAAATATAAAAAATTAAATAAAGAATGAAAAGAAAGAAAGATTCAATGAGAAAGAAAGAAAGATGAAAAAAGGAGAAAAAAGAAAGAAGTTCAGCAAGAAAAATAAAAGAGCATGAAATAATTAAATGGCGAAGAGGAAAGAAAATGATAGGGAAATGCATTATAAAGAGAAAAAGGTAAATGTGAAGAGAGAAAGAAGGAAAAAATAAACAGAGAAACACAAGAAATAAAACTAGTAATAAATATTCATGGACAGAAAAAAAAAAAATAAAAACGATTAGGACAAAGTCAAGCAAAAATAAAAACGCAAAAACCGAAATAATAAATAATAGGCAAAGTGTCCAGAGCTGATAAAAAAGAGCTGTGTGTATCCCTTTGCTGTCATCGCTTCGCTTCCAGCAACTATCAAGACGCAGATGCAAGAGAAGAAACATAAGACACGTACGAAGACTTTTAGCCAAAGAAAAGACAAAAAAAATAAAAAAAACAATAAGTGCTATTTATTTCGATCCAGACAAAACAAAAGGCAATAACACAAAAAATAAGTGATAAATGAGACGTCTGGGCTGATAAACTGTGAGTCTCTAGGTATATACATCATCTTTTGTCTGTCTCTAAATTGGCAGTTTGTAGTCTCTTTCTTTTTGCTGTATGCATCTCCGCCATTTTATCTTTCTGTGCCTCTTTCTTTTTACTCTTGCCATGATCGGCAATTACAAGATGGAAAAAAAAACGCCATTGAATCAAGAGAAACAAACTGGGTGAAAAACAATGATACGGTTTGTTTTGTTTCCTTTCGTTGTTTTAGCTTTTTTTTCTTTTCTTACTTTCTAGCTTGTCTCTTTTGCTCTAATTACCGTTATTACAATCACCAATATTGAACGACCGGTAATCATAAAACAATAAACAAGTATCTTATTTAATCTTATAATATAGCAAGATCAGCCAACACAGAGCGTTCATTTACATTGTCACTCATTCTATCCACAAAATTTAAATATTCGGAAACTATTCTTTAATTTGAATATTAGAACTATTTTTACGAGCAAGAATATGCGTCCCCCGGGCGTAAGTATCCAATTTTTAATTTAATGAAATATATTATATTAGAAAAACTAACGAAATTAGATAAGAACGCATATAAAAAGATTACACTCATTTCAATTATATTTTAATTGGTTTCAATATAAAATAATTCATAGGATTGATTTTAATACAATGACGAATAAAATAATAATATTAGAGATCAATAACATCAATTAATTATTTATCAAACCCGGTTTTGTTAAAACCAGTACGCAAATTAACCACTCCATATATTATGTAAAAATTTATTTCTTAGTGATATATAAGATACATTTCAGGATTTTAAATGCACTAATAACATGGGTTGTTTTAAGGCAAGTCTAACTCAGATGTTCATATACATCAATAAATAAAAATCTATTTTATGTATTAATGATTTTGACTATAAACTAAACACTCATTGATAAACTTATGCAATTTCTGAGGGTATTGTGTCGTAAGCAGTGACGTAGTTTCGGTTTTCAGCGAGACACCGAATATCCATTATAATGAAATAATACATCAAGATCAGCCAACACAACGTTCATTTTGTATTATTTATTTTACCACATCATTGTCACTCATTCTATCAGCAAAATTAAAATATTCGGAACGATTTCTTCAATGTGAATCTTAGAATGATTATTAGTATTGTGTTTTTGGTAATTTCTACTATTATAATGAATCTACTAAGCCGTTAATAGTGATTTTATACAGTGGTGTACATCATATATCTATAATATTCCAAATATTATATGAATTTTTAAATAACATATATTTACCAACCTTAGCTCATTAGTATGATGTGACACAAGGTTACTTTTTAAGCGTGGTTTAACAAGTTTGAATTCGGAATTTTCCTTCTTCTAGACTAGTTGCCATACCAAGATTTAAGAGCCCGGTCTACTGCACTATTTACACATGACTGCAGGGTGAATAACTGTATTCACTTCTTTGCCAATGGTAGTAGCGTTATGTGAAATTAAATTAGGACCTATTTGCATTTCAAACAACGCTGATACCATTTCTCTGAATTTTTGAGATGAGGCTTCATAATTAGTACTATTTGTATTATTCGAACTATTGTCCTCATCTTCACTGTTATCTGTACAACGTTTCAACCTATGTGCCCTCCGGCCTTCTTCGGATATTTCTTGTCGGACTCGGGAAAAGGTTCCCGATTACGACAAGAAGGTCCCCAAGTCCGAGAAGGTTCCCCAGTCCGATGAGAAATACCTGAAGAAGACCAGAAGACACATCGGCCGAAACGTTGTATAGATAACAATTAAGATGAGGACAATAGTCCGAATAATACTAGCGCTGATACCCTTGTCCAGGATTTGAACTTGAATCACCGCTCGTGCGGAGGGGTTGATAAATACACACACACACACACACACACATACACACACATACACACTTCCAAGAAATTACCTCCGGGCGGTGTAAAAATTAATTTTTGAAAGATATTGCCTGAGGTGGGGTCGTTTTGTTTTACGACAATGTTTTGTTTTGTTTTTAAATACACCAATACTTACATAATTCTAAAATGCTTTAATTTCAATGTAAAAAAATATACTTTTTAAATTTTTTTATCTCGATTTGATCGACGTTCAGAATTATATAAAATGATTTTTTGACACACTCCTTTGTAAAAAAATAAATAAAACGTAACCAGATCTTTGAAATCTTATTTTTTTTCTTTCTAATGGACAGAACGTTAAACAGTAGTTTTGCTGTTAAAATTTTAAATGTTTTCTTTTCAATAAAATAAGATTTCTAACAGTTAAAGTCAACTTAATTCCTATATTTAAGGGTTTTCTCTTTTTTTTTGGGGGGGGGCTGTCAAATGAAAAAAAAAATGTTTTATTTTATGACAGACAATAATCAAAACAGAGCTTTTTTCCACCATATAATAGATTATAAATTATCAATTAATCTCAATAAGATTATATCATAATCTTAATATGAATTAATTTTATTGCAAAATATTAAATTTAACTACAGAACATCTTTTTTTTAAAACCCTGTGTCATTGAATCTGAAAAAAAAGAATTTCAAATTCCTTGCCTTTCCCTTTCTTTTTCCCTTTCCCTTTCCCTTTCCCTTTTGTGTGTGTGTGTGTGTGTGTGTGTGTGTGTGTGTGTGTGTGTGTGTGCCCGCGCTCGTATGTCTCTGTTATAACGTTTCGACTGCTTGACTTTCCATCCTTCTTTGGGTTTTGTTGTATTTTGGGATGTTGAAGATTCATCTGAGGAAGTCCTTCATTTCCCTTATAAACGTCATATCCGGTCCATGTGCTCACCCCTGGCCCTAGAGTGAATGGATTAATCTCACTGCATAGTCAATGACTTTACAATAAAAATGAATTTCAAATGGTTTTAAAAGGAGGAATACATAGTAAGTTCATTTTTCATTAGAAATATATTAATGATCAAAGGGATTTTCAGTGTTCAGAAATTAAACCTGTTACTGATTAAATAGAGCTATTGTATGCATAATCCATATGTCAATACTCGTATTCCTTATTTGTACGACCGTTATCATCTTGCAACACCCTCTGGTTAAACGTGAGACCGTCAAAATCGTCCAAGATGAAATGCAAAAATGTAAATGCTGATTATCTGGTGTTGCTTATCCGCCGAATTCTTATTTACGTGGGCTTTATCATCTCCTCTAAATATTGGACCATTCGGTTTTTATTAAAAAGAAAGGGGAGAAAAAGGACATACTACACAGGAAAAAATATAAGAAAGAAATAAAAAAAGAGTAGAGGAAAGATATATAGTGTGAGCACGTGGAAGCGATAACGCTAATCTGTTTGAATCTAATATAATGAAACGATGGAAAGAAGGAAAGAAAGAAAAAAAGAGTTAAATCAAAATTATTATACTTTTTTACATATTGAAGTATTATGCAATAGCTCTGAAGTAAACATATCAAACTTTGTAATGATTAAATCATCATACTCTGCTATATCCACAGATCCTGTTCGTGTAAATGAATTACATTTCGTTATAGAATTGTTTAAGGCCTATGAATTTTGTTTTTAATTAGAGATTGCGTACTTTACAGATTATTTTACTCTAGAAATTCATTGAATATCTTAAAGAAATAATTTAGAAATCGGAGATTATTTTTAAATTTACTGAACAAATTGAGTTATTATTAAACAAGCAGAACCTGTTGATATATCACAGTACGATAGTTAATTCTACAACATTTGATATGTTTGCTTAAGAGCTATTGCAATACTTCAATATGTAAAAAGTATAATAATCTTGATTTAACTCTCTCTCTCTCTCTCTCTCTCTCTCTCTCTCTCTCTCTCTCTCTCTCTCTTCTTTTCATTATGTTCGATCGAAACAGATTAGCGTTATCGCTTCTGTGCGCTCACTCCCTCTCTCTACTTCCCCTACTGTCTTTCTTTTTTTATAAATTTTCTGTGTAGTGTGTTCTTTTTCTTACCTTTTTTCTTTATAATAAAATCGGAATCGTTCGTTCTTTAACTGGGGTGACAATACCCATAAGAAATAAGAACTCGGTGGATAAGCAACACCAGATAACCAGGATTTAAATTTTGCATTTTATCTTGGATGGTCTGGTGTTTAACCAGGGAGTTTGGAATATGATAATCTATCGTACAAATAAGGAACACGAGTATTAATCTATTGATGCAGTGTTCTTGAATGGAAACAAATGTTATTTAAAATATTGGGCTCCCGGTGAGAACCGTACTCCCAATGGATGGTTAGCCTTGCATTACACAATACGAGATGTCTTTAAAACTAAGTGTAGCATACATGTAGCACGAAACTGAAAGCATAAAGCCCATGGTGAGGATCGAACTCGCTACTTAGAGGTAAATGGTAAGAGGTAGCAAAACGAGTGTACTAACCAGAAAATCATGACGAGGAGCCCAATTCAACAAGATTTTCCCTCTATACCCATATTTTAAGGGAAACTACATACACCCTGTCGGTGGGGTTTAGAATATACTGACTGTATCATATGCAGATGAGTAAGACCCCCTCCCCCAAAAAAGGGTGTTTCCAGGGTGTGACACTTAACAGCGTGTAATGGAGATCCTCCAGTTCTGGAGATCTGTGAAGTGTCTACTCATGTATTACCATTACTCTCAAGTCCACTCTATATCGGTGGAGCAGTAGCTGTTAGATTCCCATAATAAATATTTCTATGTGAAATTATCTTGTGCTACCATGTCCATTTCGTTTGATGATAACCATTGCACAATGGGCTCCTCCAAAAACTTTTAGGATCAAAACTTTTATTAAACCAAAAATAATTTTAAAAATATATTTCAACCCAGTAAAATGTTTAAAAAAGCATAATCATGAAATATCATCATCATTAGGTCGCATTACCGACAGCATGGATTTCCACAAATATCCACGGTTGATGTACCATATTTGACGGCATATAGGATACATGGGTATATAAGACGCACCCCCATTTCAGCAGGTCACATGATAAATAGAAAAATATGAAGTTAAAAAATTGCGTACTCATCAGTAATGAATAAAATAAAATATTTTCATTATAAAATAACGCAACAAGGATTGACATGCAGTAAAATCCAACCAACCTCCATCTAATAGTGAGGCTTCACTTTTGGAATTCTGGGAGTACCAATTCATTGCCTTTACTCTCATGTCCACTCTGCCTCGGAATGGTAGTATCTGTTAGAGTCCCATCTATGGGTCAGATAGATATGTTTAAAAAATATTCATATTCGATTGAACCGTGTGCCAAAATACCTCTTAAGAAATAACTATACGAAAAATATGAATATTACTGTTCAATGAATGCGATTCCCTAACCTCTATACATAAGATAAGCCTAGATCGGTTAATATGATGTAAATATCAATTACCCAATCAACAAAACATTTAACAAGTTAATAAGAATGCAAACTATATTAGGATTATATTTTATAAATTTTATATTAGGTTTGTTTTAAGGGCAACATTACTTTAACGGGGGAATAAGAATGCAAACATATATTAGGTTTATATTTTGAGGACAAAATTCTTTAACGAGTGAATAAAAATTCAAAACTATATCAGGTTTATATTTATAAATTTCATATTAGGTTTATATTTTAAAGACAGAATTCCTTTAACGAGTGAATAAGAATGCAAAAATATAATAGGCAAAAATATAATAATCTTTTTTCCTATTTGCATGTGACGTTTTTTCTAGAAAAATAGATGGATAAGTTTTGTCATATTTTATATAAAATATTTGCCAACTTCCGCTTGAATACATTGGGGGTGGGGTGCACCAAACTGTGACCTGGTTCGCCTACCCATATTGTTAGAAGCGACAAAGTGTCTGCCTAAGAAAGATGAAGAGTGAGAGAACCATGTATCAAAATGCGAAGATTTAATTATCAGGATCATATCCAGCGAAAATGCCAGATTGTACACTCTGATGTTCTTCTACCGGCCGGACTTTCTTGTCAGGTGTCGGATTCAGTCAATCACCGGTGCTCACATACCACGTGATGAATGATGGCCCAGCTGACCCATAACCCATATAGAACTAGCAATTTGCTCCCCTGTGTCACACTTTGGTATCTTTCATGGCTAGTGACCTGCTGTGATCGCCGATACTAACCGTCTTTCTGTCCTTATGTATACACGTGACACCTTGACTCCAGCACCTCCAAATTTCCTATGGCAAAAGATAGCACATTTCTCAATAAACCGGTTTAAATGGCTGGCTTTGATGTTCCTGATTGGCGATTATCATGTTATATCATCTTATTGGATAGGTCAAGTAAACCTTCTCCGGGCCCGCGACCTGTGAGGGCGAGGGGTCATCTGAACCTATGACAGTGTACTCTTGGGATGTTTTCTCAAATTCCCCTTACACATAAAGCGGTCAACTTTCGAAAGAGGCGAACACTTTCGCTTAATAACACCAATGCATTCGTTCATTGGCTTTTCCGCTTTTCAAATTGTTCTTATTGGTTGCGAAGAATAATTCGTTAATTAAGAATAAGCTCATTGGACAAGGCCGGCTTAGACCGACCAATATCCTATTGAAGAACATTGGAAGTTAATTCCAATGGGCGTGGACTGAGCACATTGGTCGAGTGTCGACCAAACCACCCACACGGGATAATCAATCAAAATCGCCAGTTAGCGACAAACGTGTTCAAAAGTTGGTCTCACCGGAGAGATGGAGGCCTTACATACAATAAATATTTGGCTCCATATTTCTTCATACCTATTAATTATCTTACTCTTATTGTCAACTGTCTTCTAACTTCGCCACTCAACGGATACAAGTTATGAAAGTCTAATATGACTAAGCTCTTTGTAGATGTTTCGTTCCCGTTACTCAGAAGTCAGAATTATGATAGGTTAATAAATAAATTGGACGACCTAGGATTTCAGGTCTCCTCGGGAAGTAATCCTTATCAAAAGCCTAAAATGGTTAGAATTTAATAATTTTGGAAAAGAGACGAATTTTACATTTCCAGTTAAAATCAAGTTGAAAACCTGCAATGGTAACACGGGAGAACGATACAACTTAAAGCTTTATTCACCTTAGAATAGTGTGGTAGAGATATATGGCTATTTATAGTGTCTCTAGAAAGAGAGTTTATACTTAGAGGAGATACCGTCAGCACGAGAGGTAACTCTTGTCAGTAGATACAACCAAAACGTTTGATCTAATTCCCAACATAATCATTTGTATACTCTGACAGTAAATAAAATTGTAACATCATAACGGAGAACAATTGTTGGTTGGTTGGGTTTTACGGTATGTCAACCCTTGTTGGGTTATTTCATGCCGAAGATATTTTGTTTTATTCATTCTTGATGGGTACTCATTTTTGTTCTTTTTAAACTCAATTCTTAAAAAACTATTTTTTCATTTAATCCATTGATGGGACCCTAACAGGTACTACCATTCCGAGGTAGAATGGACCTGGGTGTAGAAAGGGTACTCCACATTCACCAGAACTCCAGAATTGAAACTTCACCAGCAGATAGTTTAATGTCATACTCACCACCTTCTAGAATATATATGATAAAAAGGGTTGGGGTTTGCCATGAGGGCAATAGGGTTGAGACAATCATATAGGTGCTAGGGCTTGACATGACCAGTCGATTGATGAGGGGGCCTCTCCGAACACCCTTCTAGCCTATGTAAGAGCAAAAGTGGAATGTTGCATATCATGGACTGCTCTGCCACCAGGGTTTCATCCTTAAGCATGACAGCTCACCATTAACGACCAACAGGTGACCCATTGAGGGGTTACCCCTCTGCAGAGGTATAGTCGGTGTATTCTAAAGCCACAGCCGACAGGGCTGAGGACATTAGTTATCACTACTGAATGTTTTACCCACCACCCAAATGTGCTCACATCTATCGTTTGATATCTGTTGCAAACCAAGTGAAACTATTCGTTGTAGATTTACTAGAAGTGGCTACCCGGTGTCGCTTGGATGGAGGGGGCTGGCAGCAAAAGTTTAGTCTCGCAGATCCATTATTACTGAATTATGCATTGGATACTCGCAGGATGGCCCATTAAAATTCCTTCGTAAAACAGACCTGGCATTGATCCGGCCTGGTGTGGCGTCAGCAAAGAAATGAGTACACCCTGAAAAGAAAAATTAAAGTCTTTTATTTAAAATATTAAATTCAAAAAAAGAATCCATGCTGTTACTATTTAAATTTTATTATTTAATCACCTTCACTAATATTAAACAAATCTTCATTTTTGCTGAAAAAGCAAGATCTAATTATAGTGATTATATATATATATATATATATATATATATATATATATATATATATATATAATTGTATTTGATATATGAATTGCCTTCAAAAATATAAATATATATATATATATATTTAATTTGTCGTTAATTATTTTCTTTTCGTAGTTTCCCCCAGACATACACATACATACACAGCACATGCCCTTTATATATGTTTAGATAGCACATTTTCTAAAAGTGGTAACAATATAGTTACTAGGATAGCGTGAATATAGTAAATTAGCATAACGATTTTGTAACAGAATTTAGTATATTATTATAGCAGAGAGGTCTTCTGAATACCTGTCATAAAATTCAGAAATGAATCATAGATAAAAACAAGCAATCAGAAAATAAATAACATGTGGTTGAGTTGAATAGACTGATTTTTATATTATTTTTAGTAATAATCAATAATTTACAAATGTTTTCGTGTGAGTATTAATTGTCGTGCCTGTACGTAAATGTTTTTAGTGTTACTCTTTTTTTACATTATTTGCTTGCATGTCAATCCTTAATTCCTAAATTAGATTAAGCATGAAAATATATTAGGTCTGTTCTCTGTAAATACTGGACTTCGACTGTTACATAATCTATGCGGTTGCATAATATTATTGTCAATTCCCTGTATTTCTAAAGGGATGGACCTTTTCATATCACGGGCGGGACTTTCCATGGAATAGTACAGAAAGCCCGCGAAATACGTGAAGTCACGTGGGACCTGGTTGGGTCCTCAGTTTCAGTTTAGACGTCAGGCAGAGAAGATGTCCTGCCTTAACTGGAACTCACTGCATACGCGCGCTATGTTAGTTAGATGTTTAGTTACATGAAATGTTTTGTTAAGTAAATAAAAGCTTAAGAAAATAACACGGTTTGTAGTTGGTGAATGTCTTGGTAACAAGACTGATCTAGAAGAAGAAATGAGCTAAGTGCGACCGACCACCAAGAGAAGTCCAGACGCTAGAAGAGATGTTAGAAGAAGACGTAAGATAGAAAAGATGAACAGCAGAAGAATAGAAGTAAGTAATGAAAAGGGTATAGAACACTACTGGCTAGTAAGAGGATAGCTGGTATTCAGACCCACTAGATTTGGGCGGCAAAATAGGGATATATCATTTTTGGAAATGATGACATGCTTGTTTTATTCCTTGGATAGGGTAATTCTATTTTTTTAGATGATATTAAACACCCTGAATTATACTATTACTATGTGTTCATCGGTGTGTGAGTTCCCAGGAGAACTATTTTGACGAGGATAGTTTATTTGTAATTACAAAATTACAAATTTGCCTGCAATTACAAAATGGCGTCTGCCATGAAAGCAGTTTTTACAGGCAGTTTCGTTGCGTAATAGACAAAGCTTTACAAAACGCTTTACTTTCGGAATTCAGCCCTGTCGGTTGGAGCTTTAGAATAGCCAGACTGCACCTCTGTAGTTGGGGTAAGACCCCCTCCCGAATGGTGCCACTTGTTGGTCGTGGGTGGCCATCCGTGATACTTAAAGATGGAACCTTGGTGGCTGAGTAGTCCATGACATGCAATACTCTACTTTTGCTCTTACTTAGGCTAGACGGGCAGTTGGGGAAACACCCTCAGGTCAATCGTCAGGTCACGTCAAGCCCTGTCACATGTATGATTGTCCCGACCCAGTTTCCTTTTTGGAAACCCCCCTGCCCTTTTTGTCATATATATGCTAGAATGCAGTGTCTGAGGGTCTTAATTTCCTGGATATAGCGATAAACTATCTGATGGTGAATTTCCAGTTCTGGGGAATGTGGAGTACTCCTTCATCACTATTACTCCCAGGTCCACTCTGACACGGAGTGGTAGTATCTGTTAGGGTCCCATCTATGGGTTAAATACAAAAAATTAATTTAAATATGTGTTTAAAAAATTCAGTACCCATGAAGAATTGATAAAGCATGATTTCGGCATGAACAAACCCAACAAGGGTTGACATGCCGTAAAATCCAACCAAATAATTTAATAGACAAACCTTTGCAGGACGCTTTACTTTCGGAATTAATCTTTTTACTATCAGGACCTGTGGATATACCACAGTATGGTAATTTAATTTTTACAAGTTTTGATATGTTTCATCAAAAGCTATTTCCAAATAGTTCATTATGTAATAAGTATGATAATCTTGATTTAACGTTCTCACTCACTCTTTTTTCTTTCTTTCCATCTTTTCATCTTCTACTTATGTTCGATTGAAACAGATTAACATTATCACTTCCGCGCGCCCATACCTCTCTATATTTCACCTACTATCTTTCTGATTATATTTTTCTTTGTATTATGTCCTTTTTCTTCCCTTTCTTTCTTTATAATAAAAATGGGATTAGCCATTTAGCTGAGGTGACATCATTCATTCGGACTGTCTCATTTTTAACCAAAGTGTGTTGCCTGATGATAACGGTCGTATCTTGTAGGAACATCAGTATTATCATATAGATTATTTAGTTTGGTTTGGTTTGTTTTGTTTTACGGCATATCAACCTCAGTGGGTCATTTAATGCCGATAAAGTTTTGAAATAAATCAATTCTTAATGGATAATACAATATTTTTATAAATACATTTTTCTATTTAACCCGTAGATGGGACCCTAACAGGTACTACCACTCCAGGTCAGAGTGGACCAGGGAGCAATGGTGATGAAGGGGTGCTCCACATTCCCCAAACCTCCAAAACTGGAACCTCACCATCAGATAGAGTTTAACGTCATTCCCAGGACATGTAGACCCGCAGCCACCGCCTTCTAGCACCCATATGATAAAAAGGGGTTGGGGCTTGCCATAAGGGTAATAGGGTTGGGAAAATCATATAGGTGCTAGGGCTTGACGTGACCAGCTGATTGATCGGAGGGGGCCTCTCCGACCGCCCGTCTAGCCCAAGATAGGGCCAAAGTAGAGTATTGCATGTCATGAACTGCTCATCCACCTGGGCTCCATCCTTAAGCATCACGGGTCGCCACCCACGGCCAACAGGTGTCCCCATTGGGGGAGTCTTACCCCGCCGCAGCCAACAGGGCAGATAGATTATTTAGAAATATAAGTATTTTTCACAGTTCCAACGAATTCAGATTTAATAAACCTTTCACAAAACTGGGTCGTTTTTGATTTTCTGAGTCCGAGATTAATTTCCGAATGAGTTAGAATTTCCTGTTACTTTTCTGAACTAAGAATCTTTATTTCTCTACAGTTTTCTGTTGCAAGAAAAATCAACAAAAACCTTTTTAGTAGTCATTCAGTTCTTCAATCGTTTAGCCAACCGCTGTAACATATTTTGTATCACGTTGTTCGTAAGATATAACAAAGTGAATGTTATTACGATATTGTCGATTGCAGTCGAGGCAGAATATGACGACTAGAATTGACATGGAGACTTTGTTCACAACGTAACCCGATCCTCATCAAATGTCAACTGACACTCCATGTTTGTTAGTCTTGGAGCCTGGACAGAGAGAGAGAGAGAGAGGGGGGGGTCTATCGTAGAACAAACAAGTATAGTAATCTTGCCTAAAACGAAAAATCCGGGTGAATTTTGTTGGAGTTTTTGTTTTGCTTGCTGAGTAGCGTCAACTGTCTCGGATCACGGTGGGTCGTCCGCGAAGGAGATGGCGGGAGATGCTGTGGTGGAGAGTGGAAGTGAGGTGGGGCGGACACGGAGATGAAAGTGTCGGATATTTCCGACGAGTACATGCGAGGAAAACATCCAGAAAATATCTTGTTTTGTTTTTCGTGCGACAAAAGAAAGCCCCAAAACGTAAAACTGATATCCGTTTTTCGATGTGTGGGAAACTGAGATGGTCGATTGGATATCTTTAAATAGATGATTATCTCGACGTAGAAAGAAAAACAGTCTGAGAGAGAGAGAGAGAGAGAGAGAGAGAGAGAGAGATAAGCAAGGAGAGTAAGTGAGAAATAAAAGTGAGGGTTAAGTAAATTAGAGTCGATTGTATAAAGAAAAGAAAAAGTGGAAATAAAGAGAAATTATAAAGAGTTAAGATAAACAGGAAAGGAGGAAGAAGAAATAGAAAAATCGAAGAAGAAAAATAAGAAATAGAAGAATCAAGAGAGAAGAATCAAGAGAAGAAGAAATAGAAGAATCAAGAGAAGAAGAAATAGAAGAATCAAGAGAGAAGAAGAAATAGAAAAATCAAGAGAGAAGAAGAAAAAAGAAGAATCAAGAGAGAAGAAGAAGAAGAATCAAGAGAGAAGAAGAAGAAGAATCAAGAGAGAAGAAAGAGAAGAAGAATCAAGAGAGAAGAAGAGAGAAGAATCAAAAGAAAAGAGAAGAATCATGAGAGAAGAATATGAGATAGAAGAATCAAGAGAGAAGAATCAAGAGAGAAGAATCAAAAGAAGAAGAAATAGAAGAATCAGAGAAGAAGAATAGAAAAATCAAGAGAAGAAGAAAAAAGAAGAATCAAGAGAGAAGAAGAAGAATCAAGAAGAAGAGAGAGAAGAATAGAAGAATCAAGAGAGAAGAATCAAGAAGAAGAAAAGAAGATCAGAGAGAAGAAGAAAAGAATAATCAAGAAGAAGAAGAATCAAAGAAGAAAAGAAGAAATAGAAGAATCAAAGAGAAGAAGAAGAAAAGAAGAATCAAGTGAGAAGAAGAAGAAGAAGAAAGAATCAAGAGAGAAGAAGAATAATCAAGAGAGAAGAAGAAGAAGAAGAATCAAGAGAGAAGAAGAAGAAATAGAAGAATCAGGAGAGAAGAAGAAAAATCGAGATATGTTAAGATAGTGACTTTGTAGAGAAGAAGAACGGGACTGAACACTGAAACATATCAATCAAAAATAAAAGATTTTTAAAAAGAGAGGAAGATATGAAAAGAAAGAAACATTGACAATGAAAAAAAATGAAATTCGTTTCTGGTCTTTGAATAAGAAATGTTTCATGGACGAATTCTTCAAAGACACATAAAAGTTAATCCGTATTTCCTGCTTTTTGTCCAATAGTTTATAGATTTAACTCTGACAGAAGATCTCAGAATTATATACCAACCTCTACGCACGAGCAGGATGCGACATAAGGTCAATTTCTAAAGCGTATTTTAACTGGTTTGAATTTAGAGTTGTCCTTTTCCTAGACTGGTTAGCTAGTCCAGCCTGCCCTACTATTTACCCATAGCTAGTGGGAGAGTAGTTGGATGTATACTTTTCCCCAGGGTATTAGCGCTATATAAAATGTAAACAGCCTCGTCCATGCTTTGAATTCGCCCTACGAGTCAAGCTACTACGACTCTAACCATTACACTACACGCATTCAGTATTTTATAGCTATAGCTTAGTGGCTACAACTGAATACGAGCTGTTGAAATCAAAGTAAACTTTGGTTGGTTAGATTTTACAGTATGTAAACCCCTATTGGGTTATATTATGCTCAAGACGTTTCATTCTTGATTGGTATTCAAACATTTTTTTCAAACTCTTTTTTTTCCAAATTCAACTTTTAAAACACCCACATTCAACAGGTATTGGAGTGTGGGTGAGTCTTACTCCTCTGAAGAGGTGCAGTCGGCGTATTCTACAGCCCCAGCCGACAGGGCTGACTATATTTTACACAGTTTCAAGTATTTTTTAAAACCTCAGTCAACAATTAAACTTAACCCAAATATTAGTTACAAAAAATAATGCCTAGAAGCATTTAAGTTATATGTATTGTTTGTGGGTGAATGTATGCATATATATATATATATATATATATATATATATATATATATATATATGTGTGTGTGTGTGTGTGTGTGTGTGTGTGTGTGTGCAAAATATCATCATGTCACGCTAGTAGTACGGATACGGATGGCAATCTCTCACAAACTGTCCCTATCTTTCATTGTCCTCAGGTCTTCTACACAGCGTTCAATATCCGCACAAGGCTGTTCAGTGTAGGTCTTGACTGGACGGCCCGCACTGACATGTCCATGTGCTGGTTTCCACCGGAGAACGTCACTTATGAGTTCGTCCCCGTTTCTCCAGCGGTGTCCAGTATGTCTTGTTCATCTCACCCGGATGGTTTGTGTGATGGGTGAAAGTGGCCGTGCAGCTGTTTCCTAGCAGTGTTTCCACGATTTGTTTAAGATCGAACGCAGTATTCTTCTACAGCTCCCATCTAGCTTATTCTCTAGGTGCTTCACTGATGTCCAAGTGGTGCAGCCATACAGTAGCACTGATACAATTAGGGCTTGGAAGAATTGTCGCTTTAACTTATCAGTGAAATGTGATTTCCATATGACTGATAATCTGTTTATAGCAGACTATGCCTTCCCTATGTGTGTATTAACATCGCTTTCTGTAGATGGGATATTACCACCCAGGTATGTGATTTGTTCCGCCAGCTTTAAAGGTTTACCGTTGACTGTGGAGATGCCTATTTCCTTTTTAAAACACGTGATCTCGATTTTATCTTAGTTCCATAGAGGCCGATGTTCTCTGCTGCCTTCTCCATGCTATGTAGCAGGGGTTTGGCTTGTGCAGGTGTATTTGAAAGAAATACCAGATCATCTGC
This sequence comes from Doryteuthis pealeii, assembly GCA_023376005.1. Lineage (NCBI taxonomy): Eukaryota > Metazoa > Mollusca > Cephalopoda > Myopsida > Loliginidae > Doryteuthis > Doryteuthis pealeii. Next base: position 61,776,571 of record CM042142.1, on the reverse strand, counting down.
ATAGTCCGCATTCGCTCTGCGGGATATCACCTACTTTTTGCCTTTTTTAATGTGAGGCCTTTGTTCTTTTATGGGATCTAATGATTTTAGAATTTCGAATTTACAAAATATGCAAAACATTATTTTCCCTCATCGTCACTACCGTTGGTGAGGCATTTTTGCCAACGTTGAAAAAAATTGCCTGCATGCTGCGCTAGTCAAAAATCTTCTCCCGCTCCTCACTTTACCGCACACATCCCTGTGCTACTCATACGCTGAGTTGACGAGGGCCGGAATCGAACCCGAAACCTTATGGTTCCTACTGACTGAGGTAAGCCCAACAATATACCTCTGATTTCTTGTCAGACTTATATATATATCATTTTTTCTCTGTCTATGGCGGAACACTCACCTTTATCCAAGTTTGTAAAAAATGGGAAGTAGTGGGCCTAACACACTCATGATGATCCATTATTTGTTTGTCGTGCGTTTGAATTCGGAGTTTTTCTTCTCTGAAACCGGTTGCTTTACCTAGGCTAAAGAGCCCAGCAACCGGTCCAGGAGAAGAAAAAATTTCAAACCAGACTTGAAGAGGGATAGGCCTCGCCATGCTATATCTGTCCTAGACACGCTACATAAGTGGCACCCCACCGCGACAAAACCAGTTCCGGCCGAAGTCTTTCCAGGATTTTATGTTGGTTTATACACACAGAATTTCGTTAGTATTTTGTGCATTTTGTTATTTCAGAAAAGTTAAAAGTTTGTTTACAATTCACCTTCTGAGTATGGTTGGTTGGAGTTTAATGTCAACCCTTGTTGGGTTATTTTATACCGGGACGTTTTTTTTATTCATTCTTGATGGATACTCAATTTCTTTAAAACCCGCCAGAGCAGATCTTTGAATAATGGTGATGAAATGGTACTTCACATTCTCCAGACTTCTGGAATTGAAACTTCACCGTCAGACAGTTTAACGTTATACCTAGGATATTATGACCCTCAGCCATCGCTTTCTAGCACATATATAATGTAAGAGGGTTGGGGCTTGCCATAAGGACAACAATGTTGGGACAATCATATAGATGCTAAGGCTTGACGTGACTAGCCGATACATGTGTATCTCCAACCGACTGAATAGCTTAAGCGTCAAAGTGTCTGAATATGAGGTCGGTTAAAAACCTGTGATCATGTACATATGGTTAGTCCGTGTTGTCCATAGGGATAAAAAATGACCACTAGAATGTGAAAAAAATCTGTTTCGCACTTTACATATATATATATATATATATATATATATATATATATATATATATATATATGAAAATATTCGTTTTTAAGAGATAGAGTTATTTTTTATCAGAAATCTGGGAAATTTGTCAGCTCTCTGAAGACGTTGGAGGTGCAACAATCAACAAACGCTCCAAGACAACAACAACAAAAAATGACAGAGAAAAATTGGAAAATATGCATCAATGGTCACAGAATGTAGATAACGAATAAAGGATAGAATACTTCTACTCTTCTCTATATCATCTGCAACCTTTTCTTTGACACCAGCAAAGACGTAAGCATGCGCACACGGGGTGATTATTTTGCAACGGCCATATTTGTTTTTTTTTCTTTCTTAGATATTTTATACGTTGTTTGTTCATTTATTTACATTCTGGTTTTTTTTCTTTTTCTCTACTTTTTTTCTTTCTTTGCGAACGATTAATTTTCCTTGATTCTTTATCAGACCTTATACTTCAGCTTTTTTTTTTCTTTCGTTCGTTTTTCCTTCTTGCAGAGACCAAATCTAAACAAAATGTCTGCCTATTGTTCGGACCAGTTGTCGTTGTGTTTGATGTGCAGCTACAAACTAATCCCTGCTGCGTTTTTAGAGCCGTTCTTTCATCAGAAAACACGCAGCGGAAAAAACTTGTTAAGGCTTCGTTTTATTAACATTCTTCTTGTTGATACTGCTTCTGTTCGTTATTGTCGTTTTTTTTCTTCTTTCGATTGAATTCCTCAACCTTTTCTTTTTTTCTTCTTTTTTTTCTGTTTTTTTTTTTTTTTTTTTTTACTCTTCTTCCTATACAATCTTTCTTCTAGTTATCCAATCTTTTTTTCTTCTTTCTTACAACCCTTTTTCTCAGTTTCTTCATTTTTATTCTGGGTTCTTTCTCTCTTTATTCTCTTTTATTGCATTCTTTTCTTTCAATTTTTTTTTCTATTTTCTTTCTCTAACATTTTTTATTTCTTTTTCTTCATTTTATTTTATTTTTCCCGTTTTTTCTTCAGTTATCGTTCTTTTAGTTCTTTCTGTAGATATTTTAATGATCTTTTTTTTATCTTTTTTTATATTTCAGTTCTTTCATTTTATTTTATTCTTTATTTCTTTATTCATTTACCTAATTCTCCCCCCCCTCTCTCTCTCTCCCTCTCTCTCCCCTCTCTCTCTCTCACTCACACACTCACACACACACACACACACACACACACATATTCCATGTCTCAACATTATTTTCTTAATTTCTTCTCTCCCTTTAATTTTTAATACATTCATCTTTCTTTATTGATTTATCTAATCTAATCCCGTCTGTCTGTCTCTCTCTCTCTGTCACACACACACACACACACACACACACACACACACACACACATTCAATGCCCATAACATAATTATTTTCCTAATTTCTTCTCTCCCTTGAGATTTTTATACGTTCACCTTCTTCATCATTCTTTTCATTCTTCTCTATTTTTTTGCAAGGGTTCTCTTTCATATTCCTCTTCTTTTTTTTCTTTCTTTTTTTTTGTATATTCTTTTTTCTCCATTTAAATTTCTTTTTATTCTTTCCTTGTCATTTCCTTTTACCTTACTCTCTTCTTCTTCTAATCGGTTCTGCTTTATTCATTCTATCTTTCCTTCTATATATTTTATTCCTTTTTTTTTCTTCCTTTGACCACAACCATTCAGTAGAAGACAGGGCGAGGGTCGACCGCAACTTCAATAACTTTCCTTACAAAACCAAGTGCTTACACTCAAACCACAATAACAACAACGACTGAAATTGCAATAGGGAAAAAATATTTTCACCAGACAATTGCAAAAGACTTCGGCACACAGCGATTATACGGCACAAAAATGGTTGTCTTACAACAGAGCTTTACCATCTGGATGTTGTTGTTCCTCCACCCACACCCTAAATGACAGCCCCGATGACCGACGGATCATGTCGCCCCTTTGCTGGTATCATTCGAATGTCTTTCCTTTGCTCGCTGTTTACTTTGTTCATTTGGCAATACTTCTAAACAGGCGCTGATATAGCCTCAGGCTGTCATTAACATAAAATTACATAGCAATGTCCAGTTGAGAGAAATGGCCGCTCTTAGTGCAAGTACGAATGTATCTATACATATGTCAATGCATACACATTTGTATGTATTTATATGGCTGGTGTATGTATTGAGTTCGTTTATGCAGCTATATAGGGCCGGGTTAGCTCAGTCGGTAGAGCGTTCGGCTAGAAACCACAAGGTTCCTAGTTCGATTCCTGTCCTCGCCAACTCAGCGTATGAGTAGCATATGGATCTGTGCGGTAAAGTAAGGAGCTGATGGTAGTTGTGGCGCTCCACCTCAGATGCCAAAAACAATCTCCTTCGTCTAGCGCAAGTGAAAAGGGGATAGACTCTTATTTATGTGTGTGTGTGTGTGTGTGTGTGTAAAGAGGATTGGAATGAATCCGACAGAATGTGGTGGAGATGTGAGGAACACAAGAACAAAACTCAGACAAAAGTGTGTAGGATATATTTCGCTAGAGCGTTGAGTTCGGCATCATCAGTCGTTTTAATGAATTACTAGGTTATCATACAAGTGTTTTATAGAAGGGGTAGTGTGGCGGGAGGAGGTGGATAGGAGAGGAGGTCAAGTGGGTGGGTAAGCGTTAGTGAGGAGAGGTTTTGAATGGTCAAACAGGAATCATTGGAGAGGAAGAGAAGGAAATCAGAAGGGGAGAGAGATAGTGAGCAGGGTGAAAGTAGACAGATATATTGTAAAAGAAACAGGTTAGGGGCAGAGGTGGGTGGCCTTCTTGGAGAGAAATTTGATCAAAGCAGCAGCAGCAAACTGAAACTATAAACCTAAGAACCGGATTTCTTCAATCTGTATTTATCTGTCACAAAAACTATCACACATGAACATAAAATTAAAATCGAAAATGGGTAATTCAAAATTTTAAAAAAATAAATAAAAACATTCCCCCCCATAATTTGACTTTCCCCCCTTTTTACCTATCTTGCAAAATTTCTCCTTACTCTACTTCTCCCTTTCATCTAACCACTTTCCTACAACTAACCAAACTTCCTCTTCTGACCCCTTTTCACTCACACTCAGTACCTACTCTGCTCTAACACTCCCCTACCCAACCTCTCCCCTTTTATTACTCTCTTTTGCTGTTGCTTTGATCAAATTTCTCTCCATGATGGCCACCCACTTCCGCCCCTAACGGAGACACCATTGGAGATTCATGCAGTGTTTTGAAGTATTGCATGCGCACCAACAATGATGGATAAAACTTCCACTTTCAAAATAGAATTTGTAAAGGTTTTCTTTGTCATTCACTTATAATCTAGGGCCTCTTGGAACAGCGGCGATATCTGGTATCTGACTGGTTTACATTCTCTCTTTTTTTTTTCAAGATCGAATCTTCTAACCAACTGAATATGAAAGTCCAATAGAATATGAATGTTATTTCTAATTCTCTTAAATAGACCATATCGGTTTTGAATGAGAAAATCTCAGCCATTTGCGCAATTCCAGGTAGATCAGTTTTTACCGCTTTCTGAGCTAGTCTGATGCATTTTTATGTAATATGATTGACTAGAAGCGGCTACCCAGCATCACCTGGGTAGAGGTGGATAAAAAAAACTGGTGTATTGATTTGTTTACTTTTGAGATTCACAAATACTGGACATTTTTAAGTAAAATCTTAATGCTAGTTATTTTAATCTTTGAATATCTCCAAATATAAATAAAATCTTCATAATCTTTGCACAGAAAAGCAAGATCCGATGTTACTTAAGGTATATATATATATATATATATATATATATATATATATATATCTACTTCATCGTTAATTGTTTTATATTTGTAGTTTCATCCTAACATACATACATACCAACTGACCTTTATACATATATAGATGGTCTCATCTGTTTCCGCATAGACTACATTTACTCTTTGTACGTTCTTCTATGGACTCCTACACACGGACACACCAGTCTTGACCGACCAGCAAAAAATTACATTAAATAGTTTTGTGCGAACACTGCCTGTCGTCTGTAGGACTTAGTAAGAGCGATCGATGATATGGATAGGTGGCGGGAGAGAAAGAAATAAAATATGAGTCAATGGTATCCGAGCTGCCAGCACGCCCTGATGAAAATGATAATCTTGGACTTAGATTAGTTTTTATAGAACTCTCCTGGACTAGCAGAAAGGAGGATTTAGTTTCTCTTTTTGAACTTTCTCCATATTATATCCTCATATTATGATTTTTGTCGCCCAAGTTTCTAACAATTATTTCTTCCAATTTTGGTTTCACATTTTAAACTTTTCTAAGCCCACATTTATCTCAATGTTAGTTTTGTTACACCTTTTGGCTTCCATAATTATACTTGCATTATTTTGCCTTAAGTTCTTTGATAGCAAAATTGACACGATCCTCAATGCTAATGAGTTGTCTTCGTTTCTTTCTTTTTCACATCCAATCTATTGACGTCATTCTTTGACTCCAAAACTTTATGTACGGTCAGTAATTTCCTTTTAATTTATCCAAATTTTATAAATATGGAATTGGTTTCTGTCTTTAAATTTCTCTTTTTCAATCATATTTATGTCATTCCCATTTGAATTTCTTTGAAATATCCATATAATTTATTTCCCGTCGATATCTGGCTTCTCAATTTGAAATTTTCTATTTCCACATTTCTTTTCTGGTTGTTATAATTAATCTTTAAATGGTCTTCCTACTGAAGTCATCAAATTCTTTAATAGCTCAACTGACACAGTCCTCAATGTTAATAATTCCTCCTCGGTTTCCTCTTTTCACGCACTGTTAAATAAAATTGTACCACCCTTCATGGTGTAATGGTTAGCAAGTTAGTCTCGCAAACCCATTATTACTGAATAGTGAGTCAGATCTTTATTTATGCCCTATACTTATGACCTAAGAAAATTCTCCCCGTGGCGAACGAGTTGGGTAAACACCAACATAGTCCGTCAAAATCATATTTAAGTTGTAAAGTTTTATACATAAAATTTTGTTTTACGGCATATCAACTGCCTTTCGGGTCATTTGATACTGGGTCAAGAAATTTTGATAAACAGTCATTTGAGAAACAAATTTTATATAGAAACCAATTAAAATATAGTTAAAATAAGGGTAATCTTTTTATATGCGTTCTTATTTAATTTCATTAGTCTTTCTAATTTAATACACTTAATTATATTAAAATTTAAATTTTATTTGAGGGTGACTTAGGTAAGTTTCCTTTTCAAATTGTTTTATTTTTTTTTACTCCTTTAATAAATTTGATGATTTTACTTATAATACCTCTAACACTGAATTTTTAACTCCCACCCCTCTGGTAAAATTATTCAAAAATTAATTTTTACTCGGCCCAGGAGTCGTTTTTTTTTTTTTTTTTTTTTTTTTTTTTGGGGGGGGTATTTTTTTTTTGTAGTACTTACAATAAACATCCGGTTTTTCGGAACCCTGTGTCCAGTGGCTTCGGACATTGGACCGATAAGATATTGATATTAGCGTGATATCTTGGATCACCCTCAGGCAACACCTGCACTCCTTGATTAAAAGGGGTAGATCTGGGTTTATTTCGCAGTGCCTGAGGCGCCACAAAAGAGAAATGCCGACGGGATACACGCAATTTTCAGCATGGCTACGCATGAGCTTCAGTTTGTGCGGTGGAGACTTACTAGTACTTAGAATAAAACTCATTTTAACATCTTAGTCATCCTATAACCATTCGCACAACGTATGGACTGCGCTTTTGATGACCAATAACATAAATGAATGCCTTGAAAAATCTGAATTAGTTTTTGCGATTTTCTTTGATTCTTCTAAATCCTTTGATTGTGCTAATGATAGACTGACCCTTTAGAAAACTTAAGAGCTGCGGGCTTCGGTGATGATTCACTTGATTGTATTCTTTTTCTTATCTCAATTGTCGGCACCGAAAGGGGAATTATACGTGAGGATGAAACAGGCTCAAGTGAAGAGTTTAATTTTCTGCTGCATGTGGAGGGCGGGGGTCAGTGTTGGCAAATTCACTTTTTACTCCTTTGGTTTTTGACCTCAGAAATGCAAGAAAAAGAAATAGTTATTGTTACTTACTAAAGTTAGCTTAGTTATGGCACATGGCCGAGGGTATGTGGCACTCAGTGAAAATTGAACTGACTAACAATTTTCAGTTTGCTAAACATTACGCCACATTAGGTGCTTAAATTAGATATATGTATCTACTAATAATGGTGATTTGATCTCTATTTTTCTGTAACCGAAACTACGTCACTGCTTACGTCATATTACCCAAAAATGTCAATACAATACAACAAAGAGCAACATTTGAGTATGCAAACTTAGACGGTCCTTATTGTTTTTTAAAACAAGTTTCAATAAATATATTATATATTTATACATAGTTTTCTTTTGATATATATTTAAAGTTATCTAACGTATACAGTTTTACGAGGAAATTATTCACAAACGAGAAATAGTCTTTTTTTTTTCAGTATCAAAGTTTAACTAAAAAATTATAGATAAATAAATACCTACGATTTTGTGTAAAATATTCAAAATAATTATTTAATTAATGTTTAATACATGCATGCAACATTTTATTTGAGGATGACTTAGGTAAGTTTCCTTTTCAAATTGTTTTTTTTTTTTTTTTTTTTACTTCTTTAATAAATTTGATGATTTTACTTATGATACAAAACCTCTAACTCTGAATTTTTAACTCCCATCCCTCTGGCAAAATTATTCAAAAATTAATTTTTTCTCGCCCCAGGAGTCGTTTTTTTTTATTATTATTTTTGTGGTTCTTTTAGTACTTACAATAAATATCTGGTTTTTTGGAACCCTGTGTCCAGTGGCTTCGGGCATTGGACCGATAAGATATTGATATTAGCGTGATATCATGTGTCACCCTCAAGAAACACCTGCACTCCTTGATTAAAAGGGGTAGATCTGGGTTTATTTCCCAGTGCCTGAGGCGCCACAAAAGAGAAATGCCGAAAGAGATACACGCAATCTTCAGCATGGCTACGCATGAGCTTCGGTTTGTGCGGACCGACCCTCGTCAATCGATCCTTGTGTTCAACTGATATGGTGGAATGTCAGTAAATGAACTTACAATAAACATGTAGTGATATTGGATAATGGTTGAATGTGATTTGCGTATGAAGAAATAGGACAGATATATTCATGCTATAAGTAGAAAAATAAACTATATACGTAAAGAAACATCGGGCATCCTATCGTTTTATAATGTTAAGCAAGTTTGTTTTTTTTTAATATGGAAAAGATTAAGTTGTGTGGTTAGAACACGCTCTCCTTTTGGTGCAGGTGTTTCATTTTGTGTATGGGTGACTTTAATAAAATCGTATTTATTTGTATTTTATCTTGTAATACTGTATCTGCTCTGAACAAGATTAATTTAATCAAACTTAATTCAGCAACTTAATTGTAAGTAAGTCTATTCAGTGAAACGAGTCTGAGAAATGTGGCAAGCTATATTCTTATTGTAGATACGCGTGGCGTAATGCTTAGAGTCGTAGGAAATGGATTCGTTGACCGAGTTCAAATCCTGGACGAGGCTGTTTGCATTTCACATTTCACATAGTGTTAATACCCTTTGGAAAGGTATGCATCCAACTATTCTCCCTACAGCAATGGGTAAATAGTAGAGCAGACTGGGTTCTTTAATCTTGGATAGGTAACCAATCTAGGAAAAGGAAAACTCTAAATTCAAACCTGTTAAACTTTGCTTAAGATATTGACCTTTTGTCATGTCTTGCTCGAGTGGTGGGGTTGGTAAATAAATAAATAAATAAAAATATATATATAATAAAGTTAAACCTAATGAGTCAGATATACCTACTAATAGTTTCGCTTAGATTCTTGCCATGATGAGCTACTAAGCGAAACTATTAGTAGGTATATCTGACTCATTAGGTTTAACTTTATTATTTGCTCTACTTAGGTATTGAGCACTTTTAATATTTTAGCTTTAGATAATCCTAGCGGTGTATATATATATATATATATATATATATATAATAAGTAATCCACAGACACGTATTTCGAGGTTTCACCTCTCATCAGTGTGGCTATACCTTAACAGCTACCCCTGACCGGGTTTGAGACCCGAATGAACTTTCGTTCGCCAAGCCTTTATACCCGTGCGGCCAGAGGCAGCTGTCAAATATAGGAGAATATTTAATCGCTACATTTCTAAGCGGAAATGAATGAAGTCCTCAAACTTTTTTGTAAACAAAGCGATGGTTAGCTAGACGTCAGAACGGTGAATTTGCAGTTAAATCCCTATTTAGAGAACTCAACCAAAGTGGTAGTAATATATATATATATATATATATATATATATATATATATATATAATTTTTTTTCTTTTGCCCAAGTGTTATAGTATTAATCGATTATTTTCGGTTGGTAAAACCCTCTTGGCCTTTTCTTTTTTCTTTTCTTTTTTTCTTCCCCCCCCCCCATTGAAGTTTGTAGTATATTTTTACTATCAAACTATTTGCCGGGTTTTTTCTTACCGCAAGGATTTACCAATAAGTTTTGTATATATATATATATATATATATATATATATATATATATAATGTACTCATTGGCGCATAACCTGATTGTGTATAGTTTCTTCTTCTCTTGGTACTCTTAAAATATCCGTGGGGTTGGGGGGAGTAACCACTTTTTAGTTTATCAAGTTTTCTAATTTTCCATTTGTCTTCCGGTCAGTTTTGTCCACTATGATCACACTTCATTGTGAAGTCCCCAGATATTTTGATGGCCGAGTCATCACATTCCTTCATGTAAATGTTTTCTTTCTTCTATTTTCCTTTGATACAATCATCATTATTTTACTCTTTGTCAGTTCTCTTTCAGTTGTAATTAATAGTTTTCACTGGAGTTCGAGTCTCCTCGGTTCTTCAGGAGTAGACTAGCCGATCTAAATTGTGCTGTAATCTAGACAGTCACAATTCTTCCTATGATTGTCACCTTTATATTACACAACTTTTTAAACTTTCTGATAAGGCCAGATATTTCTGGAGTTTCCTTGATTTTAAATCTGCAATCTGCTGGAACGATGAATTCTACGAGCTGACACATTTGTATCTTTTTGATTATTACAACTACATCAGGTCTTCTGGTCGGGATTGGGTTTCAGATTATTTTGTGTATCTTATTTTCTCGGACAGTTTCTGGTTTGTACATGAATCATTTGATTGTATTGTCAAAATTTTGTCGCTTTCATAATTCCCAATAGATCCCTTTCTCCACCGAGTTGTGCATACTTTTGTATTCTTTCATCCCTATCGGCTGGTGCTTTAGAATACACCGACTGCACCTCTGCAGATGGATACGACCTCGTCCCAATGGGTCCACATGTTAGCTGTAGACGGCGACCCGTGATGCTTAAGGATGGAACCCTCTTGGCTGAGCAGTCCTTGACACGCAACACTCCATTGTGTCCTTCCTTAGGCCCCTCCGATCAATCGGCTGGATACATTATGCCCGACCCTATTGCCCTTGTGACAAACCCTTTTTATTATACATGAGCCTGAGGCGGGAGATGAAGGTTTTAATGTCCTGGGTATTATGTTAAACTCTATCTGATGGTGATGGTCAAATTCTACAGCTCTTGGGAATGTGGATTACCTCTTCATCGTCATTACTCCCAGATCCACTCTGACTCTGAGTGGTAGTAACTGTTAGGGTTCCATCTATGGGTCAAATAGAACAAAAATGGGTTTGGAAAAATGTGCTGAAAAATTGAGTACCCATTAAGAATTAATAAAATAAAAAAATCTTCCTCATAAAATGACCTAACAGTTGACTTGTCGTAAAATCGAACCAAACAAAAATCTTATATTCTTTCTATTCAAGTTTGCGGCATTCACTTATGTGGTTTACTGTATTGTCATCCTCCCAACCACATCGCCTTCACTTACAATTCTATTGTCATATCTATTCTTGTTTTTTTTTTTTTTTTTACATATTTCTTATACCATTTGGTTTAGCTCAGTTGGTAGAGTGTCCGACTAGGAACCACAAGGTTCCGGGTTTGATACCGGCCCTCGCCAACTCAGCGTATGAGTAGCACAGGGAACTGTGTGGTAAAGTGGGAGCTGATGGTAGGTGTGGTGCACCGCCTCAGACTCCAAAATAATCTCCTTGGTCTATCGCTAGTGAAAAGAGGATAGACTCCCTCTCTTTCTGGTTGATGCCGACATTAGGCCACCCCATTGACTACTTTTACTTTACTTATCAATGTTTCTATTACTCTTTTTACATTTCCTCTTCGAAGTCGTATCCAGGTTATCTCGTACGCAATGTCCTTAGTTTGTCTTCTTCGATGTTCATCAATTTTTTTTTAACATCACATGAAGATATTCTAATCTTATTATAATGGAGATTGTGTGTTTTTCTGTCTGTAACCGAAACTATATTACTACTCAAGTCACAATTCCCTTCGTTATTTACATCACATTCTTCATGATTTTATTTATATTTAAACCTCAATTATTAATAGAATTGCTTCACTTTTTTATAAGTGTTGTCCATATCTACATACAAGTAACATGCAATTGTATTTATATATACAAAAATAGCGGTTTACAGTGTGAATGGGAAGGCTAATTTGCATATTGATATTAAAAATGTGTATGTGCTTAGTATTATTGATTTCTAACTGTTTGGTTTTATTTTAATGAATATAAGCAAAAATCTCTTCAATGAATCTTAAATGAAATCCATTAACAAGAAAAAATAACTGTCATTTTATTCTTTATTTCCTAATTTAACTAAATAGTTAAATAAGTAAAATTCAGCAATGAAAGACGGGAGTGATGGAAGAGTAAGTTTCATTTCTATTTTTCTATTATACCCCCACTCTGTTACATATCTTTTTATCTGCCTTCTTATTAGACTTTCTAATTTAATACGATATTTCATTACATTAAAACTTAAATACTTGCACCCAGAGGGTGCATATATTTGCTAGTATATTTAATTTCTATTGAATTGTTTTGGTTCTCCATTGATTAGGATTTGGTTTCTCTCTTCTGATATTGTCTTCAAGACCAGATTTATATCTTTTCATATGCAATTCTATTTATGTTCTCCATGTTGAAGTTTTCAAATATCAAATTTGTTCTCGTGCCAGTTTTTCTACAACATTGGGCTACCATAATCAATCTTTCATTCCTTTGTGTAAAGTCATCAAGTATTTTGATTGAAAAGTCGGTCATTTTATTTTATTCTTTTCTTCCATATATTCTCTTCGAATTAAGATACCTGTCGCTAATCGCTCAGGCTTTAGTGACAGCAAGTATCCTCAAATAACTATTTTCTATTTTCACATACATTAGCACTAAAATAATCACCATTACCACTGTAGGAAAGGCTGTCTACAGTCTACAGAGAACAAAATATACGTTTTCAGAATGTAAAGACAAAGGGAAAGCACATGTACCTTTAACCTATTTTATTTACATACAAACTCAACGACAGCCAATAAAACAAGTACTTAGGGGCAGTACTTACAATTGAGAATATCTCCCTCGTTGAGGGGGCCGTCAGGTCGCGTCTTCGGTTATTACTCCCTCACTGAGGGGGAATTTCTTTCAGTCACAAAGTCTGAGAAGAGCGCTCGTTTCTACGAGGCTTCCTGGTTGGTGCCAAAACCGTAAAAGAGGGTTCTTCACTCGACCTGACAGGGGACGTTACCTTTACTACTTCCTGTCCCTAAAGGCACAGAAGAGTTCTAGTCCCTACACCACAATGAATATTCTTTCAGTTTAGGAAATATTAATTATATATAATCAATCTTATTCTTCATATCATTATTATTAATACTCGTATTCCTTTATGATTAATGTTATTCTTCAGAATATTTTATGAAATGAAATTGTTTGCACAGAATAAGCTAAATAAAATGACGATCTTTTCATGCTAATTTCTCTTTATTTTATTGTTATTATAGTTATTGTCAGTACTGTTATTAATATTATTACTGCACAGTTCTGTGCTAAAATAGTACGAATAAAAATCCAAATAGTATCGAATACAATGTATAGAATCAGTAATTTCTTTGTTCTCTTGGATTTACATTCATATTTTTCGTTTTGTGACATCGAGATCAACTCTGTGTTTAACCTTTCTCGTCGTTTCTCTTTTTATTTTCCACTTTTCTTTCTGGCTTCATTGTTGCAGCAAATCAAAAAACATGGATCACTGCGTGACTAAAGAAGTGTAGCTCTCCGGTGACTGGAGGGAGCAAAGCTACATAACGTTTTCAATTCCGACAAGCTTCGATGCGCGAATCTCCGTTGAACCAACTTCAACTATCGACTGCGTATCACCACAATTCCGTTATGTTTTTGAGATTATTACGCTTATAGAAAGCTGATCAGATCGGACGTAAGCTAATTTGATATGCCCCCCCTCTCTCTCTCTCTCTCTCTCTCTCTCTCTCTCTCTCTCTCTCTCTCTCTCTCTCTCTCTCTGTCTGTCTCTCTCTGCCGTCACGTTCTTTTTATTTTTCTATGTATACACATTTTTATCACAGTTTTTGCTTTTGGTCTTTTTCTTTGGGGAATTATCTTTTCCTCCTCTGCCCTTTTTTTTTCTCTCCATTTTTTTTTCACTCCCCTGCCCTTTTTTTCAATTGACAGCAAACAGGACGTCTAATCTCATAAATGGATAATATTAGGATAATAGTCACTATGGGAAAAATACCCCCATTTATTTTCGATAAAGATATTGGTCATAGGCGGATGAACAAAAGAATAAAATTTACAATCTCTTACATCTGTTTCTTTTTTCATTTCTTTTTTGTATTTTCCTTTTTGCTTTTGTGACAGTTTGCCAATTTGTTCATATTTATTTTGTTTATTTTGTTATCTGTGTTTAATCTGTGGGATGAGCGTATATAAATGTGTTTTGTATGAATATGTTTTGTGTTATTCAATCATTCTCTTAACGACTCAACGCAGCGAGCAAAGCGCTAAATATTCACTTTCAGATAAAATGACGATACATCACAGATTCTTCTTCGGTTCCTTTCTGTTCAATGTCTGAATGAACGTTCAAACTGAATTTTCCGGACAAGGTTCTCTTTAATTAAAATAGATCAAGAGGAACCTAGCTTAACAATTAGTAGCTGAATCTTGATCTGAATGTTTCATTGTATAGACAAAGGCTGCATCCCCAAAGACCTACTGTATGGTGAATTAGTAGAAGGCACCCGACCGGTAGGGAGACAACGCCTGCGATTTAAAATGTCTGCAAGAGGAACATGAAGACATGCCACATCAACACCAACACATGGGGGGCTTGTGCAGAAGACCGTGCAATCTGGCGCCTCCTCGTCAAATAAGGAACGAAAAGGAGTGAAAAAGAGAGGAACGAAGCCACAGAAAAGTGAGCCAAAAGGAAGGAGACAACAGCAAGTCCAGCAAGCATCACTGTTTGTTTGCAGTCACTGCACCAGAGATTGCCATTCAAAGATTGGTCTGTTCAGCCACTCACGCAGTTGCATATAAAAAAGTGGACCCTACGCCATCGTCTTTAGTAGACGGAAGGATGCCAACAATATACAGGGTGATAGTAGAGTAACTCCCTATTTTAAAAATCTTATTTATTTCTGAATCATTATTTTTTAAATGAATATGAGAAGAACTCGCATCACTATCTAAAATTCTATATGGGCACCAGCATTCACCTCTAGCCTCTCAGGCCGCATTAACTGATCTTCCCATGAACTCCTGTAGAATAGCAGAAATACATTTTCATATTTGTCCTTCAAGTTCTTCCAAAGTCAACTTGTTTCTTCAATCAGGGCTTCTGACCGGTCCCTCATGCGAACCATGTATACCCATCCATCTCCCAGAAAATGGTGATTTGGCCATTCACGAACAACACTAGCAGTATGTGGAGGAGCATCATCTTGTTCAACAAAGATTTAATTGGCAATATTAAGAAACATACATTAAAGAATTGTGAAAAATGTAACTGCATATAAAAGAACCATAAATAGATTAAAATAGGGAATTACTTTTCAGTCCTCATTTATATATATATATATATATATATATATACCAACGTCTCTGTACATGAAGGATGTGACACAAGGTCAATTTCTTAAGCAAGGTTCAACAGGTTTAAATTAAAACAGATTTGAATTGAAGAGCCCACTTCGCCTCATTAATTACCCATAGCTGGGTAGGAGAATATTTGAATTCATACCTTTCCTAAGGGCATTAGCGCTATGTGAAATACATACAGCCTCGTCCAGGATTTGATTTCGTCTCGCCGTGTCCGTATTCCATGACAATAACAATTACACCACGCGCTTCTGCATGTTCACTGTATATAGTCCAACTTAAAAGCATGCTAAGAGTAACCCGAAGATGAACGTTTTTAGATCTTATTTTTCCGATTAAAGTATTATTGGGGAACGGGAAAAGTTTTGGTAAAGGCCTGGCCCGTTTACCAGAACTTCTGCATTTTCTTCGTCATCATTCTCTTAAAAATTAATGAACCCATATTCAACCCCCACCCACCCAATTCAGTTATGGATAAAATAGTAGGGCAGACTTGACCTCTAGAAGGAAAAACTCTGAACTCAAAACCTAAAGAAGTCCTTGTCTGAAGTTCTGAGATGAGGCTTGATAATTTGTATTATTTGGAATTTTCAGACTTGTCCTCATCTTTATTCTTATATACAAAACGTTTCGGTTGATGTGCCCTTCAGCATTCTTTTTGTGTTTCTTGTCGAATTCGGAGGCATTCATGGAATTTTTAACCAAACCCTTAATTCAATCTACCGCGGTAAACTGTTTGTTCTCACTTCGTTAAAGTATTCTATATCATAATCGCCCTTAGCCAGGATTGAACCTGCAACATACAGATGATTAGAACAGCTTTAACTCAACCCTTTTATCTGTTGCGCCATGTTTCCAATTGTAAATTTCACTTGGTTTTCATTCTCTTAGAAAATTCACGAAACCATATCGCCCCACTATCTAGCTATGGGTTAAATAGTATATCAGATTGAGCTCTCTAGAAGAAAAAAACTATGAATTAAAAACTTAAAAAGGAGAATTACACGGGCGAATCTGTGATAAACTGGCATATCATTCTGATGTTACTGTAATTATGGCAAGCTAGTATCGCAGATCCATTGCTACTGAAAAGCGAGTTTGATCCTTGCTGGATGCCCCATAAAACACAAAAAACGCGCTAAAACAACCTTGTGTTAATCCAACTTGGTGGTAGACTAGTATTTTTCTTCTTTTTTGTTTTTCTTCTGTTATCAGTTCATTTAAAAAGGCCGATTCTGCACAGACATTGGCTATAAAAAAATTACCTCTGTAGTTAGTCTCAAAGTTCACATCTTTAACTGTGCATCACTAAATTCTTTTCGTCAACAGTCGATCATATTTATTGATTAAATTAAATTACCACGATCAGAAAATTCGGCAATTAATATATAATTGATATTAATAATAATAATTGTAATGGTGGCAACCTTCCGTCTATTTAAGACGATGGTGTAGTGTCCATTTTTTAATTTTTTTAATATACCTACAGTTACGTGAGTGGCTGAACAGACCGATCTTTGAATGGCAGTTTCTGGTACAGTGATTGCAAACAAAACGTGATGCTTTCTGTTGGTGTTGGGGGTGCTGTTGTCTCTCCTTCCTTTTAGCTCTCTTTTCTGTGGCGGCTTCTTTCCTCTCTTTTTCACTCCCTTTCGTTCCTTGTTTGACGAGGAGACTCCAGGTCGTACGGTCTTCTGCACAAGCCTCCCATGTGTTTATGTCGATGTGGCATGTCTTCATGTCTCTCTTGCAGACATCTTTGAAGCGTAGGCGTGGTCTCCCTACCGTTCGGGTGTCCTCAACTAGTTCACCATACATGATATAACTAATTATTATATAATGCCACTATCTACAAATTCTCGATCATATTTTAAAGTTGTTACCAGTAATCTGTTGGGTTTTTTTTTAGGGTTTTTTTTATCAGAAAATAAGAAACGAACCCTGTGAATATTAAATACAAATTGATGTTTCTATTTAAACACACTTACAATAACAATTAAACCGCGCTCATTCTTTTTAGAGCAACATCATGTTGATAATGTACAATTCAATTGGTAAAGGCTTGACATTCATATCCTTGCTTTTATCCAGGCTCGAACATTGACCACTAGCACCGTGTGAGATATTCAACTATCTCAGCCATCAAGCAATTTTCTAGATAATAATTACAAAGCACTTTTTAAAGAAATGACATTCAAATTGTTAGTTTTCATCAGGGCTTCAATACTGACCACTGGCACTGGGTATGACGTTAAATTGCATCTAGGTGAAGTTCCAATTCCGAAACTCTGGGGAATGTGACGTACTCCTTTACCACCATTACACCCTAGTCCACCCAGACTCAGAATGGTAGTACTTGTTAGGTTTGTATAGAAAAATAAGGTAAAAATGTGATTAAGAATATTGAGTTAAAAATAAATAAATAGAGTACCTATCAAGAATGAATAAAAAAAACATCTTCGACATAGAATGACCCAATGGATTGTAGTGATAGTATCTGTTAGGGTCACACATACGAGTTAAATAGATTAAAAATTGAGTTTGAAAATAAATTTGATAACCAACAAGAATGAATAAAACAATGTATTCGGTATAGAATAACCCAACAAGAGTTGATATGCCATAAAACCAACCAATCAACTAACCGATGAAAGATATCCAGCTACCTCGGCAAACACTTCAAATCGATGACGCTCGCAGATATTTAATCCAAGCTCGAGTTGATTTGTCCCAAGAGCAAACTCGAACACCGATCTCTGACTTCAATGAGTAATACCTCATCAATCAAGCAGAGCCGAGCGTAATTTAGTCGATATACTAAAAGCGGCTACCCAGCGTCGCCAGGGTAGAAAGAAAGAAAACTGGTATATTTATTTCTTTAGTTTCGAGATTTCAAAATGCCAGACATTTTAAAGTTCAATGCTATTTCTGTGTATATTCTAATCTTTAAATATCTTTGAATATAAATTAAATATTCATAATTTTTGCACAAAAATCAAGAATCGTTTGTTTTTTAGTGTATATATATTTACTTTGTCGTTACTTGTTGTATTTTCGTAGTTTCATCCGGGCATACATACACACCAACTGCCCTTTATATATGTATAAATGATAATACCTTGTTTATATCAAATAAGTTTTATTTCGTATGGTACAAGGCATAAAAAATAAATAAGAGTAGAAAATATTGTGTTAATTCTTTAACCCACAAACTTTTTATATTTATTCTAGAATATCTATTCATGCTTGTGTAAGTTACTTGAATATCGGGGAGCGGAGGCGATCAGTGCCAGACTGCAACATTGTAGTATGCGAGTTCGAACTCTAGTCACGCTATTACTTTCACTTAGGACTAATATCATTAGGAAAGATTATGAACTCCATTATCCCCCTGATATGGGTTAAATAGTACCACTGCTTTCTATCACAAGGATGGTTGTGACATTGAATAAGCCACAAAGTTGATATGCCATTAAACAAAGACACCAAACCAAACCTACTTTTAATACCTAATTATTCGTCACATAGGAACATATCTACATACGTATAATAGTGTGCAATCGTTAAATATAACTAGTTTTAGTATTTCGCATGGTGTATTGGCGACCTATTGTTTGAGTTTGATTCTCATTAGGTGTCCAATATTGTTGGTTGGGTGGATTTTACGGCATGTCGACCCTTGTTGGGTTATTTTATGCCAAATGCATATAATTTTAATTATTCTTGATGGGTATTAAAAATTATTTTTTAAACTCCTTTTTCTATTTAACCCATATTTGGGACCCTAACAGCTACTACCACTCCGGTGCAGAGTCGTCCTGGGAGTAATGGTGATGAAGGGGTACTCCAAACTCTGCTGATCTCCAGAACAGAAACTTCACCATCAGACAAATCCTTCTGGCTTTGTACCAAGAGTGCCAAATGTAACATGCTATGTCTATATCTGAATATATAAAAATTGCTGTCTGTCTGTTTGCTTGTCTGCCTCAGTTTTTCGTTAAACTGTATCATCAAAACAGTCGCCTCTAAAGGTCTTTACCCAACCCCTCCACGAGGGGTTGGACATGACATAGGATCAAATTGCTTAGGCATGGCAGTTACAAAAATTCTTTGGCTCCATTGGCATTTCCCTTTTGCGTGGTGTCTCAGGCAATGAACCTAACTCTTTCTCTTTTAGATAATGTGCAGGTGCTGCCTCTTGGGTCAGCCTCCTGAAGCCAAGCTCTTCAAGGCACGAACTAATATTTTAACTTTAAACAAGTTTCTGTGTAGCCTTCTATGTAACTTAACAGAGGTAGCGAATTTTCATGATAGAGTTAACTGATTTGCATATTTCTCTTTAAAAATCGCGTATCAAAAATAGAAAACAGATTACTAGAAAAAAGATTTAAAATGAATAACTGTTTTATCATTCATTTGCTATCATTTCTATTATAATCTGTTTCAATTCTTTTTATTAGTGATAATCTTGTTGATAGCTTTTATAATTATTCTCAGCTGCGATAAAGTTATCAAATTTGACTTTCTTAGGAATCAGTAACGTTGCGTCGTAATTCCACGAGTACAATTAGTAAACATATATAAATACACACAACCTCTCCACCAATAAAGTTGGACGCAGCAGCAGTCGCAGTGTTCGCTTTTAAAATGCAATTATGAACACTAGCAGCACCTGTGATATACCACAGTATGATAATTATTAAAATGTGTAACGTGGCAGTATATATTCACAGTACCCAAAAGCGATATATACGTAACGTTCTAATAGCTTTATATGTTGTATAGCGGGTCTTGTCAACGTGTCTCCAATTTCACGACACTAAAAAGGTGTTCGGCACGTGGCGGTCATCTTGTTGATAAAAAAGTACAACACGAGAAATATATCGTCACAAGTTGCTTAGCTTTTATTTCCAGGGCTATTCACGTGGGCTGTATCGGAGAGGAGGAAAGGCAGAGAGAAAGAGAGAGATGACACTGTTAAATTACTGTGATCCCACACTAGGACCAGAGGTCCGGTCCGTACCCTACGCGTCCGAAAGCAAAAAGAGGCCGGTATTTTTATACGTTGTTCCACGTCACCACGTGTTTTCCGGTTCTGGTCAACACCCGAAACTCCCCGTTGACATTCAATTCTCCATTCGGGGGGTCACGCTCCGGTCAAATTCACGACAACCTGTTTTAGGAACATCACTTTTTTTTTAAGCCTTTACTCGCTCTTATTTCTTCTTCTTCTCTTTTCTAATAGTAGTTCTCACAAAACTCAGGATAACCCGCAACTTGCTACACAATGTTTAATATGTTTAATATCTCTCTCTCTCTCTCTCTCTCTCTCTCTCTCTCTCTCTCTCTCTCTCTCTCTCTCTCTCTCTCTCTCTCTCTCTCTCAAACACACACACTTTTTTCTTTGTTTCCTTTTCATTATTCTAGATTGAAACAGATTAGCGTTATCACTTCCCCTCTCACTATCTTTCCCCCACTCTTTCTTTCTTTCTTGTTATATTTTTTGTGTAGCATCTTCTTTTTCTTCGCTTTCTTTCCTTATAATAAAAAAGAAAGGTCTGTTATTTAGCTGAGGTAACGATACTAATATGAATTTGTCGGATAGGCAACACCAGATAATCAGGATTTACATTTTTGCATTTCATCTTGGACGGTTTGGACGGTCTTATTTTTTTACCGGAGGGTGTTGCAAGATGATAACGATTGTATAATTAAGGAACATGCGTATTAATATATAGATTGAGTATAATAACTACTTTCTCTGATACTAATAAACTTAAAATATATATATTTACATGCCTCCATCTGCTTATCAATATCGATTTCTTATTTACTAGATTATCTTTTTACAAAATATGACTGTCTCTTTACCTCTCCCTTTGCCTAAATTTATCCTATTTAGGCAAAGGGAGAGGTAAAGAGACAGTCATATTTTGTAAAAAGATAATCTAGTAAATAAGAAATCGATATTGATAAGCAGATGGAGGCATGTAAATATATATATTTTAAGTTTATTAGTATCAGAGAAAGTAGTTATTATACTCAATCTATATATTAATACGCATGTTCCTTAATTATACAATCGTTATCATCTTGCAACACCCTCTGGTAAATAAAATGATGGATTCATTGCACAGTGCCTGAAGGGGAATGCCGACGGAATTTTAGCAATTTTTAAACCTACCGATATGAGGGGTTTGTTTCATGTGTTTCTCTTCACATTAAAAATGACCTTGTATCTATTTTCAGGTTTTTGTGGGAGCTGAAAAAGAAAAAATCCTATGAACGGTTCAACTTTTTATATGGAACCCTCTAACAAAGAAAACCGACAAGTAAGTTGGGTTTTTTTTCTTTTTTTTTTTTCCTTCTTTTTAAGTTTTACAATTAACATTTAAATATTTTAAATATACATGATGTTCATCAAGTTCTGCAGCAGTTTTGGAAATAAATAAAAAATAAGTCACATTGTAAAAATGATAGAATCATTTAGTAAAAACCAAATAAGTGTTGGTATTATTTGGATTTTTCGGACTATTCAACGTTTCGGCCGATGTTTCCTCCGGCCCTCTTCAGGTATTTCTTGTCGGAATCGGTAACCTTCTCGAACTCGGGAACCTTCTTGTCGTAATCGGGAGCCATCACTGAAATTTGAAAGAAATACCTGAATAAGGCCAAAGGGCACATCGGCTGAAATGTTGTATAGATAACAATAAAGATGAGGACAATAGTCCGAATAATCCAAATAATACTAATTTTGATAATTAGTATAAAAAATTCAGAGAAACAAATAAGAGTTCAACTCTTGAAATTGTATTTTGATAATCTGATTACACTGGACAACACAATTTTTTTTTTTTGACAATTATTTTACATCTGTCACATGTCCTTTTTGAACTACAGGATACCATTGTTTTTTCTTAAAAACCATAAAAATATAGCATCTAACAAATTTGTGCTTATTTTATGGGATGTTTTAAAAATTAACATATAATGAAAAATAATAAAACATACTTTACTTATTGCATTTTAACTTAACCACCATCTTTATCGAGACATTTTAAATCTGCTGCAGGATTTTATATTCACCCTGTGTATATTCTTGTATTGAAATGTTTGCATAATAAAGAAAATATCTCAATCTAAAAGAGTTTATTCTCGAATATACAAAAGCCTAAAAGTGGGTGTCCGCACGCATGCGTGGAAGTACAATACATCCGGGAGAATTAACCAACGATTAATTTTGTATGGATTTGTCCAGTATTTCACTCCAGTTATATTTAGTGAAAGAGAGTTGATTCTTTTCAAATTCCTTCCCTCCCGTGGCCGTTTCACTGAGGGACCAGGATCAAGCCTAAGGGTCATGGGTGGACACAGAACAACGAACAGTCCATTAATGATTTTAGAACGGTCGTAGGCTCTACGAATGGCCTAACATAGACAAAGAATTACCGCATACATTATAATCGGCTACACATCTCGGTACTTAAAAAAAAGAAAAGAAAAGAAAAAACAAGACGGATGCGTAGTAATTGGGTAAAGGCTTATTGTAGAGTATTATACGTCCGACTGAAAAACTAGTGCTTCACCCTGAGTAAATGCTTAGTCCTAGTTTGATTCAATGATCTTGGTGCTCATTCCTTGACCAATCAGTTGTGAAGAGGGGCGGACAAAAATACACTGATTACAGAATGACCCTGATAAAGTTATTGAGCCTCAGTACGTGGTGACATACAATAGAGAAGCACTGACCGTGGTTTTAGAATCTCTAGAACCAAAAGCAAACTTTGAACCTTTTCGGTCCAAGATCTAAAAGAAAACGCAAAGCGCTGAATTAGTTGTTGTTGTTGATGGTGGGTGGGGCTGTGTTGGATAAACGGCTGTATTAAACTGCAACTAACCGAAAAACAAAACAAAAATGAGATTAATATAATGTATTGAGAATGAATCGTTGAAAAGGCCACACACGTCTCTTCTGCTGATAAAATATTCTTTCAGAGAACCCCCGCCCTAGATCAGGAAAATTAACTAAAAAGGAAGCAACCTACTAGATTATATGGATGTTATTGAGGATGATGATTTTAATTGTAATCAAGTGGAGAGAAAGATGGGCCGGGTTAGCTCAGTCGGTAGAGCGTTCGGCTAGAAATCACAAGATTCCTAGTTCGATACCGGTCCTCGCCAACTCAGCGTATGAGTAGCACAGGGATCTGCGCGGTAAAGTAAGGAGTTGATGGTGGGTGTGGCGCTCCACCTCAGATGCTAAAACAATCTCCTTGGTCTAGCGCTATTGAAAAGGGGATAGACTCCCTCGCTGACTGGCTGATATCGACAATAGGCCGCCCCGATGACGACTTTACTTTTACATTCAAAACAAAGAATTCTCTAAATCTAAACGAGTTATTCAATAAAGAATATGCGCCCTCCACCAACCCAAAGTATTTAAGTTTTAATGTAATGAAATATCGAAATGAAATAAAAACGCATATAAAAGGATTACATTTATTTTAATTATATTCTAATTGGTTTCTATATAAAATCATTCATAAGATTGATTTTAATACATTGGAGAATAAAAACAATAATATCAAAGATCAATAACATCAAGTAATTATTTATTAAACCCAGTTCTGTTAAAATCAGTAAGCAAATTAACCATACCATATATTATGTAAACCTTTATTTTTTAGTGATATATAAGACACATTACAGGATTTGAAACGCACTATTACATGGGCTGTTTTGAGGCAAATCTAACTCAGATTCTCATAGATATCGATAATCGATCAGATTTATTCAATATATTAATGATTTTGATTATAAATTAAATCCTCATGCATACACTTACGCAATTGCTGAGGGTATTATGACGTAAGCAGTGACGTAGATTCGGTTACAGACACCAAACTTCCATTATGATAAAGATAGGGTGAATACACCGACTGCACCTCTGCAGAGGGGTAAGACTCCCCCAATGGAGCCAACTATTGGCCGTGAGTGCCGACCTTTATGCTTAAGGATTGATGGTGAGGTTTCAGTCCTGGAGGTCTGGGGAATGTGGAGCGCCCCTTAATCACCATTACTCTCTGGTCCACTCTGACCCGGAGTGGTAGTACCTGTTAGGGTCCCATCTATGGGTTAAATAAAAATGTGTTTATAAAAAAAAATTGAGTATCCATTAAGAATGAATTTATTTCAAAACATTGACCCACTGAGGTTGATATGCCGTAAGACAAACCAAACCATCAGCCTCAATACGGAAGCCTACACCGTGCAAGGAGGAGGTAGTACGGCTCTGGATCAAGAGGGTAGATGCTAGAAGATCCTATGTCTGGCAACAGAGTTGTGCCATGCCACACAATCACAACCTGGTGTTGGCTGTGAAAAGGTTTCTGAGACCACATCACCCCTAACATATGGCCGCCTAAATTCCCAAATTGCAAGACCTTTGATTATGGTTATGGTGCGGTTGAGCGAGAAATCAATACCAAAGATTAACTGAAGGCAACATTTGTCAATTTAAAAAATGAGATCGTTGGAAAGGTGAGCAGGCGATTCCAAAGTCATCTGGCGGCAAGGGTGTCAAAATGTAGATACTGGGCATGTATGCCAAACGGGGGGGGGGGGGTCCTTAAAAATTGTGATATTGTAAAATGTATCTGGTACTTCTAAACGAGGTGGTTTCATTCCTGAAATAAGGTAACCAAGTGAGTACATGGTACTAGTAGTATTTAACCATTGTAGTTCTTTATAACAATAACAACATTTTAAAATTTATTCAAATCAATTATTCTGATTACTCTATTGCAATCTATTAGATTTCCATAAGCCACAGTTGAGTGAGGTGTATATGTTTATTAAATTCTAAAATGACTTGATTAGTTAAATTAAAGTTAATAGAAACAATGACATCGTAACATAATTTTTTTAAAATTGAAATAATTTATGATAAATTTAATATCAGACTAAGAAATTTGAAAAACCCATAGATGTTGTTAATTAATATTGTTTTATTAGCTGCTTATATTGTAATATTTCAATCCGTTTTGGATCATCATCATCAGAGCAGGTCTATTATAAAAAGAACAAAAAAAAACAGTTAAAGGAAAAATATGACCGGTTGTAAGGGAAAATAACTCATGACGAACTTTTTAAGAAAAGAGATGTTTAGATTTTTTTTTTTAAATGATCCAAAACGAATTGAAATATTGCAATATAAGCCGCTAATGAAACAACATTATTAAAAACATCTGTGCGTTTTTCAACTTTCTTAAGCTGATATAAATTTCCTTATTTTTAATATATTTAATCAATAGTATTTCAAGATATTTTCATATAATTTTGGTAAATATATTCAATAAAGTTAGATGTTAGTGTTATTTTCCTTTTAGCCTAATTTAGACGACAATTTACTCATCGTACTGTATATATATATATATATATATATATATATATATATATATATATATATATATTAAATGAGAGAAACGCAAAATATCGATAATGAGCGTGTTTGCCACTGATTTCAGCTTCGATATGTCCTCATGCGCAAATTGGCTTTGTCTTACAAATATTCATTTGATTATCATGTAACTAATGAGCCATAAATTGGCATGTACTCATTAATTTATTCCTCAAATCTGAATTATCTCACATCATGTGACTAAAAGGTTATGCACAAGACAACTCACACTATTAACCAAAAAAATTATTTTTAATTCAAAAAGAATTTCAACGATCATCTCAACAATCAATGATTTCCTTTATTTTCTAGAAGATTATAATACATATTACATCTATATATCAATACTCGTGTTCTTTAATTTTACAACCGTTATCATCTTGCAATGCCCTCTGGTTAAAAATGATACCGTTCAAATGGTCTCATAAGTTTAAATGCAAAAACGTAATTCTTGATTATCTGGTGTTGTTTAGCTGCTGAATTCTTATTTTTTATGTGTATAGTCACCTAAGCTGAATAAAGGACCATTTCCTTTTTATTATGAATAAATGAAAGAACGAAAAAGGATATGCTACACAGAAAAATGTAATTAGAAAGAAAGAGTGGGAAAGAAATTGAGAGAGGGGTAAGCCATTTTGTAGACATATATATATATATATATATATATATATATATACGTCTACAAAATGGTTTACATTTTGATTTTAAAGGTTGGTCTTATTTGGGTGTATCACATGTTCCAGACTCTTTAAAATCCTTTAAAAGATAAATGATGTGTCACGCCTAATTAATTTTTTTTTAAAATTCAAACCATTTCGCATGCCTTCTTTATTATAAAATATCTACTTTTCTCTAATTGGATCTACAACAATTTTATATATATACATATACAATAACACACACACACACACACACACATATATATATATTATTCCTGATAGTGTACAATACATTTAAGGTGCAATTGTTACCAATGTTTTCTAAACAGCATGTTAGGCACTTTTCGTCAAGAAAACGTGCCTGTTAAGAAATGCAGGGAGTGTCAATTCCTTAATATAAGTGTGTACTTGTGTGAACCGAATCTTTTTATTTCGCCGCTTTATGGTGAAAGTAGTGCACTACGCACTACCAATGGTACCAAGTGCATCTTAAATATATTGTACACTATAATGAATAAATAGATAGATACAGCTTTTACACCCGTAATCAAGCACTTTATTTTCAATTTTCCAATACTAGAAAAAAGATTACGAATATATATATATATATATATATATATATATATATATATATATATATATATATATATATATAAATACGGTGAGAAAATGAATCCGACAATATGAGAAGAAAATATTTTTTAAAATATAACAAACACAGGATGTTATGACCAGGAAACAATTTTTAGTGTCAATACTTAAGCATTTCGGTATATTGTACCATCTTCAGGACACTGTTAAGTAATGTTTATGTGAGGGACAAAATGAAATATGTTAAGTGTATAGTGATTGTGTGAATCTGATGCTATTAACCGTTAATTTTTATATGCGCGTTTGTTTACGAAAAGCAAACGACGTGATCAATGCATGTGCAAAAATGGAAGGCGAAGAACATATAATGACGCATGCTTGAATGTGAATAAGCGGAGAATGAAAAGTTAATAAAGATATGTCGTATTTCATATGGAATATTAATGTTAGAAAAATAAGAATTATTATAATAATAAGAAGAAAATAATGAGAAAAATTAACGGTTAATAGCATCAGATTCACACAACCACTATACACTTAACATCTTTTATTTTGTTCCTCACATAAACATCACCTAACAGTGTCCTGAAGATGGTATAAAATATCGAAATGCTTAAGTATTGACATTAAAATTGTTTCCTGATCGTAACATCCTGTGTTTGTTATATTTTTAAAATATTTTCTTTTCATATATATATATATATATATATATATATATATAATCAGAGTTTATTGAGGAGTCGGCAAAAAGTCTTAATCAACCTCTGTTATTTAACCATTTGCCAACAACTCATCAAGTAATAATGATTAAATCATTTCCGACGTTTTGCCGGCAGTATTCTTTAGTCATTTGGTCTAATTCAAATGAAAAGTGCGAAAGAGAGAAGTTAGAATTTGTCTCGTCTCTCAGTTGAGATTATGAAACACTGCATAATCTCTTCTTAGACCCATCCACAGAATCAAAATCTGAATGCGACACGGGTGGGTTAAGGGGGTATATGATGAGGGCCTGCGGAAGAGGTCAGAGTGTTTGGCTGAATGATTGGAGAAGGCTGATGAGTGGAGACGAGGGGAGCGAGCGAAGATGCAGGGACAGTCAATCTCTCTCCCCCACAGAGAGCTACATGTGAGACCAGCGAGACAGCAGGGCACTTGCACACACCTGCTGAAACATGTCCCTAAACTAATTTCCCGGGTGGTAATTAGCGATAATTAGTTCATTAACACGAGTAGTAATTAGTACATTTCCAAGTCAGTCACTATTGAGAAGTGACATGCGCCTGTCCTACGTGCATGTCACCCAGGAGCCATTTGTTTTCAGTCCAGTGGCGTCGCCTACGTAATATAAGGATGCAAAGAAGGGACAACTGGTTCGAGCCCCCCTGTGAGCCCCTATTCGGTGCAACCCCTCTTTGCAAAGGCTTCTGCAAGTGGATAGAATTAGTCATTTTCATCATATGCTTATTAAAATTTAATGATTTTTATATTATGACTGTATATTTTATACAGATATAAATAATCTTTCTAAATATCTGTAAAATTCTTATATATAATCAGCCCCTTCGCACGAGTAGAATTTGACGCAAGCTCAATTTCTTAAGCGGAGTTTAACAGATTTGAATTCAGTTTTCCTTCCCCTAGACTAGTTACCTAACCAAGGTTAAAGAGCCCAGTCTGATCTACTATTTATCTATATCTGGGGAGAGAATAGTTGAATGCATAACTTTACTACGTGTCTTGGTACTATGAGCTTTTACTAACTTGTACTGTCTTAAAGCTGTTTGCGTTTCACATAGTTCTATCCAGGATTTGAATTCCTCTCGTCGTGTCCATTTCTTACGTAGGTAACCATTACACCACACGCCTCATAATTATGTATATATGTGCGTTTTTAGATCTAGTTTCGAACAGTATTAGCAAACCGAAAGAAAATCTTGCGCAGACCGAAAAGATGGT
The DNA here is from genome assembly GCA_023376005.1 of Doryteuthis pealeii. Lineage (NCBI taxonomy): Eukaryota > Metazoa > Mollusca > Cephalopoda > Myopsida > Loliginidae > Doryteuthis > Doryteuthis pealeii. The sequence goes on along the minus strand of CM042142.1, from coordinate 61,747,515 downwards.
CGGATGGACAGAAGAATGAGGAATTGAGAAATGACAGTGCCAAACTAAAAATATAAGTTTTTACCTTCATCTCAAGTGATTTGGATTCCTCACTTCCAGCCACCTCTAAAAGAAATTATAGGAGAATATACCACACTAGCAGGATCTGAGGATAAACTACAGTATGAAAATTTAATTAGTACGTTTTATATGTTTACTTGAGAGGTATTGCAAAATAATTCTTGATTTAACTCTCCCTCACTCTTTTTTCCTACTTTCTAAATCTAGATTCTCCACTAAATGGGATTTAATAAATCAAATGTACAACTTAAACTTTTACTACGATTTTTCATCTTAAAATAACCAAGTTAACCTGACTCTAATCCTAAATAAAAAGTTAAAAAAGTTAATGCTCATCGGTCATTCATCCTGATTATCCAATATTTGTTGTCTTCTGCCATACTAAGCTTAATATCAATAATAGTGAAAAATGTTTTAAACTTGTAAGCAATAAACAAGCATACTATTTCTCTGAATGTTTGAGATGAGGCTTGATGATTAGTATTATCTGCGTTATTTGGGCTATTGTCCTCATCTTCATTGTTATCTGTACAATGTTTCGGCCGATATGCCCTCCGGCCTTCTTCAGGTATTTCTTTTCGGACTCGGGAACCTTCTTTTCGAACTCGGGAACTTTCTTGTCGTAGTCGGGAACCTTTCTGTCGTAATCGGGAGCCATCACGGAACTTTGAACCTAACCCTTTATTCAGTCTACGGAGGTATCCTGTTCTTATTTCGCCAACCATAGCTGGGGTTGGAGCTGTGTTAATTATTTTTCTATGTAACTTCCGCCTGTCAGGATTGAACCTGGAATCCAGAGATAACTGTCACTTAGAACTGTCTTAACCTAACTACCTTATCCACTAGGACACATGGCCTAGTGGATAAGGTAGTCAAGTTAAAATTACAGGTTCAATCCTGACAGGCGGCAGTTACATAGAAAAATAATTAACACAGCTCCTACCCCAGCTATGAGACCCCGGGGTCGGGTTTACGCGCCGCCCCGGGTGAAAATCACGAGCGTCGATCCAAGTAGCCATCCCCCCCCAGGCAACACCTGCCCCCTCGATTTAAAGGGTAGGACTGGGTTTATTGCCCAGTGCCTGGGGCACCCCCCTTGAGGGAGAATGCCTAAGGGATAGATGCAATTATTAACCCCGCCACTAATGAGTCTCGGCTTGTAGGTGGTCCTACGTTAATAGGGCCTTGTGTCTAACCTAGTACAAGTGGGGTACGAGGATAATAATACCCCAGCAATGGTTGGTGGAATGAGAACAGGATACCCCCGTAGACTGAATAAAGGGTTAGGTTCAAAGTTCCGTGATGGCTTCCGATTACGACAGGAAGGTTCCCGACTACGACTAGAAAGTTCCCGAGTTCGAAAAGAAGGTTCCCGAGTCTGACAAGAAATACCCAAAGGCCGGAGGGCATATCGGCCGAAACGTTGTACAGATAACAATGAAGATGAGGACAATAGCCCGAATAACGCAGATAATACTAATAAACAGGTATGTACATATTAAAAGCTTATCAACTTATATATTAAAATTCAATGTTTATATATATATATATATATATATATATATATATATATATATAATCACCTCCTTATGTTGGTTTCATGTGTAAAAGTTTAATGAATTATTTTCTAATATATGAAACTTTTAGTCGTAAAACCAACATAAAGGGGTAAAATACTAATTTTCTTTTATTTATCCTGCTCTGCTGGCCAGCTTCCGAACACATTTCTTACTTTAGAAATACGTATTTTTAACGCTGTGTTAGTTCTTATGTATATAAAGAACAACCAAATAATTTTTTAAAGTTTTTTCTAAAAATAAAAAAAAACATTGATGTCTCTACGCGATTTTAAAATAACAAATATAAAACGATATATTCAAAAATTAGATCTTAGAATTCTTATATTGTTTTCTAGGGATTTTTAGAGCTTTTTAAATTTTTTAAGATTTTTAAAGGTTATTTGTAATAATCAATATTCTTTGTTTTTAATTAATACTCATAATGCCACCATATTTTAATAAAAAAACCAAAGGAACGATATTAATGATAACAAAACAAATATTAATTTATTCTAATTTTACTTTATCTTATTAATTTTTGGTTTCTCATTTTTCATTTTTATTATTCATTTTCATCTTATTTTAAATTGTTTAATGTTAATTTTATTTCAATTATATATTATATCATACTTGCTTTCTATAAAGTTTGGTACAATTTCCTATCATATGTTCTTCCTGAACATCATTTTGTTTTCTAATTAGAGCGGTTGATGTTAATTTTATCATATATATATATATATATATATATATATATATATATTATATATATGTGTGTGTGTGTGTGTGTGTGTGTGTGTGTGTGTGTGTGTGTGTGTTTGTTAAAAATCTATGATTTTGAATAATTTCTCTAAACTACTCGCATCTGTTCTATATTTTTGAATATTATTTCATGACGTCACCTCATTTAAAAAAAAAACAGGAACGCTATTAATAACCAAATAATTCTATCACATTTTTGTTTCATTTCAATGGAGAAATATTTGTTCAAAGGGATTCATGACATCGCTTCTTAATATTGACCTGATAATGATTGATATATCCATTAAATAACACGTTTGGCGTTGGCAGAACTATTTATTTATAAAACATCTATCTCTTTCTATCTCTCTCTCTCTCTCTCTCTCTCTCTCTCTCTCTCTCTCTCTCTCTCTCTCTCTCTATATATATATATATATATATATATATATATATATATATATAAGCCCTGTGACGTAGTGGCTAACTTGTTGGACTATGACATTGTAGTAAGCGAGTTCGAACTTCAGTCACGCTATTACGTCCACTTTCGGAAAATTATTCTTTGGAAATTTCCCGTTATAGGTTAAATATTAACACTACTGTCATTTTATGAGAATTCCTTAGGCATTAAATAACCCACGAAGAATAATATGCCAGTAAAACAAAGAAACCAGACCATATATATATATATATATATATATATATATATATATATAAAATGTGACCTAACTTTATTGCAGAATAATTAGATATTCCCTTGTTATGATAACGAGTGGTATTTTAGGATTCAAATGTATTCATGAATTTTTATCTCGGTTAATAATTAGGTAGGCTACACAACTTAATATATCTATCTCTTCTTTCATCCCTCACTATATCCTTCTTTACTTCCATAAGTAAATCACCAGTCGTTTTAAACGAGAACTCTACAAACATAATCTAAAAGTGTCATCAAGATAATATTCCTTTGGGTTCTCTTCATAAAATAAAAGGAAAAATGTTCAAAATTATAAATAAAAGGTAAATGACCGGCTGTCATTAAGCTACTTAGATAGACCACATAGCGATGTTTCGTTCCTTACTAGGTGTCCTACGTTTGATTTGTGCAAAATTAATCTTGCATTAGATTATAAAATATCTACTAATAGAAAATGTAATAATCAACGACAATTAATACAAGATTAATGAATAAATAAAATGGATTATTGACAGAAATTATAGAACAAACCCATAAAACATGAATATTTAATTAAATTATGACAATGTAGATGTTTGTATCCCAGCACGGTCAGCTAAAAATACAGAAGAAAATTAGTCTTTATAATAAAACTTTTAACATTTTGCACACCTAATAATTATTAATTAACTAAAAATAAGAAAGATCTGAACCAAAGTGTTTTTCTTCTCTTTTTTAAATATCTTTTCTTTAATTACTGAATTGAACATCAAATAGTTAAAGAAAAATAAACAGTTGTTCGATATTAGAAATTCTTCTGTTAATTCAATATTACAATACGAATACAGGTGATAATTTCTGCCCGTTAATCCATCTAACTATTTTTGAAATTTAATTTCCACTAGCAGGACCTGTGGATACTTAACCAACACTTTTTATCATATATATGCGTGAATGTGGTGGCTGAGTGTCTTAGTTTCCTTGGTAGGTCGTTAAACTCTGTCTGATGGTGAAGTTCCAATTCTGGAGCTTTCGGTAATGTAAAATACTCCTTCATCACCATTACTCCCAGGTCCACTCTGACCCGGAGTGGTAGTACCCGTTAGGGTCCCATCTATGGATTGTTGTTTTTTAATGTATTTTAAAAAATTGAATTTTTAAAAGAATGTTGAATACCCACCAAGAACGAATAAAACAAAACTTCTTCGGCATAAAATAACCCAACAAGGGTTTACATGCTGTAAAATCCAACCAACCAACTAAATAGGGGGTTATCTTGTGAAAATC
>CM042142.1:61708195-61738195 GCA_023376005.1 Doryteuthis pealeii | reverse complement strand
TCCAACCTCACGTAAGTAATGAATTTAGCTCAAAGCCAATCAAAATGCCTAATTGGTATCGATTTATGCAAATTCTCTTTTGTAAATGGTTTAATCTAGCGCGCGATTTCTAAATACAAATCTATCACTTGAGCGGATCTTACTACTTACGTTCGTTTTCTAAGCCGTTTGCTTAACAACGAACAACAGCGGGCTTGACACTTTAAAATTGGCTAATGAATGAGCGGTTTTAAGTATAGGGAATGGATAGACGGTTGAGAGAGAGAGAGAGAGAGAGAGAGAGAGAGAGAGAGAGAGAGAAGCCTTGAGAAACGTGCGCGTCACACCATCTATGAAATTTCGAAATCCAACGGAGCATAAGAAAGAACGGATGAAGTCGGCATTTTGAAGCGGAAAGAAAGGAGAATTTAAGCGTCGATTTAAAGGCCGTTCCATCAAATAAACATTGGAATGAAGAAAACAGAAAATTTTAATGTTAATGTCCGTCATTATTCGACTTTCAAGCCTTGTCCAGTTACGTGCTTTTATGGGCATTTAACTAATAACTATTTATCCCTTTGCCGGTGTTAGAATTTTAAACACAGCCAGGATAAAGACTGACTGAAGAAAGGAGAGGGAGAGAGAGGTCACCTGTTGTCGGTGGATTCTAAATGAAGTTGCTACTTACGAACCTAATCAGCAAATTAAACAACTTTATTACTTTTATAATTACTATGAATTGAATTTTCATAATTTTGCGATTATTTCAACACAGCTTGACCACCGTCTGGAATCATCAGAGCAGTCTGTCTAAATTTCAACCCTTTAATATTTCTTTTCAACACAAGAAAAGGATCAACTTTAGCATTAAATGACGACCTTTTATGGCCTTGAAGATTATGTCTGAAAATTCTTCCAACTTTTACTCGTTAGGATTTACATGAGCAATTATTCACTTAACCAACTCTAAAATATCTTGTAACCGTGTATATATATATATATATATATATATATATATATATATATATATATATATTATTATTATTATTATTATTATTATATTATTATACCAAATAATTTTTGGGACACGTGTCTGTGGATGACTTATTATATGCTCCCAAAACACGATAGAGCTCTCTAGGGATGACTTAAATTAACTTTTACTGACAGTATATATAAAGCAATGATCGTCGCTTCACAGTCTAGATCTCTCTGGTAAAATATATAAGAAAATGTATTTAATAGTTAATAATAATAAGCAGAAAGACACAAACTTATTTTTTAATTAAATGAAGACATTGTACAACTTAACATCTTATATGATAGAACAAGTCAGTTCCAATTTTCTGTTTTGAATTATTGAAGCCAGTCTCAATTATTTTCAAACGATATTGTTTATAGCAAAACAGAGGATATAATATCCCGTTTTCTTGTTTAAACATATAGAATTGCACTAGGAAGGTATCTCTAGTTTTACAAATTAGTAAATAATAGCTGGACCTGTGGATATACCACACTATGATAATTTAATTATTACAACGTTTAATATGTTTACTTAAGAGCTATTGCAAAATATTTCAATATGTAAAAAGTATAATAGTCTTGATTTAACTCTCTGTCATTCTTTCTTTCTTTCTTTCTTTCCTACTTTTTATTATGTTCAATTGAAACAGATTAGTGTTATCGCTTCCTTGCACCCCTCTCTCTATCTTTCCCTAATTCTCTTTTTCTTATATTTTTCTGTGTAGCATGTCGTTTTTCTGCTTTCTTTCTTTATAATAAAAATGGATGGTCTATTATTTACCTGGGGGTGACGACACTCATTTCGACGGTCTCATTTTTAACGAGAGGGGTGTTACAAGATTATAACTGCCGTATTTTGTAGGAACACCAGTATTAGATATAGATAAGCATAGTAAATTTCCTCTTTGTTATTTTTATTTTTTCCTACGAAATTTTTGGCATTTTGTCGTCTTCTGGAATGCTGATCTTAATTTGATGGGACATGTTTCCCCTGCCATAGACATCACATTCGACTCAATTTTTTCTCCAAAAAATGGCTACTTCCCTCCCCCTATCAGATAGTTCTCACCATTCAATTTTTCGACCTACTCCCCTCAACTCTCTTCCCATCTATTTCCCTTCTTATCTTCCCCAAAGATGTCTCCTATAACCAATCAAATCTTTCCCTCACCAAAAAACTTACCCGCATACCTACTTCCACCTTCTATAAAAACACTTGTGTGACCCTAATAATTCATTAAGTAGAGAAGCTGAGGTCAAATCTCCAGCGAAATATACTACACATTTTTGTCTGCGTTTTGTTCTTTCATTCCTTATTTTACCTCATAACTTACCCCAGTAGACACACTTGCGATGAAAACCATGTCTTACGAGAGAACCTGTCAAACCACATTCATATTTTAAGATACATTTCAAAGGACAATTAGACAAATAATGTTTGACAACTCAAATTCATCGTCAATCTTTGTTTTTGATAAATCACTCCCATATTGTTCTAATATATATACAGTGTCTTCTCGTCAGCACGAGTCCAAATTATGGACGAGGCTGTTTGCATTTGGGAAAGGGATGCATCCAACTACTCTCCCTCTAGGTATGGGTAGATAGTTGGGCAGACTCGGCTCTTTAACCATGGTTCTTTAACCAGTCTAGGAGAAGGAAAACTCTTAATTCAAATCTGTTAAACCCCGCTTAAGAAAAATGACCTTGTGTCACGTCCTGCTTCTGCGGAGGGTTGGTAAATTATATATATATATATATATATATATATATATATATATATATATATTATATATAAATATAAGCAATTGATATTGCTTGAAGCATTGTTAAGTATGTTATAAATATATTAATATTTTGAAGGCCAGTACAATGCGTATGAAAAATAAAAACAAAAAGATCTAATTTTTGTCTTTTTGTTTTATTTTTCATACGCCTTGTACTGGCCTTCAAAATATTAATATATATATATATATATATATATATATATATATATATATATATATTACCTACTGAGAGGATAATTTAAGCATATGTGTGTAGCTTCTTTTAATGATTATATCTCTAATTCTGTTTTGTTCGTTATTATGATTTAATCCCATTGGGTTTTGTGTGATCCACAATATTACAATGGCTGCAATATCTCGACCTAAAAATTCCCCTGAAAAAAATTATTTATTAAAAAGTACAAGTTTTAAGAATCTGTGTTGTATTAAATACTTTCAGGGGGATTTACGTTGCGAATGCTTTCTAGACTTAACTTTTACTTTTCAAAAAGCCACTCTAAGATTTTTAAAAACTATTTTAAAACATAGTCAGCACATGTCAACAAAGGCTGAAAGGTATTTATTTCAATAATAATGAGAATATTTGAAAAGTATAAACATGTTCCTGTAGACAGGATATAATTCAATTTTGTCCTAAATGTTAATTGTTGCATAATCTGAAGTTCAAATTGCCTCACTGACAGCCTTATTCTGGCTCAAAGATCCTTTTTAGTGGAAAACATAACATTTTAAATTCTACTGTGTGTGTGTGTGTGTGTGTGTGAATTCTTTATGAAAAGTTCACTTTTTTTCAAAAGAAAAATGTACCAGGATTTTATTAATTCGAGTAGAACATTATCCAATTAAAATGGATATGATTATCATCGGAAATTTGCAATAAAATTTGAATTAGTTCATAATTACACTATTTCTGAACTCCGAAGGTGTAACGAATCCCCAGCACTTTAATTTATAATTACAAAATACAAATTTGTGCTTGGAGAAAAATCATAAGAAAGAAAAGACCAAAATATTTGCACCACCTGAAAATAATCATCCGTTAGTACCATAATAGCCATTGAAAAAATACCGAAAAAGTTGCTAAAGTTTTAATACACTAAGTAGATAAAATAATGATAGTAGTAAGAGTTAGAATTATCCTGATCATCCACTATCCACACACACACAACACACACAATATATATATAATATATATATATAATATATATATATATTGATGACAGGGTTATAAAAAAATAGATAAATGTACTGTTTTTTAAGCGCTGAATGAATAGGGAAACTAAGGATTCAAATAGTTTAATATTCAAGAAATATGCCTGACCTACCCGTTTCCGTTCGGATTAATTGTGCACTAATACTTGTATAAGCAGATTTATATAGTATCTGTCAGTAGGTGGCTTCCGATTTATGGTGGCTAATTTTGACTTGATGTAAAAAAAAAAGTTTTGATGTTAATGGATTTTGCTTAGAAAGGGATTTAGAAAATTATTTACTAGGGAGTACTAAAATGTGTTTTGTAATATATTAACTAAATGAAGATTAGTGTGTAGCACTTTAATGGATTAGATAATTCTTCAATTGTAAAGAGTCTTTGGTAGTTGAGTTTATATATTTTTGTATGTTGAGAGTCAGTGGGGGTAGCTATTGGTGTACTATTACTTCTAGACGTTATTTTGTGTGGCATTTTGTATGGTTACATTTTTGTTTTCTTTGAAGAAAGGGGTGATAAGGGCCTTATCTCATTTTCTATTGTGTCCATCTTGGATGTTTTAAGTAATTTGAGATAAAGTGTGAGTACCTTCTCAATAGTGTCCACCATGGACTTAAAAGATTGGAGAACGGATAAGGGGTGTGTGTGTGTGTGTGTGTGTGTGGTGTGTGTGTTTAATGTGGAATGGATTCTGATAAAGTCTTCATCAGATGATGACCTTGGGATCGAACGGGTTTCAAGCCCTTAGCATCATTACCATTACCCAGTGCCCAGTAGTATTATACCACCGGAAGTATTGGATTGTGTAGGGAAACTACTATGTAAGACTAACTTGTTTGTGAATTCTATAGAGAAAACAATGGATATTGGATTAGTATCTAAGCGCGTATTGAAAAAGAAATCCAGTTTATGGTTTTTAATGTAAACATCTTTTTTTTTAATTGTTTCGAGCGCGCGTGTATCTATTTAAAGATAGACCACACAACTTATCTGTCTTGCTCTATTTTTTAAATTATTTCCTCTCTCGCTGTAACTTTTCTAAAAATAAAAAAAACTACATTGATGTCTCTACGCGATTTTAAAATAACAAATATAAAACGATATATTCAAAAATTAGAACTTAGAATTCTTATATTGTTTTCTAGGGATTTTTAGAGCTTTTTAAATTTTTAAGATTTTAAAGGTTATTGTAATAATCAATATTCTTTGTTTTTAATTAATACTCATAATGCCACCATATTTTAATTAAAAAACCAAAGGAACGATATTTATGATAACAAAACAAATATAATTTATTCTAATTTACTTTATCTTATTAATTTTTGTTTCTCATTTTTCATTTTAATTATTCATTTTCATCTTATTTTAAATTGTTTAAGTTAATTTTATTTCAATTATATATTATATCATACTTGCTTTCTCTAAAGTTTGGTACAATTTCCTATCATATGTTCTTCCTGAATATCATTTTTTTTCTAATTAGACGGTTGATGTTAATTTTATCATATTATATGAATATATATATATATATATATTATATATATATATATATGTGTGTGTGTGTGTGTGTGTGTGTGTGTGTGTGTGTGTGTGTTAAAAATCTATGATTTTGAATAATTTCTCGAGACTACTCACATCCGTTCTATATTTTTGAATATTATTTCATGACGTCACCACATTAAAAAAAAACAGGAACGCTATTAATAACCAAATAATTTTATCACATTTTTGTTTCATTTCAATGGAGAAATATTTGTTCAAAGGGATTCATGACATCGCTTCTTAATATTACCCTGATAATGATTAATATATCCAATAAATAACACGTTTGGCGTTGGCAGAACTATTTATTTATAAAAACATCCTATTTCATATTCATATTTATATCTATCTATCTATCTATCTGTCTATCTATCTATCTTATCTATAATATATATATATATATATATATATATATATATATATATATATGCCTTGTGACGTAGTGGCTGACATGCTGGACTACGACATTGTAGTAAGCGAGTTCGAACTTCAGTCACGCTATTACGTCCACTTTCGGAAAATTATTCTTTGGAAATTTCCCGTTATGGGTTAAATATTAACACTACTGTAATTTTATGAAAATTCCTTTGGCATTAAATAACCCACGAAGAATAATATGCCAGTAAAACAAAGAAAACAAAACACACACACACACACACATATATATATATATAATTATATATATATATATAATATATATATATATATATATATAAGTGACCTAACTTTAGTGCAGAATAATTAGATATTTCCTTGTTATGATAACGAGTTGTATTTTAGGATTCAAATGTATTTATGAATTTTTATCTCGGTTAATAATTAGGTAGGCTACACGACTTAATATATCTATCTCTTCTTTCATCCCTCACTATATCCTTCTTTACTTCCATAAGTAAATCACCAGTCGTTTTAAACGAGAACTCTGCAAACATAATCTAAAAGTGTCATCAAGATAATATTCCGTTGGGTTCTCTTCATAAAATAAAAGGAAAAATGTTCAAAATTATAAATAAAAGGTAAATGACCGGCTGTCATTAAGCTACTTAGACAGACCACATAGCGATGTTTCGTTCCTTACTAGGTGTCCTACGTTTGATTTGTGCAAAATTAATCTTGCATTAGATTATAAAATATCTACTAATAGAAAATGTAATAATCAACGATAATTAATACAAGATTAATGAATAAATAAAATGGGTTATTGACAGAAATTATAGAACAAACCCATAAAACATGAATATTTAATTAAATTATGACAATGTAGATGTTTGTATCCCAGTACGGTCAGCTAAAAATACAGAAGAAAATTAGTCTTTATAATAAAAACTTTTAAGATTTTGCTCACCTAATAATTATTAATTAACTAAAAATAAGAAAGATATGAACCAAAGTGTTTTTCTTCTCTTTTTGAAATATCTTTTCTTTAATTACTGAATTGAACCTCAAATAGTTAAAGAAAAATAAACAGTCGTTCGATATTAGAAATTCTTCTGTTAATTTAATATTACAATACGGATACAGGTGATAATTTCTGCCCGTTAGTCAATCTAACTATTTTTGAAATTTAATTTCCACTAGCAGGACCTGTGGATACTTAGCCAACACTTTTTATCATATATATGCGTGAAGGTGGTGGCTGAGTGTCTTAGTTTCCTTAGTAGGTCGTTAAACTCTGTCTGATGGTGAAATTCCAATTCTGGAGCTCTGGGTAATGTGGAATACTCCTTCATCACCATTACTCCCGGGTCCACTCTAACCCGGGGTGGTAGTACCCGTTAGGGTCCCATCTATGGGTTATTTTTTTGTTAATGTATTTTTAAAAATTGAGTTTTTTAAAAAAATGTTGAATACCCACCAAGAACGAATAAAACAAAACATTTTCGGCATAAAATAACCCAACAAGGGTTTACATGCTGTAAAATCCAACCAATTAAATAGGGGGATATCTTGTGAAAATCGGCATGCGAAATCTAAACTTAAAGCTGAACACTGTCCAATGGTGCTAGGTGAGAAATTAGAGGTGTAATAAAAAAGCAGAAAGACACAAGCTTTATTTTTAATTAAATGAAGACATATGTACAACTGAACATCTTATACGATAGAACAAGTCAGTTCCAATTTTCTGTTTTGAATTATGAAGCCAGTCTCAATTATTTTCAAACGATAGTTTATAGCAAAACAGAGGATAGAATATCCCGTTTTCTTGTTTAAACATATGGAATTGCACTCGGAAGGTATCTCTAGTTTTACAAATTAGTAAATAGTAGCTGGACCTGTGGATATACCACACAATGATAATTTAATTATTACAAAGTTTAATATGTTTACTTAAGAACTATTACAAAATACTCTAATATGTAAAAGGTATAATAGTCTTCATTTAACTCATTTTTTCTTTCTTTCCTACTTTTTATTATGTTCAATTGAAACAGATTAGTGTTATCGCTTCCTTGCACGCCCTCTCTCTATCTTTTCCCTAATTCTCTTTTTCTTATATTTTTCTGTGTAGCATGTCGTTTTTCTGCTTTCTTTCTTTATAATAAAAATGGATGGTCTATTATTTACCTGGGGATGACGACACTCATTTCGACGGTCTCATTTTTAACGAAAGGGTGTTACAAGATTATAACTGCCGTATTTTGTAGGAACACCAGTATTAAACTATAGATAAGCATAGTAAATTTCCTCTTTGTTTATTTTTATTTTTTCCTACGAAATTTTTGGCATTTCTGTCGTCTTCTGGAATGCTGAATCTTAATTTGATGGGACATGTTTCCCCTGCCATAGACATCACATTCGACTCAATTTTTTCTCCAAGAAATGGCTACTTCCCTCCCCTATCAGATAGTTCTCACCATTCAATTTTTCGACCTACTCCCCTCAACTCTCTTCCCATCTATTTCCCTTCTTATCTTCCCCAAAGATGTCTCCTATAACCAATCAAATATTTCCCTCACCACAAAACTTACCTGCATACCTACTTCCACCTTCTATAAAACACTTGTATGAACCTAATAATTCATTAAAGCAGAAGAAGCTGAGGTCAATTCTCCAGCGAAATATACTACACATTTTTGTCTGAGTTTTGTTCTTTCATTCCTTATTTTACCTCATAACTTACCCCATTAGACACACTTGCGATGAAACCATGTCTTACGAGAGAACCTGTCAAACCACATTCATATTTTAAGCTACGTTTCAAAGGACAATTAGACAATCGTGTTTGACTACTCAAATTCATAGTCAATTCTTGTTTTTTGATAAATCACTCCCATATTGTTCTAATATCTATACAGTGTCTTCTCGTCAACACGAGTCCAAATCATGGACGAGGCTGTTTGCATTTGGGAAAGGTATTCATCCAACTACTCTCCCTCCAGGTATGGGTAAATAGTTGGGCAGACTCGGCTCTTTAACCATGGTTCTTTAACCAGTCTAGGAGAAGGAAAACTCTTAATTCAAATCTGTTAAACCTCACTTAAGAAAATGACCTTGTGTCACGTCCTCCTTCTGCGGAGGGGTGGTAAACTATATATATATATAAGCAATTAGTAATTTGCTTGAAGCATTGTTAAGTATGTTATAATATATTAATATTTTGAAGGCCAGTACAATGCGTATGAAAAATAAAAACAAAAAGATGTTATTTTTGTCTTTTTGTTTTTATTTTTCATACGCCTTGTACTGGCCATCAAAATATTAATATATTATATATACTAGCAAATATATGCACCCTCCGGGTGCAAGTATTTAAGTTTAGATATAATAAAATATCATATTAAATTAGAAAGGCTAATGAAACGGACTAAGAATGCAGATAAGAAGATCTGCAACAGAGGGGGTATAATCGAAAAATAGAACAACTTTGAAACTAACTATTCCATCATTTTCCATTACTCCCCTCTTTCATTGGTAAATTTTCCTAATTTAACTATTTAGTTTAAATAGGAAGTAAAGGATAATATTACAGTTATTTCTTCTTGTAAATAAATTTCTTTTAAGATTTATCCACGAGATTTTTGTTTATATTTCTTAAGATAAAACCAAACAATTAGAAATCAATAATACCAAGCACATATTTATTAAAATAAAATTTTAAATATCAATATGCAAATTAGCCTTCTCGTTCAAACTGTAAACCGCTATTTTGTTGTATATAAATACAATTGCATGTTATTAGTACGTAGATATGGTCAACAGTATTAATAATGTAAAACAATTTTTATTAATAACTGAAGGTTTAAAAGAATGAAATCATGGAGAATTTGACGTAAATAATTAAGGGAATTGTGACTTGAGTAGTAATATAGTTTCGGTTACAGACAGAAAAACACACAATCTCCATTATAATAAGATATATATATATATATATATATATATATATATATATATATTACCTACTTAGAGGATAATTTGAGCATATGTGTGTAGCTTCTTTTTAATGATTTTATTCTCTAATTCTGTTTTGTTCATTATTATGATTTAATCCCATTGGGTTTTGTGTTATCTACAATATTACAATGGCTGCAACATCTCGACTTAAAAATTTCCCCTGAAAAAATAGTTGTATTAGAATTACAAGTTTTAAGAATCTGTGTTGTATTAAATACTTTCAGGGGGATTTACGTTGCGAATGCTTTCTAGACTTAACTTTTACTTTTCAAAAGCCACTCTAAGAATTTTAAAAACTATTTTAAAACATAGTCAGCACATGTCAACAAAGGCTGAAAGGTATTTATTTCAATAATAATGAGAATATTTGAAAAGTATAAACATGTTCCTGTAGACAGGATATAATTCAATTTTGTCCTTAATGTTAATTGTTGCAATGGATCTGAAGTTCAAATTGCCTCACTGACAGCCATATTCTGGCTCAAAGATCCTTTTTGGTGGAAAACATAACATTTTAAATTCTACTGTGTGTGTGTGTGTGTGTGTGTGTGTGTGTGTGTGTGTGTGTGTGTGTGTGTGTGTGAATTCTTTATGAAAAGTTCACTTTTTTATAAAGAAAAATGTACCAGGATTTTATTAATTCGAGTAGAACATTATCCAATTAAAATGGATATGATTATCATCAGAAATTTGCAATAAAAATTGAATTAGTTCATAATTACATTATTTCTAAACTCCGAGGGTGTAACGAATCCCCAGCACTTTAATTTATAATTACAAAATACAAATTTGTGCATGGAGAAAAAATCATAAAAAAGAAAAGACCAAAATATTTGCACCACCTGAAAATAATCATCCGTTAGTACCATAATGGCCAATTGAAAAAATACCGAAAAAGTTGCTAAAGTTTTAATACATTAAGTAGATCAAATAATGATAGTAGTAAGAGTTAGAATTATCCTGATCATCCATTAGGAGGAACCTATATAGATATCTGACTCATTAAGCTACAAACACACACACACACACACACACACACACACACACACACATATATATATATATATATATATATATATATATATATATATATATATTATATATTTATAAAACTTGTTGGTAAATCCTCGCGGTGAGAAAAACCCCAGCAAATAGTTTGATTGTAAAAATATACTACCAAACATCAACCGGGAAGAAAAAGAAATTTGTAAAAAAGAAAAGACCAAGATAATCGTACCAACAAAAAATAATCTATTAGTACAATATCTCTGCCAAAAGAAAAAACAATTTATATGCATATATATATATAAGATATATATATACATACAAACCCGCCAGGACACTAAAGCTAATAAGTAAAAAGTGCTCAATACCCAAGTAGAGCAAATAATAATTAATAATAATATAATAATCCCAGCAAAAAGGCCAGACCTATTGTTGATTAACAAAAAAGAAAGAACTTGTCAACTGGTTGATTTTGCAGTGCCAGCAGATCACAGGGTGAAGTTAAAGGAAAATGAAAAAATTGACAAATATCTGGACCTTGCCAGAGAACTGAAAAAGTTATGGAATATGAAAGTGAAAGTTATACCAATTGTAGTTGGTGCACTTGGAACAGTCCCAAAAGGATTAGAAAAGGGCTTGGAAAGTTTGGATATCAGAGGAAGGATTGAACCATTCAGAACACTGCACTGCTGCAATCTGCCAGAGTACTCAGAAGAGTCCTGGAGACCTGAGGAGACTTGCTGTCACTCAGGCTCCAGTGAAAGACCATCAGCTAACACTGATGTGAAAACTCAAAAGGAGTGAATAATAAAAATTATTATATATATATATATATATATATAATATATATATATATATAATGACAGGTTATAAAAAAAATAGATAAATGTACTGTTTTTTAAGCATGAATGAATAGGGAAACTAAGGATTCAAATAGGTTAATATTCAAGAAATATGCCTGATCTACCCGTTCCATTCTGATTAATTGTGTAACTAATACTTGTATAAGCAGATTTATATAGTAACTGTCAGTAGGTGGCTTCCGATTTAGAAAGTATGGTGGCTAATTTTGACTTGATATAAAAAAAAAAGTTTTGATGTTAATGGATTTTGATTAGAAAGGGATTTAGAAAATTATTTACTAGGGAGGACTGAAATGTGGTTTTGTAATATTTCAACTGAATGAAGATTAGTGTTGTAGCACTTTAATGGATTAGATAATTCTTCAATTGTAAAGAGTCTTTGGTAGTTGAGTTTACATATTTTTGTATGTTGAGAGATCAGAGGGGGTAGATATTGGTGTACTATTACTTCTAGACGTTATTTTGGTGGCATTATGTATGGTTACAATTTTTGTTTTCTTTTGAAGAAAGGGGGTGATAAGGGTGTTATCTCATTTTCTATTGTGTCCACCTTGGATGTTTTAAGTAATTTGAGATAAAGTGTGAGTACCTTCTCAATAGTGTCCACCATGGACTTAAAAGATTGGAGAACGGATAAGGTGTGTGTGTGTGTGTGTGTGTGTGTGTGTGTGTGTTTAATGTGGAATGGATTCTGATAAAGTCTTCATCAGATTATGACCTTGGGATCGAACGGGTTTCAAGCCCTTAGCATCATTACCATTACCCAGTGCCTAGTAGTATTATACCACCGGAAGTATTGGATTGTGTAGGGAAACTACTATGTAAGACTAACTTGTTTGTGAATTCTATAGAGAAAACAATGGATATTGGATTAGTATCTAAGCGCGTATTGAAAAAGAAATCCAGTTTATGGTTTTTAATGTAAACATCTTTTTTGTTAATTGTTCGAGCGCGCGTGTATCTATTTAAAGATAGACCACACAACTTATTCTGTCTTGCTCTATTTTTTGAAATTATTTCCTCTCTCGCTGTAGCTTTCTATACTTCAGTATTCTACCTTCTCTTTTTTAAATTTCTATTCCCTTTTGAATACTTTGACTTCCGTTCTAAATTCTACTATTTTTTTTTAATTCAAAATTTTAGATTTAAATTTAAAATATTAAAAAGTTTAAATTAAAAAAAATTGAAATAATAAATTTGAAAATTTAGAAATAATTAAGAATTTAAAAAAATTAGATAGAATACTTCAGTATTCCTCCTTCTTATTTTCAATTTCTCTTTCCTTTGAACACTTTCAACGTTCACTTTCTTTCTAAATTAGAAAAAAAAAGAAGAAATTGATGACAATGTTTAAAGATTTACACCTTAAAGATTATTTTGATGAACTATGTAGGTATTTACCCGACCAGTTCACCACGGATGGAGTGTGACTCAAGGTTGTAAGTATGTGGCACTCAGCGAGGATCAAACTCGCTATTCAGTAGTAATGGATCTATGAGAATAGCTTGCTAACCATTGCATCACGACGGGACATCATTAACAGGCAGATGTATCGATCCATACCTTATCTATGAAAAGAAATATGCTAGTTATTTTGATCTGTTTTCAAAATATACTATAGCAAAATTTATTTGGATTGTTCGGACTATTGGTCTCATCTTTATTGTTATATACAAAACGTTTCAGCCGATGTACCCTCCCGTTGGACGCATGGCGCAACGGCTATAAGAGTTATAGACGGCTATAAGAGTTAAATATAATTCTACGTGACAATCATCTGTGGGTTGCAGGTTCAATCCCTACCAAGGGTGATAATAACATAGAGTACTTAACATAGCTCAACACTTGTACCCGGTCATGGTTAATGGAATGGGAACAGTATACCCTGTTGGATTGAATAAAGGGTTTGGTTCTAAGTTACGTGAGGCTCCCGATTACGACATGAAGGCTCCCGGGTTTGACAAGGTTCTCGTGTTCAAAGAGAAGGTTCCCCAAGTCCGAGAAAATTTCTGAGCCCAACAAAAACGTCTAATAAAGCCCGGAGGGCACATAGCCCGAAACGTTGTTTAAATAATAATGAAGAAGAAAAAAGTCCAAATAATCAAGCCTCATCTAAAAAAAAAATTAGACAAACAAAATTTATTTACAATTAAAAAAAATCAGGATTTTGAAGAAAACGTCTAAAATCTCCTATGTCTTCGAGTTACTTATGAAAGTATTTCTGAGTTGACCAAAGACGTGATTAGAATTTGAAAATTAGAAATTGAATAAAACTTTGTTAAATCCAACGTCTGGATTTATTTCTGTAAAGTGATAATTTTAATCCAACCTCACGTAAGTAATGAATTTAGCTCAAAGCCAATCAAAATGCCTAATTGGTATCGATTTATGCAAATTCTCTTTTGTAAATGGTTTAATCTAGCGCGCGATTTCTAAATACAAATCTATCACTTGAGCGGATCTTACTACTTACGTTCGTTTTCTAAGCCGTTTGCTTAACAACGAACAACAGCGGGCTTGACACTTTAAAATTGGCTAATGAATGAGCGGTTTTAAGTATAGGGAATGGATAGACGGTTGAGGGGAGAAGAGAGAGAGAGAGAGAGAGAGAGAGAGAGAGAGAGAGAGAGAGAGAGAGAGAGAGAGAGAGAAGCCTTGAGAAACGTGCGCGTCACACCATCTATGAAATTTCGAAATCCAACGGAGCATAAGAAAGAACGGATGAAGTCGGCATTTTGAAGCGGAAAGAAAGGAGAATTTAAGCGTCGATTTAAAGGCCGTTCCATCAAATAAACATTGGAATGAAGAAAACAGAAAATTTTAATGTTAATGTCCGTCATTATTCGACTTTCAAGCCTTGTCCAGTTACGTGCTTTTATGGGCATTTAACTAATAACTATTTATCCCTTTGCCGGTGTTAGAATTTTAAACGCAGCCAGGATAAAGACTGACTGAAGAAAGGAGAGGGGATGAGAGGTCACCTGTTGTCGGTGGATTCTAAATGAAGTTGCTACTTACGAACCTAATCAGCAAATTAAACAACTTTATTACTTTTATAATTACTATGAATTGAATTTTCATAATTTTGCGATTATTTCAACACAGCTTGACCACCGTCTGGAATCATCAGAGCAGTCTGTCTAAATTTCAACCCTTTAATATTTCTTTTCAACACAAGAAAAGGATCAACTTTAGCATTAAATGACGACCTTTTATGGCCTTGAAGATTATGTCTGAAACTTCTTCCGACTTTTACTCGTTAGGATTTACATGAGCAATTATTCACTTCACCAACTCTAAAATATCTTGTAACCGTGTATATATATATATATATATATATATATATATATATATATATATATATATATATATATTATTATTATTATTATTATTATACCAAATCAATTTTTGGGACACGTGTTTGTGGATGACTTATTATATGCTCCCAAAACTCGCTAGAGCTCTCTAGGGATGACTTAAATTAACTTTCACTGATATTATATATAAAGCAATGATCGTCTCTTCACAGTCTAGATCTCTCTGGTGATTGTAAAATACATAAACAAATGTATTTAATAGTTTAAACACCACCCTCTTTACGACAGCTGTCAAATGGCTGAGAGGTTAAGAAATTGGGCAGACAAAAAGTCAGTCGGATTTCGATTCTGGCCAGAGGTAGTTGTTGTGTCTAGTAACACTAGATCGGCGTGAAACGCCGAAACACATGTCTGTGGATGACTTAGTTTATATATATATATATATATATATATATATATATATATATATAGTGCCCCAAAAATTGACTTAGTCTAATAATATAGCCAACTCTCGCTCAAATGAACTCAAATTTTAATAAAATGTGTAAAACCTAAGTTTAAGGTTTTAATATTCATATTTCACTAGCAATGAAAAGGCATTCTGCGAGTTAGAATATTCTCGAACACAAACAAGAGTTTGAGGCTTTATGAAATCGGTTGTAAATTGTACATCGTTCTGTGTATTTTGTTTAATTTTTTATAAATAAATCTTTTCTTATTCAATATGAAGACTATTTAATTTTGTTTGCTTGGGACTTGTAATTATTTAGATATTTACATTTCAAATGATGTCAATTTTTTTTGGACACCCTATATATATATAGAGAGAGAGACAGAGAGAGATTGGGAAGTTTTTGGTTACATTAGCGTATAAAAGAAAACAAAATTCTAAAGGATAAACGTTGTATTGCTTTTGATCTTCTATATTTTATTGCATATTTTCTCACCTACTTTAAACGTATTATTCAAATGAACCTGTAGCATTGTATATAGCCAGTTACTCGTGTTTCAATAAAACCCGGCCAGCCCTAGAACTAGGTAATGCCAGAATAGTGTTTCATTTTAAAAACGAATTAGAATTATCAAAATCGATTATTTAAGGTCAAATTTTTGTCCAAATCGGAATGTAGTATCATAATGAGCATCAGTAAAAAAGCAAATAACATGAAATTTGCTACAAAATATGACGAAATACGGCTTCGATTTTATTTTAAACAAATGTTTAAAAGTTTTTTAAAATACTTATAGGCACAAAAATACTTATCAGGTTTTTCTTTGAAAAAAAAACAACAAAAAAAAAAGATATTGCTTTTAAAAATGATAAAATACCGTCTACTGTAACTCAATGTCTGATGATATAACATTTTCCCACCAAATGTATGGAACCGCAGAAGCGTAATAATTGGGTTATACTTTTTTTAATTTTTCTGTTTAGGAAAGGGAAATTATTTTGTAACAATATTTGCTCTCATATTAAATTACATTTTATTTATTTTATTTAATTACTTTTAATTCATTTAATTTATTCTATTGGTTAATTGAAATATTGAAATAAATCTAAATTCCATTTCAATTATATTATATCTGAGCTAGTAATAATTTACAAATATATAATTGCCTCTCTAAAACAAAACTATTTTTTTTACATTTTATGTTTTATAGATTTTTACATTCTTTATATTTTTTTAAATGTTTTAATAGATTAACTATGTTTAGAATTTTTTTTTATCCTAGCAAGATTTCCTAAAACGACTTTTATACACTGCATGTTTGGAATGAAAAAAATTATATTTGAATAAATATCAAGAATTTAGTAATTTTTCTGTTCATAGTGTAAGGTTTTTTGCTATTGATTTCTAAGAAGAAACTTGTTTTGTTTTGTTATTTTTTGTTTTTTGTTTTTTTTTTTCTGATGTTACTACTTTTCGAAAGATTTGACCTTAAATAAACGATTTAATTAATTTTAATTCGCTTTTAAAATGAAAATAAGATTTTGGCAGTGCCTATAAAAAATTAATTTAAAAATAAAGAAAGCAAAAAAGAAATTTAATTTGAATTAAATTACTTTGAATTAAAAATGAATGATTGAATTAAAAATAGTAATAATGAAGTGAAGTTACTTTTATGTTAGATATTAAAGTCTTTTTTTTTAAACGCGAAACTAAAATGAAATTTCTCCTCAGAAATTTGAAAAACAAAAGTGTTTCACTTTTGTTTTTCAAATTTATGAGGAGAAATTTCATGTTAGTTTCGGGAAGTAATTCATATATTATTTTGTTATGTTATCATAATCTAAATGTGTTATCCTGATTTAAATCAATAAAAATCAATTTAATTAAAATATAAATCGATTTATAAGTTTCAAATGTCACATTTTTAGATTCTATAAACAAATATTTATTTAATAACTACTTTACTTTATTATTGTTATCTAATAATTTTTGTAGAAAACTCAATTGAAAATTTAGGCTCCCACTCTTTTAAACAGAACAAATATCGATGTATATTTTTTTATATAAGATAAGAGACAATTAGATAATTATCGAAAAGAGTAAAAAAAAATCTCCAAGAATTATTTTTTCGTTTTTTTTTTTTAATTTTTTACTTATTTTCAACCAGAATAGCCCCTTAAAATAATTATTTTCTTCTATTTACACATTCATTCTTTTGTCTTTTTATTCATACTGTAATTAGTTTCCAAAGTATATAACCCCACCGATATTTTGCGCCCCCAAAATAAGGGAGGTCAAAGTTAAGTGACTTGAAAAAATCAGAAAGTTTTGAAATAAAATAACTGATGCATTATAAATTCATTCATAGATAAATCAGCACTGAAAATTGCATTAAAATTGGATAAGTCCCTGACTTTTGGTATTTTTTGCATCGGGGGGTAAATTCATTTTGTAAAATACGGATATGACGTGATCTTTGGCACTCCCTACCTAGCACCTATATGATTGTCCTAACCCTATTACCCTTATGACAAACCTAAAACCTTTGTATCATATAAGGGCTAGAAAGCGGTGGCTAAAGGTCTTCTTGTCTTGGGAATGACGTTAAACTATCTGATGTCGAGTTCCCAGTTTGGGGAATGTGGAGCACTATTGCATCATTATTGCTGGCAGATACACTCTGACCCGGAGTGGTAGTACCTGTTAGGGTCCCATTTATGGGTTAAATAGAAAAAATGTGCTACTAAAAAAATTGGGGAATCCATTAAGAATTAATTTATTTCAAAATTTTGTCGGCATTAAATGTTACCCACCGAGGTAGATATGCCGTAAAACAAAACAATGTTTCAACAAGTCGTAAAAAAGAATAGCTTTTGAATTTCACTAAGTTACGCTGTTTTATCTTATTTTTTTAAATCATTTTTTTAATTACTCAAACTATCAATATAACTAAGATGACTATGAGAATCTAATTAGAATCCGCCACTCTTCCCTAAATAGAAGTATTAATATAATCATTTTTACAACGGTAACAGAGCAGGTTAACCTGTCATCTAGTTGTAACAAAAAACCTATGCGCATATGAATTGTGCCGTCTTTTTTAGGGCTGTGTCCCTAATGAAACTATTACGGTTTAGAATTAATCATGAAGGTTTTCAAATCGAATGTTCCAGATTTTTTCAAGCTAAATTAAGATGAAAACTCTTTTTCATTATGATAACTCCTAATTGGGGCCGGTTTAGTTCAGTCGGTAGAGTGTTCGTCTAAGAATCACAAGGTTCTTGGTTCCATACCAGCCCTTGCCAACTCAGCGTATGAGTTGCACAGGGATCTGTGTGGTAAAGTGGGGGATCTGATGGTAGGTGTGGCGCTCCACCACAGATGCTAAAAAGGGATAGACTCCCTCGCTTTCTGGTTGATACGACATTAGGCCGCCTGGACGACTTTACTTTTTTTATCTTATAATGGAGATTCGGCGTCTATGTAATCAAAACTAATTACGTCACAATACCTCCGGAATTGCGTAAGTCTATAAATGAGTACTTAATTTAGTCAAAATCATCAATGCACAGAATAAATCTAATTTATTAACGATGTCTCCATTAAAATCTGAGTTAGATTTCCCACAAAACAGCCCTAGTTATTAGTACATTTTAAACCCTGCTATATGTTTTATATATAACTAAGAAATAAAAGTTTGCTTAATACATAGTGTGGTTAATTTGCATACATGTTTTTAAAAACCGGGTTTAATAATATTACTCGGTGTTATTTAACTCTAATATTGTTTTATTCTCCAACATATTAAATCAATCCTATGAATGATTTTATATAGAAACCAATTAGAATATAATTAAAATAAGTAATCTTTTTTGTGTTCTTATTTAATTTTGTTAGTCTTTCTAATTTAATATATTTCATTACATTAAAACTTGAATACCTACACCTGGAGGGCGCATATTCTTGCTAGTAATACTAAAAAAATGTTATTTCTTCACTCGGCATTTTTGTAATAAGATTTCAAATTGATTAAAAGAATCAACAGGCGTATGTCGATTAAATATCTCTGAAAATGTTTGACTGTTCAAAACGGCTAGAGCTGGTAATCTTTGTTCTTTTCTGTGATAGAATGTGTTCGATGTGTTGGCGATGGTTGGTGTCGGGAAATTGTCAGAGAGAAGAAGTTAAGGAAGCAATAGAAGCGAAGAATGAATTCAAGGAAGTCGAAGATTGGCATCGGGGGGCGCAATGATTGTCCAGTCGGAAGGTAAAGCAATTGTTTTGGGCCGACACTTCGCTAACTCCAACTTCCGACCGATGCAGGTGACCGAATCCCTAGCGGCAGATCCGATCTGAAAAGGAAGAAGGAACGCTACTTGAAATTTGGGGAAGCGGCGTAAGAGGCGACGGAGAGGAACAGAGGTGGGGTGCGAGAATTTGATTAAGCAATTTGGATGATGGACAAAACAAAAGTGTCTTCTTCTACTGCGGCAAAGTTCCTCGAAAGCGCCGTCGGTCCTTTCGTCGCTCTCTCCGTGAACGATGGAGTGTTTTGCGGACGTTGGTTCGCTCTAAGCCTCTTTTCAGTTAGTTATATTAATGCTCGACCTTCGGTGTTTTTCATGTAACCAAGTGCGTTTCAAAATAAATGATTCTATTGTGCTGGCCAACTAACTCTATTCAGAGAATATTTTCCATTGAGGATTATGAAATTATATTGTAAATTTAAAAAAAAAACACAACAGAACTGCCGCCTCACGCAATCTAACAGTTAACAAAGCGAGTAGACGATTACTATTGAATTTGATTCTCACTGGGGGCCCATCATCATTATCATCATATCGCACTAGTAGCACGGATATCCATGACAATCTCGCCAACCGTCCCTATCATTCATTGCTCTCGGAATGTATCAGCACAGAGCTGGTCAATGTAGGTCTTTGCTGAACGGCCCTCGCTGACTTGCTCGTGTGCTGGTTTCCATAGGAGAGTGTCACTTATGAGATCGTCCTTGCTTTTCCAGCAGTTTCCAGCATGTCTTGTTCGTTTAGTATTCAGCTGCAACTTAGCTAAGCTTGCGAAATAACTAGACACATATAGAGTGTAATTATGTGGGCCTAGCAAACTAGTGAGTTAATTTCTCATTAGGTGTCCCATGCAGCTATTTTTTTTCCGCTACTACGTGATCTACTTTCCATAAAAAGTTCTTTATTACCTTCGAAAGCGAAAAGGATTTAAGTTTCAAAGTGTAAAGCATCTACTGTTGTCGCTAGAAACGAGCCACAATTGATTTTTGTTTTTGTCTTTCCCACTTCTACGTGAGGCAGTTAAGTGATATTTTATACATATATATATATATATATATATATATATATATATATATATATATATAAAGTCATCCACAGACACCGTGTTTCAGCGTTTCACGCCTCTTCAGTGTAGCTAGACACAACAATTACCTATGACCAGGATCAAAATCCGAATATATATATATATAGCAAGATAAGCGTCCTCTGGGCCTAAGTATTTTATTTTTAATGTAATAAAATATCATATTAAATTAAAGACTAACGAAACTAAATAAGAATGATTATAAAAACATTACTTATTTTAATCTTACGTTAACTGATTTTTATATAAAATTATATACAGGATTTGCTTTTAACGTTTGAGAATAACCTGATAGTATTAGAAATCAGTAACAGCAAATAAGTATTTATCATCCCCACCATATACTATGTAAGTCTAAAAAATATCTCAGGACGTTCAATACACCAATAATATGGGCAGTTTTCGGTAAATCTAACTCAATTTAATAGACATCGTTAATAAATAAATGCTAATTAGGATTAAACAATGACGTTTTCATTCATAAACGTTGTGAATATAACTTCAATTTGAGGAGACGTACTTTTGGTTACAGACAGTTACAGACTACATAATAAAGATATATATTTATGTGGAAAAATAAATAAATGTGAAAAATAAGATTTATGGAAATGATTTATCAATATTTGAAAAATTACATGATGTTTTAAACGTTTCGATCATTGAATATACATTAAATATATATCATAATCTTCATCGGGACATTCAAATATTGCCCGGGGACAAGGGCATTCTTCAAATGATATGAGAAGATTTTGAAAAATGAATATGCCCAGTATTAGTAAATCATCTTCATAATTCTTATTTTTTCACATTTATTTATAATTTTTCCATATAATGTCAGATTTATTTCCATTTCTTCCCCTCTCTCTCCCTCTCGCTCACACACATATAAAGTATGTGAAGTTGGCAGAGTGGCCTATTGTCGGTATCAGCCAACAGGGAGAGTCTATCCCCTTTTCCATAGCGCTAGACCAGGGAGATTGTTTTTGCCGAGGTGGAGTGCCACACCTACTGTCAGCGTCCCACGTTACCGCACAGGTCAGATTACCAATCTGTGCAACGCATGCGCTAAGTTGGCAAGAACCGGTATTAAACCGGAACGTTGCGATTCCTTGTGTTCTTCGGCTGAGGTACGATATATATATATATATATATATATAATATATATATATATATTTATTTATATTTTTGCTTGAAGGCAATTATAAATGCATGTATCGTATAAAATTCGAAATTATAGAAAATAAACTTGACAAGTAAATCCCGCAAAGGATGGCTCGCCATACAGAACACCGTACAGACTGTTTCGACTTTACTTGTCAAGTTTATTTTCTATAATTATCGAATTTTATACGATACATGCATCTATAATTGCCTCAAGCAAAAATATAAATAATAATTTATTCAACATTGCTTCTAAAACAAACATCCAAAAATCTTATTCACTTCGCCGAAAGCTAACGGCCGGGTTTGTTTACTAAATAAACGTCTACTTGCCTACTATGTGTAATAGTTTCCTTGACAAGGTTAATTTCGCAGGATTGTTCGCCGGATATGGTCTCTGACTATGCCTGTGAAGTCCCGGTTTCGATTCCTGTCGGAGGGGAGTCGTTAGTATACATCGCTGAAGAGACTTAATAAAGTCGAAACAGTCTGTACGGTGTTCTGCATGGCGAGCCATCCTTTGCGGGATTTACTTGTCAAGTTTATTTTCTATAATTATCGAATTTTATACGATACATGCATTTATAATTGCCTTCAAGTGTATATATATATATATATATATATATATATATATATTATATATATATATATTATATATATATATATATATATATGAAGCGTGCGGTGTAATGGTTAAAGTCATGGGAAATGGACTCGTCGCCCCGAGTTCAATTCCTGGACGTGGTAATTGCATTTCACTTAGCGCTAATACACTTGGGAAAGGTATGAATCCTACTCTCCCTCCAGCTATGGGTAAATAGTAGGGCAGACTGGACTCTTTAACCTTGGTTAGGCAACCAGTCTAGGAGAAGGAAAACTCTGAATTCAAACCTGTTGAACTCCGCTTAATAAATTGACCTTGTGTCACATCCTGCTCGTGCGGAGGGGTTGGTATATATATATATATATATATATATATATAGGGGGGAAATGTAGGCCTCTTGGTTTTTATGAAGGATTAATTTATATCGACATTCATCCTAATAGGATTGTTTATAGATCTGTGTGAAGAAATCTTTATATTACAGATGAGATTTTGATACGTTTTTATGGAAAAGTAAAACCCAAACTGTGGCGTATAGGAATTGATTTTTGAGTCCATTTCGTAACGTTGTCGGTTTGCGAAAATGTCAAAGTTGATAACGACACTATTGTAATCGAAAATAATTATAAAAGCTATCAATAAACAGTCGGTTATCAAGAAAAAAATATGCAATTAAAAAATGATATTGAATATGAACAACAAAACTGTTACTAGCAGGACCTGTGGATATACTACTGTATCATAATTTGATTATTACAGCGTTTGATATGTTTACTTAAGAGCTATTGCAAAACAGTTCAATATGTAAAATGTATAATTCTCTCTCTCTCTCTCTCTCTCTCTCTCTCTCTCTCTCTCTCTCTCTCTCTCTCTCTCTCTCTCTCTCTGCTCAATTATTAGCGTCGATCCCAGAGGGCCATCCATCCAGGCAATACCTGCCCCTTTGAGGCGCCCCCTTGGGGGGAATGCCGACGGAATCGACGCAATTTTTGTTCTTTCCCACCCATGAGCTTCAACTTGTGGGTGGGCCACGTTAAAACGAGGCCTTGTGCCCAGTCCATACAAGTGGGGTATGCAACAAATACACTCTCTTCTCTCTCTCTCTCTCTCTCTCTCTCTCTCTCTCTCTCTCTCTCTCTCTCTCTCTCTCTCTCTCGGCGCGGTCAATCCCCTCTCAATATCTTTTCGATACTCTTTCTTTCTTATATTTTTTCTGTGTAGCATTTCCTTTTCCCTTTCTTTCTTATATAATAACGGAATGGTTCATTATTTAGCTGACGCGATTTCATAAGAAATAAGAATTCAGCAGATAAGCAGCAATAGATAATCAGAATTTAGATTTTTGCATTCCATATTGGACGATTTGGACGGTCTCACTTTTAACCATAGGGTGTTGCAAGATGATATCAGTTGTGCAAAAGATGTTGCTGTTTCAGCTTCCAAAGCAAAATTAAGTTAAAGTGAAAAGATAGGAAAATACCTAGATTTCTCTATTGCACAAAATGAAAATTGGTGAACATGAATATGGTAGATCTACTCGTTGTTTTGCACAATCAGAATATCATTACGAACAGGTTTGAAGTAGGGGGGTCGGTTTAGCTCAGTCAGTAGAGCCCCACCTAGGAATCGCAATGTTCCTGGATCGATTCCAGTCCCCACCAACTCAGCGCATGAATAGCACAGATTGGCTTATCTGATCTGTGAGGTAATGTGGGGAGCTTATAGTAGGTGTCGCACTTCACCACAGCAAAAACAATCTTCCTGGTCTAGCGCTAGCGAAAAGGGGATAGACTCTCTCGCTGTCTGGCTGATATCGACTATAGACCACACCACCAACTTTACTTTAAAGAATTGGAAAGAATGTCATACAAGAGTATTAAGGATACTTGCTGTCACTTGATTACAAGTGAAAGGCCAACGGTTACTACTGGTATGAAATGAGATAACGATAAGTAAATAAATGATTTTTAATGATGAACGTTTTATTAATTAAATTAAATTTAAAACGATCCAGCATTGATATTTTTAAGTTAATAACCTAACTTTTTGATTAAGTCAACTGTTAGTAAAAATTGCTTGGTGTTGTACAGCGACGTGGAAAGATACACAGATGAATGGTGTGCTTAATATATTTATTAAGCACCAGCATCCGGTACCAAATGGGTACATACAAACACAGAACAAATAAGTACAACCAATAAATGAGGCAAAACTTATACTAAATAGAGGTGGGTCAATTCGGTATAGCCAACGCAGCAAAGTCAGCCAGCCAGTTAATCCACTTTAATCGTAGGCTATTTTATGGCTATGAGCCAGTCCATCTGGTAGAGTGCTGAAGGGGTGTTAGCTACTCTACAACACTAAGGTTTGGCTTGTTGGATTTTACGGCATGTCAACCCTTGTTGGGTTATTTATGCCGAAAACGTTTTGTTCTATTCATGGTTGATGGGTATTCAAAAATGTTTTTAAACTCAAATTTTTCTAACACATACATGGGATCCTAAAACGTACTACCACTCCGGGTCAGAGTGGACCTGAGAGTAATGGTGATAAAGGTGTTTTTAAACTCAAATTTTTCTAACACATAGATGGGGCTCTAAAACGTACTACCACTCCGAGTCAGAGTGGATCCGGGAGTAATGGTGATAAAGGTGTACTCCACGTCCTCCAGAGCTCCAAAATTGGAACTTCACCATTAGATGTATTTTAACGTTATACACAGGACACAGACTTTCTTTGTCAAGAACTGTAGCATATAAAGAAATGAGCCAGCATTAATATTTCTTTTTTCTTTTAATATCCTAAAGTCTGATTGATTTTAACAGCATGTTAATCGTCTTGGGTTATTTTATGCTTAGAGGCGAGGGAATTACGATCATTGTTCGTTCATATTTACAGTTTTGCATAGTTGTTTCTTAAGCTGATTTTGCACACGGTTAGAATACAAATAAGTTTTAAATAGATCTAGTTAGCCCATAGATATGACCCAAATAGGTACTACCACTCCAGGTCAGAGTTAACTTAGTTGGTTGGATTTTAGAGCATGTTAAACCTTGTTGGGTTATTTTATGCCGACGATATTTTGTTGACTTATTCTTGATGGGTGCTCAATTTTCTAAACATTTTTTAAACTAATTTTTACTATTTAACCCATAGATGGGACCTTAACAGGTACTACCACTCCGGAGTTGACTTAGGTGTAATAGCAATGAAAAGGTACTCCTTACTCTGTAGAGTTCCAGAAATAGAACATCACCATTAGATATAGTTTTGTGTCATATCCAGGATAAACCATTTTTGGGGGAGGGGGTCTTATCCTTCTGCAAGGGATACAGTAAATGTATTCGATAGGACTACTAAGATGATGATTTCGAGTGAATTTCACCTGTTGTAGCTAGATCACTGAAGTTGAGCAGCGATGAACCTCCTCGGTATTAGGTGGGTGACCTCTTAGTTACAACGTGTATTGTTTTGGATACCAATATCCAAGTGAAAATGTACGAGGGAGAGTAAAAAAGTAATGCCATTTAGTTTAGGACAGGTATGATTACCAACACAGGAACGTGCATCATACATCAAAAGGAAATTGGTCCTCAGCGGATTACATATCTACTTCTTCACATAGTCACTGTTTCTCTCAATAGCAATGTTCCACCTTCGAATGAAAACATGTATCTCTGTCCCGTAAAATTCTGTTGGCTGTTCTTTGGGCCACTTCTTCACTGCAGATTTCCCGTCTTCGTTACTGGAATAACGTTTGCCTCCCAAACACTCTTTCATGGGACCGAATAGATTATAGTCTGTAAACACTAAATCTGGTGAGTATGAAGGGTGCGGTAAAGTTGGCCACCCGAATGAGGCGATTTTATTCCTTATCCTGGTGCTTGTGTGTGGTCGTGCACTGCCATGCAGAAGGAGAACATTGTCGATTAGCAGTAGGGTCTTACTCGTCGGATTCTTGCTCTGGGCCTCGTTAGGGTCTCAAAGTAAGCCTTAGTTTTATTTTAAAAAACTTGATATGAAATAAATAAAATGGCATTACTTTTTAACTCACCCTCGTAACTATTGAAAATTTGAGCAAATTGATAAATGCACAAAAAGAAGAAAAACGATTCAACAATTTCTCAACTTCAGTTGCTTTTCAAACCTTATCAAAGGAAACTGATATACACCATGTCGCTCAAAGACTAAAAAATACGGTATATATATATGATAAATATATAAAGAGCAGTTGGTGTGTATGTCTGGATGTCTGGATGAAACTATGAAAATAAAGCAGTAGATATATATATATATATACAAATTAAATACCATCGGTTCTAGCTTTTAGTGCAAAAATTATAAAGATTTCTTTAGAGATATTCATGAATTAAAGTATACATAGAAATAGCATTGAAATTCTACTGAAAATATCCAGCATTTGTAAATCTTAAAAGTAAACAAACAGGGTGTTTTGTTTTGTTTTTTTGGGGGGGGGTTGGTTTTTTTTGTCTCCTTTCTACCCAGGCGACACTGGGTAGCCACTTCTAGTATATGATAAATAATAAGAAATAAAATTCCTATTTTCGTCTTACTGAATAAGAAAGAAGGAAATTCGATTCGGGAATAAGAAATCCTGAAAGAAAAAGCAAACCTGCTTTTCGACCTTTAATGAATATCTGATGTCGCTGCGGTTGAGCTATTTATACGAAATGGTTTATCTTGTTGAGATTAGAGCGCAATATACTTTGGGCGTTAAAACTGGATGACAAGTAGATATTTGCTAATTTTTCTTCAGTGGTTTATTTTATTGCAATCTTCATTATTGCGCGTCGGATCAAAGTGCATCACTTGATATTTTTCTTAAAGTATCTTTCGTTAAAGGTGGTTTACTGTGCATGCGGGAACCGAACATTATCTTTGTGATTTTGTCACGAGGTGGTTTTTACTTATTGTTTTGTGTTTCTTGCTTTGTTTTTATTTCACAAATTAGCGATTTACTCTGTAAATTTTTCTTCTGTACACGGGAAGTCAGAGAAACTCATCAAATATCCGAATTAAAAACATAGAACACGAAATAATTGAGCCAGGTCAACTAAAACCAGAAACGAAAAGTAGCAGGAACAAAATGAGGGACGGGGTGCGGTGTCCAGAGAAAGCGGAGATGTTTAATAAAGACTAATCAAACCCCCACCGGATGTAATCTCGATTCTCTCCTAGAAGCAGTTAGACAACCATCCACGTAAAATAGGCAAATAAAAACAAAATTGTTTTTATGATGAAAGACAAAAATAAAAACTGAAATTTTCAGCCTGATTTAAAAGTTTCTTCTTGTTCTTGTGATTCTTAAAATTCACTGGCTCTAAATCAACCGCGAGTAGTAATTTTATGTCTTTTGATTTTAGCAACATTCAGGCGTATGTTTGTCACCGCACAAAAGTTTATTCCTCACAGCCATAAACCGATTCACTCAAGGCAAAACAATTAGACGAGCAAGTAATTTTAGGCGCTTTGAACATCCGTTAAATTATGGTAGGATTTAATGGAACCGTTCCAGGAACTCTAAATAGGGGGTGATCAACTGGATTGTTGAGGAAGCCATGGATAAATACCTATATTATGTTAAATATTCCCGAAAGCAGCCTGCAAGGCAAACAACTATACAACACAGTGTATATATATATATATATATATATATATATATATATATATATATATAATGTTAACAGTTTATTTGTCGTGAAGTGAATGCTTAGCACACAGTCTTTCTTCGTATGTAATATGTTCGCTTGATTTCTTGCTTCTAATTTACAAATGTTTTCACAAAAGCAGCTTTGGACTTGTTTCATTCTCGTGCAGTTTCATTGTGCTCCTGAGACAAAACCCGGTCGACGTCCGACTTGAGACATACTCGATAGAAAGTGTTGTTCTCTAAATTTTGCTTAAAGCAATGTCAACTTTTCAAGTTTCTTTCCATTTATGTTGGCTTCTTTTGGCGAAGCTAGTTGTAATTTGCCGTGTCAACGTCAGTTCGTATGGCTTCTGCATTCACAAAGTTTTAGCGTTTTCATTGCAAAGGGAACATGGTCAGAAACAGATCAAATAAGTCGTTTTTTGTTTTTTCACATAAAATAGATGAATGTATCTGTTAGGTATATTCACAGACATTTTAAAATTAACAAAAGTAACCAGAATTCTATTAGGTTTGGTTTGGTTTGGTTTGGTTTACGACATCTCAACCCTTTTCGGGTCATTTTATGCTAAAATAAGCTATTTTGATGAAAGTATTAATGTTTCAAGTTTTTAATAGCTTCAAATTGTTATAAATACTTTTCGTTTAGTTTGGTTAATGGTATAATAACCCTGCGGGTTATTTAATTCCAAAAAATGTTAGTGTGCGATAAAAGTTGGTACTCAAGTTTTCTTTACCGGTGTATTACTGTGGATGTATTTTATATCTGATTTATAATTTTCAATATATTTTTATTTCTCTCAAGAAGGATAAAATGTTATCCGTGTTAGTATTCTCAAACATATCCCTCATATTATTTGCGTTGAAATATTTCTTTCTGATTAGAGCGAAAACTCCACACTCCATGAGGAAATGTTTGATAGTGTAGAGTGTTTGACATGTCCTGCAGAATTTAAACCGAATAAAGACTTCATTCTATTTTCATAAACTTTATGAAAGAAAATAGTCTGAAATTCAAATTATTTTCATTGGGTGTATAGAAACCATTGTGTTTAAAAAAATCTTTTACACATGACAAAAATCTTACAATGAAAATTCAAAAGAAATAAAAAATGATTAATTTAAAAACAATGATTTATTTTTTCCTAAGGCTTTGGATCAAGTGTCCAATGAGCACTCCAAATCATCTCCGTAATGAAAAGGCCACTTCCGCTTCCGATTATTTGTAAAAAGAAAATTAAAAAAAGAAGAAAAGAAAAAAAAACAGACGATTTTTTGCACCTATATTGTATCTGACCTTAGAATGTCACTGTAATTTCAATATTGATTTTTTTTTCATGTTATTGTTGTTAGAATTTGTAAAAAATATAAGTTTTAGCATTTTTTTAACCCTTTTTTTTTCAAATTTTAATCAGAAGTCTATAGAGATTTTGCACCTTCAATACATTTTTATACAAAAACATGTCTTTCGTTTGCTAATAATAACATGTACTAACTATTCATTTAATCACCACTAGATAATCAGGATCTACATTTTTGGAATTCATCTTTCGACTATTTGGACGGTCTCAATTTTAAACCAAGGAGCTTCGGTTTGTGC
>CM042142.1:61648195-61703195 GCA_023376005.1 Doryteuthis pealeii | reverse complement strand
TATAGGCAAGCACATTATTGGTTTGGGATTGTTGCTTTTTGGGGGTCTTCTAGATCATCATAGATTTTTTCCTTTTGTCATATATTCGGGTATTCTTGCTTATCGTAGATATGTACTTAGTTGCTGTGACCGTCTGTCGAGAATGGATATGAATTTTTAAAAACCAGAATCTATGATTCCATCGTGGTCTTGTGTCTTTCAATTTGTCACTTTTTTAAATGCGTTTCTCAGTGAACCTCTGTGGATTTCAGTTTCGTGCATTTGCATTTTGCAATTCTTTGCAATTCATTTTTTATGTTATTCAACAATTCGGCTTTTCCTTTCCGTTTTGTTATTTTTGTTCCGATGGTTTGCTCTAGAAATGCTTCTTTATCATTTGAACCCGGCTTTACTTATCGTTATGCTTTCTCGTCCGATTCTTTGGTAAGATCATTATTTTAGAATGTCCTCTTTTGCTTGTATTATTGGATCCTGTTCTGGTATCTTTTGTATTTCCCTTCTTTTGCCAATATCTTTTGGTTCATTTCCAGCAGTTTTATTGTTAGTCTTCCTGCTGTTGCCTTTTTCCCAGTCTTTTCATTCAATTATTATTACCTTACGGTCAAGACATGTTGAAAGTTTGGTTCATGTTAGATCACCGAAGTTAAACAGCGATGAGTCTGTTTAACACTTATAGGGGGGTAACTATTTGAACAACAACAGATACTATAAGAACCGATTGTCAAAATTACTTGATTCAGCATTAATGACTCGAAAGGGGCTGATATGCCATGAACAACCAACCATTATATTATTGTTTCATCCCTTGCTAGATTTTCACGCAAGTTTTAACTGGTGGCCCTTCACCGGTCTGAGTGACAACCAGTCTCTGGGACTATTCTAAGTATTCTAGCTGATCTTAACTTTAGTGTGATCTGTATAATCTCGATTCTTCCTCTGCTCTCCAATTCAATCAGCCACCTTTCCAAGCCGTCGAGGGCCGTTCAATTGGTATTACCGTCACCTATATGTTCCACAGCTTTTTTTTTTTCCTGGCAAGATCAAAGTATTTGTTATCGTTTCGCTTTCTTTCGTTTTTTACTCTGTGGTTCACCGGAACAGCATACACCCACTAAATGAGTTCTTTTTCCTTGTTTATTAAACTAGGTCTGATCTTTAGGTTGGGAATGTGTGATTTGTTTATTATTATTATTATTATTATTATTATTATTATTTCTCTCCATATGAGTTTTTACCACCTGCATTAGCCGGGGGTGGGCTCAGTGACAGCAAGTCTCCTCAGGTCTCCAAGACTCTTCCGAGTATTCTGGCCGATATTAAAAATGCTGTAGTAGTTCTACCCAGACTCTTTTTCAGACCTTTGGGGAAAGTTCATAGGGCACCAATTACAATTGATACGACCTTTACCTTCATGTTCCACAGTTTTTTTAGTTTTCTGGCAAGGTCCAAGTATTTGTCTGTTTCTGCTTTCTTTCACTCGGTAATCCGCCGGTGAGATAAAATCCTCAAGATAAGTTATTTTTTTGTTAATTAAGACTAGGTTTGGTCTTCTGGTCGGTATTAGGTGATCCGTCTGTATATCAAAGTCCAAAAGAACTGCGTCTCATTCTCTGGGATAGATTCCGGTTTTTGCATTATCCTTTAGTAGCATGATGAAAATTGAATTTCTTGCACAAATCCAGTGGATGACCTTTCCCACACAGTCCTGCCTAGTCTTCTACTCTCTTTTTTCTGGTTTGCTGCATTCACTTATGATATGATTAACCGTTTTGTTTTTGTCTCTATACATCCTACAATTGCTATTCTATTTCGTTTTATCAATTTTTGCTTTGATATAGTTTGTTCTTATGGAACTATGCTGCAATAATGAGAGATTCAGTTTCATTCTTGAGGTTTTTCCTTCTTAGCCATATTCAGATCTACTAATGTGTGATCTCTGCAGTTTGTTGCTTGAAGTATCCATGGAGGTATTTATACACACAAGCAAACATTTTACATTTTTTGTTACCCTCGCTGAAAATAGTTTAGATTAATTAACGAAACGAATATAAAACATTGGGAAGAAATTAAGTCTTTTTTTTAATTAGCTTTACCATTGCAGCACTGGCACTGGACCTCACTTCCTGGGACCACCAGTCTTAATCTCTGCCACTGAAACATCACCATCGATGATCTTACCTCTCATACCATGGCTTATTTCCTTCGGGCAAAAAGCCAAGAGCATCGTATCTCTTAAAAAACGCATTACTCTTAAAAGTATGGGTGTTTAATTCTCTCTTCTTATTGTCCTATATACAAACACCGTTTTATTAATGTATTATTCAAACACTGTCTATGTGTAAACTATGGAGATGGGTGTTGTTCTGCTTACTGATGCGTACCGTTTATTATATGATCCTCATTTTTCAAGTCTCCTTTCGCAGCTGATGTAAGTAAGATCAATGCCCTCTTTATTCATGTTTATCGTAGTTTGAAGTTTATGTTCTCACAGTTCAGTAAACACACTGCGTAATAGCCAGAAGATTAACAAACTGATTTACAGTTTATTCGATTCACATAGAGAGAGCTTTTCTCTTATCAGCATTTGAACGGCCCACACCATGGCAGACGGCCATCGTCATATACCATTGATACTATAATGATGTATTTTTGTTGAGCTCCCCAACAAATTGCGCGGGAAAGATGGTCGTGCCAAAACACCTCACCAAGAAACAGAAGGTTATGCCAGCTAATTTAATCTAAAATTTTAAACGGGATCCCGAGAAACATTCTTGTCGACATGCTGTTTGTGTAACACGTGTAATTACAGAAATGCATGGGTGTTTTCGCATACTCTCTTAATTAACGACGTAGCGACACAAAAAAAACTGTCGAGGGTGTAGAACATTAAATTATAATCACTCTAGTATTTTGGTGATTTGAACCCGATATCTATGTTGCGTTGCGGGTTCCATTTGAAAGTGTTTTTTTTTTCAAATCTCTTGGGGATATATTGTCTTGTGTCATTCATAGTTTTTAATTACAAACAGAAGGCGTTCTTGTTTTTTCTGAGATCATATTTTATTTTACACCCAAGTAAAAATGCCTTGGAGAACACACTCATATTACGTTTGCTCTTTTCAATTACTCAGTCCAGACTGACAAATCATCAATCTCTCTTTTATCACTATCTTCAATGCTAAAAAAGGTAAGGATGATCTCTGTGGTATTTTGGTTATGCAAAAATGTGAGGTATCTACTCATGGTCTTCAGCCTCATTGGGAACTATCTTCTTGCAGATAAGCTAATCTGAACTATTTTTCTCCCATCATCACCTATGAAGGAAAAAGAGAGAGAAAATATTCACACTCTCTGCATCGTAGTGGTTCTATCTGTTAGGGTCACATCTATGGGTTTAATTGAAAGAATCAGTATAAAAATGTGTTTAAAAATTGAGTACCAATCAAGAATGAATAAAATAAAAACTCCAGTATTAGATGACCCAATGGGTTGACATACCGTAAAACCCAACTAACTACTCTCTGCATCAAGAAAATTAGTTTTTTTTAAGTTACCGGTATGTTCTTACCGCTCCTCATTAATCGTCAATTTATATCTAATTTGTTTGTATTAAATTTGCCTAAATTAAGTGTAGGAGTAGTGGTAAAGCCTGAAGTTTAATATTTTTGAGTAAAAAACTTCATTATTCACTGTAGACATGTCAGTGCTACTGTACAGCTGCACCACTAATAACATACATACATACACACACACACACACACACACACACACACACACATATATATATATATATAGTATTGGACAAAAAAGTGAAACAACTGAACCCTTTTTATTATGCCCACGAACTTTAAGGTGCTGAGTTGGATACCGGCCCTCGCCATCTCAGCTTGTGAGTAGCACAGATTGGGTAATCTGATCTGTGCGGTAAATTGGAGAGCTGAGGGTAGGTGTGGCGCTTCAACTCAGCAAAACAATCTTTCTGGTCTGGCGCTATCAAAAAGGGGTAGACTCCCTCGCTTTCCAGCTAATACCGACAATAGGCCACTCCGCCGCCATATGTAGAATTGCACAAAAAGGTTTTTAAAAACTGAACTATTTTTTATTATGGCCACAAATCTTAACGAGCCTTTAATGGCTCGGGCACCTCATAGGAAGTGATTATTTTGACCTTTTTCAAAGGAAAAAAAAAAAAAACTAGCTTACTCTCCATTTTCGAAGGTCGAATTAAGATATCAAGGAAATGAAAATTCTAAGAAAAATTCTCTTCGTTGATATTTCTAAGAATTTTCTTTTAAGTAAATTATAACTTTTCGCTACACCTAAGGGGTGTCCTGGGTATGACGTTAAACTGCATTTTGTGGTGAAGTTACAATTCTGGAGATTTGGGGAATTTGGAGTACCCCTTTATTGCCATTACTCTCAGGTCCACTCTGACCGGGGTGGTAGTACCTTTTAAGGGCCCCATCTATGAGTTAAATAGATCGATCTTTTTTTACTGTGTTTTAAAAAATTTCAGTTTGAAAAAAAATGAATACCAACAAGAATGAATAAAACAGAACCTCTTCGGCATAAAATAACTCTACGATCATCCAACCAACCAACACCTAAGGGAACTTTGACATCAATAATTAAGGAAAATAATCAGTTCCTATATGTGCGTAATTTTGATTAGTTTTTTTTTTTTGGGGGGGGTGAATTTAAAATAGTTGTTGCTAACTTAAAATTTCTAGAAATTAATCAATATACGAATACAGAAATCTAAATAACAACTTGTTAAAGAAAAAGACTCCTTTACATAATTTAGAAATTTCAAGACTAACCTAGAAAACAATCTAAAGCAAAACTTTTATAAATATATATTTCAATTTGAAGCCAGTTTCCTAATCGACCTTAACATCGAATCATTTAGAGCATTTTATCTTAAATTATTTTACAGTTGAACACGTTGTATAATCCAATAGATTGTTTACGTTTAAAAATCCAATAGATTCTAAGATTCTATAGAATTCAAGAAACGAATTTTATTTTGTCGATAGTGTATATGAATCTTTTTGACGAAAAAGAATTCTTACAATACCAATTGTTATTGCGCAAGTTTTAACGCTATATATAATATTTAAACTATCCAGAATGAATTAAATCGTTTCCGGTCCTTAGGATAAACGAACGAGCTGATATCTTAAAAGTATCTCTTGCGATCAAACAGCAAATCTTACAGAAAAAAAATCTACTTTTACGATGACAAAATTACAATGTCTATCCGAGTGGAAGCCAGTCTCTTTGATATTTATAGCCATTGGCAACCGACTTAAAAAGAAAATTGGCGGCAAGACGCCATCTTCAAACGAACTTGCACATAACAATTGGTGCAAAAACTAAACTTTTGAATAGATATCCACAGAAACATTTTCTTTATTTGCTTATTGTCTTATCAGTAGCAAGCCATATTTCTATTAGAATGGACTCATACGGCAAAACTTCCCTAGTATTAATAGTAAAAAAAATATGACTCTATGAATTCTTATTTCCAATGCTACCGTTGACTTCTCTTGAAGTACTCATATTGACTATCAGGGCCTGTGGATATACAACAGTATGATAATTTAATTATTACAACGTTTGATGTTTACTTAACAACTATTGCAAATAGCTCAATATGTAAAAAGTATAATTATCTTAATTTAACCTTCTTTCCCTTTTTTCTTTCTGTCCTTCGTGTTAGATTAAAACAGATTAGCGTTATATATATGTATATATATATATATATATATATATATATATATTATGGACTCTCTCGTCGATTTTCGACGCATGAGGGTTCATACACACAATGAACACCCACACAGTGATTTGTTTATAGTGGTGAAGGCTTGTGTTGGACCATTCACACTTTTAGGAAAGAATTGGTGCATCAAGGGTTGCCACAAACCAATCAACGACCGATCTCAGGAATTTTGAATTCAGAGTTATCCCTCTCTTAGACTGGTTACCTACCCAAGGCTGAAGGCTCAGTCTGCCCTACTATTTAACCCATAGCTGGAGGGAATTTTGAATTCAGAGTTATCCTTCTCCTAGACTGGTTACCTACCCAAGGCTTAAGGGCCCAGTCTGCCCTACTATTTAACCCATAGCTGGAGGGAGAATATATGGATTCATACCTTTCCCAAGGGTACTAGCGCTATGTGAAATGCCAACAGCTTCTAGGAATTGATCTCGAATCGACGAGTCCATTTTCCACGACTCTAACCACTAGCCCACGCGCCTCCACTGGTTTTATTTCCATCCCACAAAGCATTACGCCACCTGCACCTATATATATATATATATATATATATAATAATATATATATATATTATATATATATATAAAGTGCAGGTGGCGTAATGCTTTGTCGGAGGGAAATAAAACCAGCGAGAAGCGATCAGGGTTAAAATTCCAGACTAGACTGTTTGCCGTTCACTTTAAACTAATCCCCTTTAAAATGTATTTATTCATCTCTTCTTTGTCAGCTATGACTAAATAGCACGCATATTGAGATCTCTAGCCTTGGTAGTACAACTGCTCTAGAAAAAGGAAAAAGTTCTGAATTCAAACATCTGATAGCGTGTCGTAAGTCATCGTGTCAACTACTCCTCATTTCTAAGATACCTTGAGGAAAGCTGAAGAGGACCAAATTAAAGAGGGCGATGTGGAATATAATCTTTAAGATATTTTCTGTAAAATGTAACTTTAATATAGGTAATCGTTAGCTAATGAAGACTACTTTTAATACTAGGTTCAGTCTGTGTTTATATCTATCTATAATTGATATTCACTAAGTAAATGCATTCACAGGGAAGGAAATTATGATGATAAATAATAAATGATTGTTGTTTAAAATGAACCCTTTTATTATTAATTGGTTACGGAATATATACATATAATATATTTGAGTTAAAGTAACGTTGACATGGAGTCAACACCTGGTTACTGACAGTTTCTTGTCTATGCGATCTTCAGACTAGATTTTGGTCTGAAGATCGTATAGCGTTACTGTCCGTAATCTGTTGTGATTTCATGTCAACATTACCTTAACTCAAATATAAACGCTCTATCAATGATACTGAGTACGATCTGCTTAGCAATATAACACCCATATTATCCACAAATATATATATATATATATATATATATATATATATATATATATATATATATATATATAGAAAAAACATTTAGCTCTGGGTAGATAATTGTGATCAGAAAATAAGTGACTTTGCAAAGCGAATTAATTTTTTTTAAAGAAATAGGACCGGAGAAATTTTAAAGATCATTAAAATCAT
Source organism: Doryteuthis pealeii (assembly GCA_023376005.1). Classification (NCBI taxonomy): domain Eukaryota; kingdom Metazoa; phylum Mollusca; class Cephalopoda; order Myopsida; family Loliginidae; genus Doryteuthis; species Doryteuthis pealeii. The sequence goes on along the minus strand of CM042142.1, from coordinate 61,695,873 downwards.
TTTGTAAGATTTCTAGGAAATGGAAAGTTTGACCAGATTTAAATTTAAATGGACCTGATTCTTGAAATTCTGTTAATAGCTAAGATGTTGAGAAGTTGTGGGAATGACAGAAAATCTTTTTTCTTTATGTAACATCAAAAATGATAACTTTCTACTTCACCATAATTTCAATTGACAAACAAAACTGTAGGGAAAAAGTTTTTAAAACAAAGTAAAATGTTTTAATTCTTCTTCGGTAGTTAAATTAACAAAACAAAAAAAAACACTTGACAATTTTTACCACGACAGAAGGGAAAGGGTGTGGTAAGAGATTTCTCTCGGCTGCTGGTTTTGGTGATGGTGTCAGTAAGCCTGGCATGACTCTAAATTGCTCCCACAGATAGACTAATATATAATAGAGGGGGTGATATTGAGAGGGAGTAAGATTAGGGAGAGATTGCTTACTTTAAGATGAATGGCAAATTACTGCTAATTAAAAACGATGATTTTTTTCAAACATAGTTCAATCCCGGAAGTAAGGAATATTTTAGTATTTAATTTTAGTCATTAAAATTAACAGGAAAAGGCTTAGGGAAACAATCATTGATTTGCTCTGTATATATATATATATATATAATATATATATATATATATATAGTGTGTGTGTATATATATATATATATATATATATATATATATATATATATATATATATAGTGTGTGTGTGTGTGTGTGTGTGTGTGTGTATACATATAGTGTGTATGTGTGTGTCTAAATATATCCAATCGACTGGTAAGTTGGGAAAGATTCTATTTGATATCATATATATCATCTGCATATCCACAATGCATGCCCATGTATATGCACACCTATATATTTATACAAGGAGTATTTCAAATCCTTAAGAGAACTCAATGTAAGATAATAGAATAATTGATACAGTGAAATATTTAATTTTTAATTTTATTTATGTGACAGAACTGGGCTCATCTATTGATATATAAATTTATAATAGCCAAATGACGGTTTTTCCTTCTTAGTGAAAGTATATATATATATGCACACATACACACGAGGAAATAACATATTGCGTAAAATCCAACAAAATGTAAATCAAATTTCAGGAATAAAAGCGTATAAAACACAAACAATTTCATTTAATTAATAATTTTGTCTCGGTGTATTAAGGAGGCTTCATCATAATTTTATTTGAAAAGAACTGCTACGTGTACATATATTGAAAAAATGGGGGAAGAAAGGAGGGTGGAAGATGTAGAGAAAAAATTTTTTTACTAACTCTACCTCACACCTCCCTACGCATCCACCCTCACCTTCCTTTTCAATATATGTACACGTAGCAGTTCTTGTCAAGTAAAATTCTGACGAAGCATCCTTAATACACCGAGGCGAAATATTAATTGAATTAAGTTTTTTGTTTCGTTGTATCTGCTTTTATTCCTTAACTTTTAATTATATATATATGTGTGTGTGTGTGTGTGTGTGTGTGTGTGTGATTGGAAGTGCATGGTGTAATGATTAAAGTCATGGGAAATGGACTCGTCGCCCCGAGTTCAAATCCTGGATGTGGTAATTGCATTTCACTTAGCGCTAATACCCTTGGGAAAGGTATGAATCCTAATCTTCCTCCAGCTATGGATAAATAGTAGGGCAGACCGGGCTCTTTAACCTTGGTTAGGCAACTGGTCTAGGAGAAGGAAAATTCAAACCTGTTGAACTCCGCTTAAGAAATTGACTTTGTGTCACATCCTGCTCGTGCGGAGGAGTTGGTAATAATATATATATATATATATATATATATATATATATACATATATATATATATATATGTGTGTGTGTGTGTGTGTGTGTGTGAGAGAGAGAGAGTGAGAGAAAAAAGTCGGAAAATTTAGCCATGATATAAACGATCTTTTTAATTAAAAAAAGGGACACCTAGATTATCTCAGTCTCTTTTAAAAGAAACTACTTGGACATATGCGCGATGCAATCGAAAATTCCGTGGAATTTAAACTGATTTATCAGTCTGTATGTGTGTCAAATTATCCAGCGTTTATTGTGACTCACTGGACATTTCCCGCATCTCTTGGAAAACTCACCACATCCAAAACCAGATAGTAAAAATATTTCATTTCCTATCATTATTTCTTCTTTATAGAAAACCATTTCCCCTTTAGTTCCCCAAAATGTAGGGTAGCACTCGATATCCAATGATCTAAGCATTGTTTCTATACAAAAGAGCCTTGTCGGCTGGAGCTTTAGAATACAGACTGCGCCTCTGCAATGAGTAAGACCCCTCCTCAATGGGGCCACCTGATGGCCGTGGGTGGTGATCTGTGATGCTTAAGGGTGGAACCCTGGTGTCTAAGCAGTCCATGACATGCAACATTCCACTTGCTTAGACTGGCGATTAAAGAGGCTACCTCCGTTCAATCGGCTAGTCACATCAATCCTTAGTATCTATATGATTGTCCCAACCCAATTGCCCTTATAGCACGCCTCAACCATTTTTATCATATATATGCTAGAAGGCAGTGAATGAGGGTCATATTGTCCTGTGTATAATTTTAAACTCTATCTGATGGTGAAGTCCCAATTCTAGAGCTCTGAGGAATGTGAAGTACCCCTTTATCGCCATTACTCCCAGGTCCACCCTGATCCGGAGTGACCTGTTAGATATGTTAAATATGACCTTTAAAAAAATTTCAGTGCCCATAATGGATAATTCAAAATGTCTTCGGCATAAAATAACCGAATAAGTTTTGGACATGCCGTAAAATCCAACCAATAAATCAACAAAAGAATTTAAACAAATTGATCAATCTTTATGTGTCAAATTATCCTGCGTTTTTGGGGTTTTTTTGGGGTTTTTTGTGACCCCAGATATTTTACACACCCCTTGAAATCCTCACAACTTCCAAAGCCAGATAGTAAAGAATTTTATTCCCTATCATTTTTTTTCTTACTTCTTATAAAAGAAAATTGCCACTTTAGTTCTCTGAACTTTTGGGTAGCACTCGATATCCAATGGTCTAAGAATTGCTTCCATGTAAAACTTTCTACTACACACGCTGTTCAAATTCCCCGAACATTTGGGGCGACTGCACTTCCCCACCAAAAGTTTGGCACGTGAGTCTTACCTTCTTGCCGATTGGGACAAGAGTCAATATTACTTGACGTGCGAAGTTCTAATTCTCAAGAAGGAGTTGGACAACATTGGTCAGTGAGAGGGTGCAGGAAAGTGGCCAATCGATCTATGGGGGTGTAATTGTGTTTATCATCGCCATGATGGTAGAGGGGGCGGCCATGGGTTGATGATGTCACATATTAATGCATCAGTCAGGCAGGTACTATAATGAATTTACTAAATTTACTCTCAGTCCCCGCCCCCTCCTACACGGCATTGTTTGTGCCTAATCTAGCGCTGAAGTCCGCCCGTCATCATAATGAGGCCTGATATATATTTCAAGATCGAATTGAAAGTCAGCCGAAGACGTACCGATTCAAAATGTTCGGTTATGGTCGGGGCGGGAAAGGGGTGGGTATTTTTAAACGAAAGGGAGCGAGAGGGTAATCTATTGTCAGTTAGTTCATCCAGTGTCACCCACAGACTTCTCTCTAGTGCCTCCTCTTCTCTCTCTCTCTCTCTCTCTCTCTCTCTCTCTCTCTCTCTCTCTCTCTCTCTCTCTCTCTCTTCTCCTTTCCCTTCCCTTTCTATCACCCTGTCTATGACATCTATTTCTATTGTCCACCATTTGGCGCCAAAAGTTTACCTGATGCAAACTGGCGACAACTTTTCAAGTAGGTGCTTATAATACAGCTCGTTAGACACCTATTATCAAGGCTGATTAATGAAATCGGCCGAAACGTTTAGACTATCTTAACTCGGTGTAATTTTATCTTAATTGTAGAGCATATAACAATAGAAATTAGCGACTGTAAAGAGGCACGGAGAAACTATGAAAATATCAAAAATATTAATGATGATGATAAAATAATAAAAATATTCCCTTGAACTTTGAGATTCTGAGTGGCCAGCTCCAAGTAAGAAGGCTGGATCTGAGGAAAAATACATACATACATATATATATTTAACAGACTTAGATAGATAGATACATATTCAACTGACTGTAAGTTAAGTTTCGAACCACAATCAAAAAAGAGTATGAGCATTATAAGGACTGTGTCCATAATAATTATGGGACTTTCGATGGGTTCATGTAGCAACAGGTCTTCTCAAAATTGTTATATGACTATGTCATCAGCCTTTTTTGTAAACGCAGGTTCATAGCAGAAAATGCATGCCAAAATCATCTAATTGACAATCTGAAATTCCCAGATTAAGAACTGTGACAAAACGGCTAAAGTGCATGAAGGGCTAAGGACCGAAAGGTTGGAAATATAACAAATCAGATGAGATTATTAGTCCAAATACATCAGTAAATAAGAAAAAATAGTCACGTATATTTTTTTCATTACAGGAATGGGGACTAAGGTTGGGGCCGGTATGGGGAGACTTAAGGTTAACAGTACTTTTTTCGCGTGCGCATATCTGTCTGTCAATGGATCATTTTCTGGAAACCATTCTGTTGCTCTTTTTGTTGAGGTTATGACACCATTCTTCCGTGAAAACCAGACCTACATTTTCTCCACCTAGCTGTATCTGTGAAAGTGAAATGCCGAACATTACCATTAAAAACAATGAAAGAAAAAAAAGGTTTATAATAATAATAATAGGATATCATTTGAAGAAAGTGAAATGCCAAACATTACATTAAAAACAATGAAAGAAAAAAGGTTTATAATAATATAGAATATCATTGAAGAAAGTGAAATGCCGAACATTACATTAAAAACAATGAAAGAAAAAAAAGGTTTATAATAATATAGGATATCGTTGAAGAAAGTGAAATGCCGAACATTACATTAAAAACAATGAAAGAAAAAAAAGGTTTATAATAATATAGGATATCGTTGAAGAAAGTGAAATGCCGAACATTACATTAAAAACAATGAAAGAAAAAAAAGGTTTATAATAATATAGGATATCATTGAAGAAAGTGAAATGCCGAATATTACCATTAAAAACAATGAAAGAAAAAAAAGGTTTATATAATATAGGATATCATTTGAAGAATGACTATTCTCTTAAACATGACAGCCGAAATTTTGGCCTTTGAGAAACGCGATTCCTTCCTGAAAATGATCTATAGAAAGGTATTTCTTTTCGGAAGACACTCGGAAAAGTTTGCCAACAATTCACGCCTTGATGATTATTGATTGAAAATTCTTTACTGGCACTTTTATTCCGGACCCCAACGCCCCCCTTTTTTTTCTTTTTTTTTGTCCAAGAATTCGGCTTAACCAAAAAAGACAAGAAAGTGAAATATGACACCCATGGAGTCGGCAAAACAATAAATTCGGGAATAAAAGAGTCTATTTTTGTGCTCTAATAAAACATTATAAATGAAGATCCGTGCGTTGTTGGAGACGGAACGAACGTCGATTTTGGTGGCAAGTCATTCGTCAAATTTGGAGGAGTCGTTTATTTCTGCCTCCTCCCCCACCTCCTGGTAGGTGATGTTAATCACTCCCATCTCCGGGGTAACAATATTTTATGCCCCGAAATAACAACGGTAAAAAAATGGTTTCGTTCATAAGAATCGTGGAAAGTAAAGAAGTATTGTATCGGTTTCCCACAAAGGAAGATAAAATTCACAGATAGACAGACTGAAATCGATAGCTAGATAGATATATAGATATTGAATAGATCAGATATATCGATATTGAGCAGGGATACATATTAAACAGACTTGGATAGATAAATACATACATATTAAACAGACTAGGATAGATATTGAATAGACTTTGATAAATATATAGATATTGAATGAACTGGAATAGATATGACGATAGATATTGAATGGACTGGAATAGATAGAGATAGATAGATAGATATTGAATGGACTAGATAGATATAGACAGATAGATATGAATGGACTGGAATAAATAGAGACTGAATGGACAGATAGATATTGAATGGACTGAATAGATAGAGACTATATATTGAACGGGCTTGAATAGATAGATAGTTTAGATATTGAACGGGAATTTGAATAGATAGATAGTTTAGATATTACGGACTTGAATAGATAGATAGTTTGATATTGAACGGACTCGAATAGATAGATAGTTTAGATATGAACGGGAACTTGAATAGATAGATAGTTTAGATATTGAACGGACTCGAATAGATAGATAGTTTTGATATTGAACGGACTAGAATAGATAGATAGTTTAGATAGTGAACGGACTCGAATAGATAGATAGTTTAGATATTGAACATAGATAGTTTAGATTGAAGAATAGATAGATAGTTTAGATATTGAACGGACTCGAATAGATAGATAGTTTAGATATTGACGGAGACTCTTGAGATAGATAGATAGTTTAGATATTGAACGGACTCGAATAGATAGATAGTTTAGATATTGAACGACTCGAATAGATAGATAGTTTTGATATTGAACGGACTCGAATAGATAGATAGTTTTGATATTGAACGGACTCGAATAGATAGATAGATTTGATATTGAACGGACTCGAATAGATAGATAATTTAGATATTGAACGGGTTTGAATAGATAGATAGTTTAGATATTGAACGGACTCGAATAGATATAGTTTTGATATTGAACGGGTTTGAATAGATAGATAGTTTAGATATTGAACGGACTCGAATAGAATAGATAGATAGTTTAGATATTGAACGGGCTTGAATAGATAGATAGTTTAGATATTGAACGGACTCGAATAGATAGATAGTTTTGATATTGAACGGACTCGAATAGATAGATAATTTAGATATTGAACGGGTTTGAATAGATAGATTTTAGATATTGAACGGACTCGAATTAGATAGATAGTAGATATTGAACGGGTTTGATAGAGATAGATAGTTTAGATATTGAACGGACTCGAATAGATAGATAGTTTTGATATTGAACGGACTCGAATAGATAGATAGTTTAGATTTGAACGACTAGAATAGATAGATAGTTTAGATATTGAACGGGCTTGAATAGATAGATAGTTTAGATATTGAACGGGCTTGAATAGATAGATAGTTTTGATATTGAACGGACTCGAATAGATAGATAGTTTTGATATTGAACGGACTCGAATAGATAGATAGTTTAGATATTGAACGGGTTTGAATAGATAGATAGTTTAGATATTGAACGGACTGAATAGATAGATAGTTTTGATATTGAACGGACTCGAATAGATAGATAGTTTTGATATTGAACGGACTAGAATAGATAGATAGTTTTGATTTTGAACGGACTCGAATAGATAGATAATTTAGATATTGAACGGGTTTAGAATAGATAGATAGTTTAGATATTGAACGGACTCGAATAGATAGATAGTTTTGATATTGAACGGACTCGAATAGATAGATAGTTTAGATATTGAAGAATAGATAGATTAGTTTTGATATTGAACGGACTCGATAGATAGATAGTTTGATATTGAACGGACTCGAATAGATAGATAATTTAGATATTGAACGGGTTTGAATAGATAGATAGTTTAGATATTGAAGGTACTCGAATAGATAGATAGTTTTGATATTGAACGGACTCGAATAGAGATAGTTTAGATATTGAACGGGCTTGAATAGATAGATAGTTTAGATATTGAACGGGCTTGAATAGATAGATAGTTTTGATATTGAACGGACTCGAATAGATAGAAAGTTTAGATATTGAACGGACTCGAATAGATAGATAGTTTAGATATTGAACGGTTGAATAGATAGATAGTTTTGATATTGAACGGACTCGAATAGATAGATAGTTTAGATATTGAACGGACTCGAATAGATAGATAGTTTAGATATTGAACGGACTCGAATAGATAGATAGTTTAGATATTGAACGGGCTTGAATAGATAGATAGTTTAGATATTGAACGGACTCGAATAGATAGATAGTTTTTGATATTGAACGGACTCGAATAGATTGATAGTTTTGATATTGAACGGACTCGAATAGATAGAAAGTTTAGATATTGAACGGACTCGAATAGATAGATAGTTTAGATATTGAACGGGTTTGAATAGATAGATTTTAGATATTGAACGGACTCGAATAGATAGATAGTTTTGATATTGAACGGACTCGAATAGATAGATAGTTTTGATATTGAACGGACTTGAATAGATAGATAGTTTAGATATTGAACGGACTCGAATAGATAGATAGTTTAGATATTGAACGGACTCGAATAGATAGATAGTTTAGATATTGAACGGCTTGAATAGATAGATAGTTTAGATATTGAACGGACTCGAATAGATAGATAGTTTTGATATTGAACGGACTCGAATAGATAGATAGTTTTGATATTGAACGGACTCGAATAGATAGATAGTTAGATATCGGAATAGATAGATAGTTTAGATATTGAACGGACTAGAATAGATAGATAGTTTAGATATTGAACGGACTCGAATAGATAGATAGTTTGATATTGAACGGACTCGAATAGATAGATAGTTTAGATATTGAACGGACTAGAATAGATAGATAGTTTAGATATGAACGGACTCGAATAGATAGATAGTTTTGATATTGAACGGACTCGAATAGATAGATAGTTTAGATATTGAACAGGCTTGAATAGATAGATAGTTTAGATATTGAACATACTGAGATAGATAGATGTGAACAGACCTAGATATGGTCAGATTTGATATATCTACATATATACGCATACACGCGAATAAATTTACGTATATAGAGACGAAAAGAAAGACATTTGGAGAAAGGGTAATAGACTTTTATCTTTCTTTATAAAACAAGCACGCATACATGCATATATAGTAAGCATCTTTCGTTAAAAAACATAAAAATGTTCATTTTGATAGATTTTTATAATTTTATTTTTCCGCTCGTCTTTCAAGTTATTTTAAGTTTGTTTTGATTTCATATCAGATTTTATCCCCGAAAGTTGCGTGGTAGCAAGAAAATAAGGAGAACATTCTTTGTTATTTTATTCATAAAATTGAACTAAACTGAAAAACGTTTGTAAGATAAGACAAAATAAATCCATAAAAACTGTTAAAACATAATCTCAGTCTTTTGGAACGAAACATGTATAAGAGAACGACTACTGCCAATATTATATATATATATATATATATATATATATATATATATATATATATGGTAATGGGCTCTCCCATCGATCTCCAATCGATATGAGGGTCCAACAATTCAGTTAAAGATATGAAATGGTAGATTACTTACACGGGTGATTTCTTCATAATGAAGAACTTTGTAGAATCAGTCACACCTTTTGAATAAGCTAATAACAGAAGAATGGTGCACCAGTGTGATACATTCTTCCAAAAGGCAGCCAGGTTTTGAATGCAGTTTTTTTCCTTCTCCTAGATATGTTTCCCTACAAAACTATAAGGTCTTGTCTGACCAACAACACACACACACACACACACACACACACACACACACACATATATATATATATATTATATATAATATATATATATATATATATATTGAGATAACGTTAACTTAAATTCAATGGCTTTTGGAGCTATCATCAGACCAAGTCAAGTGAGTCAGAAAATAACGTTGTTTGTGTGTGCATGCTATCCTGAATTAGATATGTATGCTCTGTCACCGATATTGAGCAGTCTGCATTAATATAGAAAACTACATTTTATATATATATATATATATATATATATATACATATATATAATGTAGAGAGAGAGAGAGAGAGAGAGTTTTATAATTTGGTTGAAGCATTGTGTTTATATTGGTTTGGCGGTTGGTTTTGAAGGCTGTCACAATGTAAGTGTAAAAAAAAATGAGGTAACTATGATCTTGTTTGTTTACCTTTTGAGCTATTCTTAATATTTCGGTATAAAGATCCCAACATTCAGAGGATTTCTGAAAGTTAAGTCTGGTGCTGTTATCTTGTTGCTAGGATTTGTCCATTCTGTTGTATGCCTGGTGATATCTAAAAAAACAAAAAAGCAACATTCTCTGGGTGTGTGCATGTGTAATACACTCACACAGAGAATCGTTTCATAGACCAGTGTATTAGTATTGTGTTCGATCCTCACTAACTTGATTTGACACGAAAAGGGTTGATATGCCATAAAATAAAAAATCCAACCAACCAAAATAGATAGGTATTAACCTACTGTTCAAGATAGATATGAACAGATTAACTGGACATGAATGGATTAAGATTGATAGATATCGACAGGATAGTATGAATACGTACGAATAACGGAAATATTGCTTTGATGATGATGAAGAAATATCATAAAATATTGGTATCTTTGATTCAAAAGAAAATTAACCATTTTACAAAAAAAATGGCAGTGATGTAATTATTGGTGACTATATATATATATATATATATATATATATATATATATATATATATAGCTTCCTGAAAAAACATTTTCAAGACAAGGGATTTTCATGAATGCTAATTGTTCAAAATTAAAAATAAACTATTTCCCATCAAATAAGTAAGTAAATTTAGATATGAACAGATTAACAGGACATGAATGGACTAAGATAGATAGATATCGACAGGATAGTATGAATACGTACGAATAGCGGAAATATTGCTTCATAGGTAGAGCTGAAGTAATTCAGATATGAACGATCCTAAACATTTATTAACATAAATGTGAACAAACAGTCATAGAATGATATGCAGATATAAGCAAATCGAGAAAGAAACTGGTGAGTTGTTCTCTCAGTTTCTCTTTCTTCCAATATAATTCATTTTTAGAAAGAATCTCATTCCATGTTGAGGTGGAATGAAGACCGCTTCGATCGCACTTGAGGATATTCTTTTTTAAATATCATTTAGCACTTTAGATCTAATTAACTTTCTCTTTCACTATTTTTTACATCACATTTATTTTTCCTCTTCTCACCCTTCTCCCATTCTCACATAGCCTCACCCATCTATCTATCTATCTATCTATCTATCTATTCGATAAACATACACACATGTTCTACACTGCTCTCCTCTCCACATAGCCTCACTCAAATATATATATATATATATATATATATATATATATATATATCAGGTACACCCACACACACGTTTTACACTGCTTCCGTTCCCACATAGTCCCACCCACTCATCTATCTATATATTTGATACACCCACACATACGTACCACACTGCTTCCATTCCCAGATACCCTTACCTATCTATCTATCTATCTATCTATCTATCTATCTATCTCATACACCGACACACACACGTTCCTAATTCTCTCCTCGACATCGCCGAGCGAATAGCCCAGGGCACTCATTTATTAATCGTGACGTTGAGCAGAGACCAAAATGCTTTTTAGAATGTTAAAATACGTGTGTTCGTTCATTGCCCGTTCTATATTACACGCAGTTTGCTAGCTTGAGTGTTATCGTTTTGTAAATAGGGAAATGAAAAACAAGGCCCTATTAATGGGGGAGAGGTTGTTTGAAGGTTTCGCGGGCTTTCAAGAGCAAAGTGATATTAACAACATTCTCAAAGTGTGGAGTCTGGCGGACCTTGGGGTCGAAGAAGAGGACTGAGATTATGTACTGTACTCGTTTTGCGTCGACCGGCAGCGGTCACCTGCTCCTACCCACCCGCAACACTGTCACTCTCATCGTATGATAGAACCCCTTAAATACGGTCCGTTATTTTTTATTTCATCAAGCGTGAGATCATCTCCCCAGCTGATATCGAGGAATACCGCAAAGAGCACGCGAAGTGTGCACAGGCGTGTCTCTATGTTATTTCGAAAGTAGTTTGTGACGCTTCAGGGGACATGGTTAGAAATATATTCGATAAAAATAAATAGCCGTTGATAGGTAGATAGATATATCAATAAAGGAAAAATAAAAGAGGTATGATACAAAACAGAAAGTGGGAAAAATAATTGTATATGTGTAGATGGATTAGAAATAAATGAATAAAATAGTTCTGATAGATAGATGAGAGAAACATAAGAGGTATGATAGAAAACAAAAAGTGAGAAAAATAATTGTATATATGTAGATAGATTAGAGATAGTTCCATTAGATAGATATGAACAAAAAGATAGGTAAGAGAAAAATAGAAGTGGTATAATAGAAAAGAGATAGAAAAATGATATAAGAGAAATAGATGAGTAAAATAGTTCTAATAGATAGATATGAACAAAGAGATAGATGGATAAGAGACAAATAAAAGCGGTATAATACGAAAGAGATAGAAAGATAAATTATATGATATAGAAGAGAAATAGATGAATAAAATAAAGTTCTAATAGATAGATGAATGAGAGAAAATTAAAAGAAGAATTGTACAAAATGAAAGAAAAATAACAGCGTATGTAGTGAGGTGGATAAAATCTAATAGAAAGATAGAGAGGTGAATAAAAGAAATTTCTGATAGATTATATATATATATATATATATATATATATATATATATATATATATGAGGAAAAAATGAGTAAAGAAAAGAAATTTGATTATTTTAATAATAATAATAATAATAGCGTAAATCCGTATACATTTTGATAAACAGACCGAAACACATGTGTCAGTGATATCGATTAAAAGTGATATCGATAAAATTCATTTTTATCCATCTACATTTCTTTTCTTTACTCATTTTTTCCTCATATTGTCAGATTCATTTCCCATTCTCACATATATATATATATATACATATATATATATATAGTCATCCACATACATCGTGTTTCGACGTTTCACGTCTCATCAGTATGGCTAGACACAGCAACTAACTCCAGCCAGGAGCGAAATCAGACTGGCTTTACGTCTGCCATTAAGGAGTGTTGTTTTAACTGTTTTAAATACATACATCTGTGTATATACTTTAGGATCACCCGAGAGATCAAATCTGTAAACAAAGGATCATTGCGTTATGCTGGCGGTGAAAGTTTATTAAAGTCGCTCCTAAAGAGCTCTACTGGGTTATAAGTCATCCATAGACACCGTGTTTCGACTTCCCCCCCCCCACATATATATATATATATATATATATATATATATAATATTTACTAACCCCTCTGCATGAGCACGATATGACACAAGGTCAATTTCTTCGCTTAAGAAACTGGCATTGTGTTTAACAGGTTTAATCGTTTTATATGCGTTCTTATTTAATTTTGTTAGTTTTTCTCATCTATTTTATTACATTAAACTTAAATACTTACGCCTGGGGGGTGCATATTCTTGCTAATAATCATAAAAATGACTTCAGATATGCGACAAAAAATATTTTTAAATAACTAATAATAAAAAAAATAATGCAAGACTATTATCTCGATTACTATTAGTGTATATACATAAACAACATGATGGCATGGAGGAGATTAGAAAAGAAAAACAATGTCTAGCTTTTTGGCTAATTTGAACGACACCTGCAGAGTAATATTTATAGAGCGCTGTTACGAGAAGACAAGTAAACCAAGATGAGTATTGTGTGTTCAAATCTAACCAGAGGTGTGTTCATTATTTCAGACCCATGCTGTTTAATTGTTGTAGAATAAATGTAAAAATGCCCAAAAGAGTCTCAATGAAGAACAAAATAAGCTAACGAAATACAACTCAAAATAATGACAGAAAACTCAATTGTTGAAATCAACTCACCCAAGAAAATACGCATTATTTTGGTGACATGAAAATGTTAGTTACAACAAAACAACTTCAATTAATCATATTATTTAAAACGTACACGTGTGTTAAACCGTTGGTGTTTGTAGAAATAGCTCCTTTGCTTCCAGGGTCATTCCATCGCTCCGATGTAAACTTTTTTAGGATGTTCTTTTAAATTGATGGTGGCTTGATAGAATATATTAGGTTGGGGGTAGTTTCTATTTAGAGCGTACTAGAATTATGTTCGGTTGGTTGGTTTACGGTATGTCAACCCCCCTTTCCGGTTATTCTACGCTAGGTTAGTTTCATACCTAAGATCGGGGTTTTTTGGCGTGGTTTTACCCCTTTGTAGATAATACAGTCGGTTTCTTCTAAGGCTTATTAAGTCTTATCGAGGAAAATGTCCTTTGTATTTGGAATCATTCAGAAAAGGATGGTCTATTATTTCTGGTACCTGTATTTTTAGTTGTACAATTCTGTGGTGAGCTTATTTGAATTAAACGTCATTTTCTGCAAAATGTTGTTGTTGAAAAATGATTGTCCAGCCTGATAAGGCCAGTTAACGTTGGTTGGTTGGTTGGTTGGTTGGTTGGATTTTACAGCATGTCAACCCTTGTAAGGTTATTTTATACGAAGTTTTGTTTAATTGATTCTTAATGGGTGCTCATTTTTTTTACTCAATTTTAAACACATTATTCAATTCTCATTTTTTTATCTATTTAACCCATAGATGGGACCCTAACAGGTACTACCACTCTAGATCATGGTGGTCCTGGGAGTAATGGTGATAAATAGGTACTACACCTTCTACAGAGCTTCAGAATTGGAACTTCACCATCAGATAGTTTAACGTCATACCCAGGAAATTTAAGACCCTGAGCCACCACCTTCTAGCATGTATATGATAAAAAGGGTTGGGGGTTGCCATTAGGGTAATAGGGATGGGACAATCGTATTGGTACTAAGGTTTGATGTGACCCGCTGATTGGTTGGAGAGGGCTTCTTCGGTCGCTCTAGCCTAAGTAAGGGCCAAAGTGGAGTGTTGCATTTCATGAACTGCTCAGCCGCCATGGTTCCATCCTAAAGCATCACAGGTTACTACACACGGCTAATAGGTGACCCCATTGGGAGGGATCTTATCCCGCTATAGAGGTGCAGTCAGTGTATTCTAAAGCCCCAGCCGACAGGGCTTCAAGAGTAATGGCATGAGCAACATCTAAAATTAACCCCCATAATGCATTTTTTGAAGAGTCCATCTCAATAAACCTGCATTTTCAGAAGTCTCCACAAAAGGGATTAAATTGGAGGAACAAGCAGGCAACTTCATCGGCCGTTTTCCATAAAAGCCTAGTCGTTTGATACTCTGTAGTCTCTCTTGCTGCATGCTAAGGGGCTTTATCTACATGAAAATAATCGCCAGGGCTTATTGAGGAAAACACCCTTTGTATTTGAAGGGAGTCAAGAGAGGGTGTTTTATTATTTCTGGTATCTGTGTATTTTTTTAACTGTACGATTCTGTATTGAGCTTATTTGAATGAAAACGCCATTATCTGCAACGTTATGACGTTGTTGTTGAACAATGATTTTACTGCATGATAAAGCCAGTTAACGTGCGACAAATTCAATGAAACAATTATATAAAAGCCGAGATGTCCTACCTACCTACAACCTATTCTTCTGACCTATCATCTTCAATCACTTGTTTTGATCCATCTAACACTCCTTTACTGGATCTGCGGTTTCAATTTGAAGATACCGAAGAAATGCCCAGGGGATCATTGAATCAAAATCGGGATTGTTCTTTTATGATGGAAAATGCAATTGAGATGAAAAGTTCGTGGATATCATAGAAATCCAGGAGAAAATGTTTTCATGTCTGAATAACATGGCTTTAATAATCTATACGAATAAGATATTTTGTCCTATAATTATTAGAAACTTTTTTAATTGTTATTGTTGTAAGTGAAGATTTTCCCTACAAGATATATGGACTCGTCCAACGAAACACACAAAGATACGATTACGCGAGGTTATTTGAAGTCGAGTCACTACTAATCGAGAAGTTACTCATACAGTTGGAGAACTGTACGGTGACTCTATTATTTATATCCATGTACAAAAAATAATAAACCTTTTTCTTTCTTTTTTTTCAATATTGTTAATTGGTTAATTCAGTCTCAAATATCATACATAAATAAATATATACTAATCCTTTTTTATTGATTGATTGATTTTAATGGCATGCCAAACCATCTAGGGCTATTTTATGCCTAAATGTAAAGAAATCGCTTTCATTGTAGGTTTATATTCTTATTTTCGTGAAGTTGTTTCCTAAGATTTTTTTTTCTTTCAAACCCGATCCTATCAAATACATATCATTTTCAAACATCAATTTACAGATCGATTACAGATGAGACACTAGAAGGTACTACCACTCCAGATCAGAGTAGATCTGGGAGTAATAGCAATGAAGGGGTACTCCACACTGCCCAGATCGCATGATCAGATGCAGTTTACTTTCATACCCAAGAAACTCCATTTTGGGGAGTATGCCTCCGCCCCTCTCTGCAGGTGATATAATCAGTGTATTCTAAACTCCTATGACAAAGCTTGAATGTTTATTTATTCAATAACTGAAATGCACAACTACATATTGCCATTCTGATCTATTTACCTATCTATTTTAATATCTATATCAATTTAGTTTGATTTACATCCATATATCTATAAAAAGTAAAAGTAAAGTAGTCGGATTGGCCTATTTTTGGTATCAGCGAGGTAGTCTATCCACTTTTCACTAACTCTAGTCCAGGAAGTTTGTTTTTGCGTCTGAGGTGGAGCGCTACTCATAAAATCAGCTCCCCATCTCACCACACAGATACAAGTTGTGCTACTCATGCGCTGAGATTGTGAAGGCCGGCATCGAACCAGAAACCTTGTGGTTCCTATGTGGATGCACTATTGATAGTTAGATTTTCCTCAAAACAGACCATGTTATTAGTGAGTTTAAAATCCCGCAATGTGTCTTATATATCACTAAGAAATAAAGGTTTACATAGTATATGGTGCGGTTAATTTGCATACTCGTTTTAACAAAACCGGGTTTAATAAATAAATGCTTGGTGTTATTGATCTCTAATATTATTGTCTTATTCCCCAACGCATTAAAATCAATTCTATGAATAATTTTATATAGAAACCAATATAAATATACTTAAAATAAGTAATCTTTTTTATATGCGTTCTTATCTAATTTCATTAGTTTTTCTGATTTAACACATTTCATTACATGAAAATAAAAAGGTGTACATGGGAGCTATAGAATGACCCTGAAAACAAAGGGGCTATTACTAGAAACTATCGAACCCCAACGGTTTAACACAGATGTGCGTACGTTTTAAATAATATGATTAATTTGAAGTTATTTCTGTTGTCTTTTATTTATACTAGCAAATATATGCACCCTCCGGGTGCAAGGATTTAAGTTTTAATATAATAAAATATTATGTTAACTTAGAAAGGCTAATGAAACTAAATAAGATGCCGATAAAAAGATTTGAAACAGAGGGGTAACAACTAAAACTTGCTTTTTCTACACTCCCGTCTTTCATAGCTAAATTTTCATAATTTAACTATTTAGTTAAAATAGGAAGTAAAGAATAGAATTACTGTTAATATTGTTAATGGATTTCTTTTAAGATTTATTGAACAGATTTTTGCTCATATTCATTAAGATAAAACCAAACAATTAGTAATCAATAATACTGAGCACATATTTATTAAAATCAAATTTTTAATATCAATATGCAAATTAGCCTTCCCATTCACACTACAAACTGCTATTTTTTGTATATATAAATACAGTTGCATGTTATTAGTATGTAGATATGGACAACAGTATTTATAATGTAAAACAATTTTATTAATAATTGAGATTTGAATAAAAAGAAAATCATGGAGAATGTGATGTAAATAACTAAGGGAATTGTGACTACATTAGTAATATAGTTTCGGTTACAAACAGAAAAACACACAATCTCCATTATAATAAGATAATATCATTACATTATAATTTAAATACTTACACCCGGACGGCGCATATTCTTGCTCGTTATACTTTAATGTATATACGCATTATCACTTGACGGATGGTAATAAACACCACTGTAATTTTTCAAGAGAATACATGTGGCCATGACTGTGGCGAGTCGCTCGTGAACGGCGTGAACATCGTCGTTTTGAGAAATGTCTCTTCTTGGTTTAGTGCGTCATCGCGATTTTGGCCATGTCAGTAGTGACGCCATGATGATCACCTTTGCTGGCCACTTTTGCCTCCTTTGGCGCGCCAAAATCTTGCATGCTGGATTGTTTGGGCCATGCTCTTGTTGTTTTGATTGAGAGACGATTGAATGGGCTTCTTAATTGGAGATTCCATATTAAGATTTTCAATTTGTACCATATGTTTCTAGAGTGTTCATAATTAAGATTTGATAGTGCTAGACATTTTAGATCAACATCCAATAATGTGGAATTACGTTCAACTCGAAACTAACACAAAGTATATACATCGTCATATATATATATATATATAATATATATATATATATTATATATAACACGAAGTGTTCCAATGATGGATATTTATTCTTGATGGTACCATTGATACACTTCATGTTTTTCTATAATTCCACATTGTGGGATTGATTTCCCTATTTTACCCCCCCCCCATATATATATATATATATATATATATATATATATAGTAAATGAAGAATAAATTTAAACTTGCTTCATTACAATAATTTATTTCAACCGTATTAATACGGCATCTTCAGGTAATCACAAGAACATGACTCTTCTTGTGATTACCTGAAGATGCCGTATTAATACGATTGAAATAGATTATTGTAATGAAGCAAGTTTAGAGTTTTTCTTCATTTACTAAATTTCTTGCTCTGTCCTGTTACTCACTGGTATTAGGCACATTAAGCTCTCCTTATGGTCTACCTGCATCAGCTTGGTTAAACCATACATGGAAAGACCCTAACTACGAAAAAAAAACTATATATTTATGTATATATATAATCACGGGCAATCATATATGTGCTAAGGTTTGACCTGACCAGCCGACTGATTGGAAGGGGCCTCTCCGAGCGTCTGTCCAGACTAAGTAAGGGCCAAAGTGGAGTGTTGCATGTCATGGACTGCTCAGCCACCAGCGTTCCATCCTTAGGCATCAGGGGTGCAGTTGGTGTAGTATAACGCCCCCAAACGACAGGTCTCCATTTCATATGTAGTTCCTACATTTCATTTTAACTGGCCAGTAGAAAGATGTTACAAGAACTTCTTTTGAACATGAGTTCTTGAAATATGGAAATCTTGTTAACTAGTTGTTTATATCGTCAGAAATCTACAAATTTCATGTGAGGTAGTATGCACATTTTATTTGTATTGGCTAATCGAAATAGAACTGACTGTCATATGATGTCATCAGATTTTTGGGTGTAAATTTCAATTTTGTGAAGGCTAATGAACGGAATTTTATTTAACTGGTTTGGTTCGAAATTAAATAAATTTACTTGGCTTCCGGTAACCGAAAACATTGAAATGAATTAATTATATGTCAGGACGAGCACTACACTTTCTGGAGTAAGGCAATCGTGATTATCAACACACGCACACACGCACATATATATATATATATATATATATATATATATATATATATGTATATGTAAGTATGTATATGTATATGTATGTATGTATATATGTATATGTAAGTATGTATGTATATATATATGTATGTATGTATGTATATGTATGTATATGTATATATATATATATATATATATATATGTATGTATGTATGTATATGAATATATATATATGTATGTATGTATATGAATATATATATAATGTGTGTGCATGTCTAATAATATTTATACATACGTATATCTCTAGGTAAGAATCCTTACGAGTCCCGAAGGAATGCACATATCTCCAGATTCATATGTGAATCGGGTTGAGATTAATTGTTAAATTATGGTTACTTAAATTCAATACCAGATTATCTAATAAAGGTTGACGTTAATCTATATTTAAGAAGGCATACAGATATCGGTTGATGCACTTACATTTGTGTGGGTATTTTTTAATAATTGTAACAAAGACTTCGCTTTTTAATAGACCAGACCAAAATGAACGAAGCAGCATCAATCATTTCGTAATGAAAGTAAATAATCTTATTATAATGGAGATTGTGGGTTTGTCTGTCTGTAACCGAAACTATATTACTAATCAAGTCACAATTCCTTTTGTTATTTATACCACATTATCCATGATTTTATTTTTAATTTAAACTTCAATTATTACTAAAATTATTTTATATCATTAAGACTGTTGACCATATATACAAACTATTAACATGCAATTGTATTTATATATACAACAAAATAGTGGTTTACAGTGTGAATGGGAAGGCTAATTTGCATATTGATATGAAAAATTTGATTTTAATAAATATATGCTTAGTATTATTAATTTCTAATTGTTTGGTTTTATCTTGATGAATATGACCAAAAATCTCTTCAATAAATCTTTTTAAAAATCCATTAACAAGATGAAATAACTGTAATATTATTCTTTACTTCCTATTTTAACTAAATAGTTAAATTATGAAAATTTACCAATGAAAGACGGGAGTAAGGGAAAATGATGGAAGAGTTAGTTTCAAAGTTGTTCTATTTTTCAATCATACCCCCTCTGTTCCAAATCTTTTTATTTGCATTCTTATTCAGTTTCATTAGACTTTCTAATTTAACATGATATTTTATTATATTAAAACTTAAAGACTTGCACCCGGAGGGTGCATATATTTGCTAGTGCCACTAATAATTTTAAAATCTACAAACTACCCGTGTTATAAGTGTTGATAAACGAACAAAGATAATCGTGCAATTTCTCTTGGTGGTCTAGGATTTAGATAGTCACTTATTTTTCTCTAGAGTCATGCGTAGTGTTTAAATCGGAATGAAAGTTTGAAAGGCTGATTTTCAAGGCAAAATTGACTCATGAGTGATTTCTTAACCCCATAGTAGTCAGTACCCGGAATATTTATCTTCATGGTACATCAAGTCAATTGGTTATTATAATGAAATCTTATTTCAGTCTCGGCATTATATATACACACACATTGATGGATAGATAGATAACGTCGGATATAAGAGTTGTATATCATTGGGGCATTACATTTTTCACTGAACCGTTACTACTGATCAATTTCATATCTACTTGTGTGTGAGTAGACTGGCAAACATACATATTCAGCTTTAGATTCCCATATATATATATATATATATATATATATATATATATATATATATATTTAAGAAATGGAGATAAAGTAACCTACTCGAGTTTGTAAGCCACTACACTACTCATACATTAAGGCATATTATATAATATATATATATATATATATATTATATATATATATATATATACAGTTACAAATCCATTTTTTGAGAGATGGATACTCCACCGCTAATCGGATAGCCAGCGAAAAAACTTGGAAATTTACAAAAATGTCACACACACATACACAAACGTGTCCAGGTTATAAAGTTCGAGAACGCCGGATTTTTCATTAGAGAAAAGATAAATTACCTCACGGGTTTTTTTGGTAAAGACGACACGATTCAGTGGTAAATCAAGTAACAATGTTTTATTGATAAAATAAAACAAAAGAAAGCCACCTGAGTATTTAATGTTTCAAAATTGCCTAATTCTGCATAAACTGGCGCGAAAAGGGTTGATATTCTGTAAAACAACCAACAAAACAACAACAGAAAAGCATAGAATAATTAATATAAACAGACTTAATTGTGTAGATATAACAAAACGTATATACCCAAGTATGCATTTGTGTTATCGCTATTTCAACACACACGCAAATGAGCACGCTTACACCCGTATATACTTGCATCCACAATATTTATATAACATTGCATCGACTCAATAGAAATAGTCTTCTTTTTCGCATGGAATGAGAGAAAGCAAGCCTCCTTAAAAATGTCGTATCTTGATCAAATCTTCGTAGATTAGGAAAGTTAAACAACTAGTCGTCAAAAAGAATAAAAACTGCGCTTAAAATGTCTAAGCGGCGCCAATGAGTTGCTGAAAATAAACTCAAGAAAAATGCCAGAAGCCAATCTTGGGAATCGGGCGATGCAATTATAGGGTCGGGATGGAAATGGGGAAAAAGACAAGTGGGAATCAGTTTGCCGCTAAAAACTCGAGAGTATCAGAATGTGGACGCTTCTTAAGATGTCGATGGGAATATAACTACAGATGATATCACCAAAAATCTTCTACTGTCCATTTTATGGTAATCTCGCCTAAAAATCACCTCGAATTGCAGTTTTCATTCCTCTTTCTTATTGATACTGGTTCATCTAACTTACTTTGATCCTTCGATTCCAAAGGGACATCGCCTCAGAGAATCATTTGGTCAAAGTGCTTCCTGCTTAATATACAATTATAACGGCTTATAATAAAAATATCGTACACACACACACACACACACACACACACACACATAATATATATATATATATATATATATAATTTGCCAACCCCTCCACACAAGCAGGATGTGACACAAGGTCAATTTCTTAAGCGGAGTTTAACAGGTTTTAATTCTTCTCCTAGACTGTTTACCTAGCCAAGATTTAAAACCCATTCTGTCCCAATATTTACTCATAGCTGGAAGGAGAGTAGTTGGATGCATACCTTTCCCGAGGATATTAGGGCTATGTGAAATGCAAATAGCCTCGTCCAGAATTTAAACTCGGGTCGACGAGTCCATTTCCTAGCATTCTAACCATTACACCACGGGCATCCATAGATACATTGATAAATATTAGTCTGTGATTAGTATACAATTCATCACGAAGGTCATGCTTGTGTTTTATTTACTAAAATATAAAAATTATAAAAATTTAACACCTATGTAAAAAATGAATTTATAAACTGGGTGATTACCTGAAATTCTACGAAGCTATATTTGGAAATAGTAAAGAAGTCAAGAAATAAAGATTTTCTTGAGTATATGAATGAAAAGATATTAAAAAATCTTCCATATTAATTGTTTTAGCAATTGTAAATATCCTATAATATAGTCTACTTATATAGAAAACACAATTTCATACGCTCACACACACCCATATATAAGAATAAATATATATTAGTATATGGAAGTAAATAGGTAATTAAATCCGGCATTATGTAGAAAATAAAAAAACACAGAATTCCGAAAAGAATAAATACGTTGAGTTTTTCTATTTTCTATATATTAGTATATTTCACATATAATGTAATTCTGTGATACTAGGGTTTCATTCTTCTTACGTATTGAATGTGCAAGAAGTATGAAATCACAGGGTCACAGAATGACTTTCATGCAAGAAATGAATATATATATATATATATATGTATGCACACACACAAACACACACACACACAATATATATATATATATATTATATATATATATATATATATATATATATCAGTTAATTGCCAATCCACCAAACAAACAAATATATTTACTTCTAGATCAATTAAGATCGATTTAAAAAGTTCTCAATAAAAAGAGTTAAATCTGTTTTAAAATCGATTAGGTTAAAATCCTCCGACTATAGTTTCACGCAGTAGCGAATCTTCAGGGAGTTTATTTGTCCAACCAGCCGACATGTATTTATATCTGGGTTGTACCCATTCCTAAGTAGGTGGATGTGCCACCTACCCTTCTTTTCCCTTACGTTATGCCTGAATCTACTTGGCATAGTCTATGTTTGTTAACATGTCTACATTTGTTTGTCAACTCCGATTGCGAGTTCAATATCGCATCTGGGTCCCTGCATTCAGCTATTCTTAGTTTTTCTTGCAAGCACTGTATGCACGGGTTATCATTTCCTTTATGTGATGGTGCCCTCTTAATTATTTTCCCCTCCACCTCCGGATCCCTACCATACTTTTCTTTTAAAGCCCACACATATTTTGCTAGTGTAGTTGTTTCACTGTGTTTTTTTATCCCTAAATGATAACCTGTGCTGAGATATTCGCTGTTTTATAGCTTGTTGCGTCGCCCCTACGTAAATCTTCCTTTTTTTGTGGTTGGTGACTTTGCCACTGCTTCATACACCACGTCCTTTAGTAAACATTTTTTTCTGTACGGGGCAAATTTGTGACCTACAGTTACATGTTGATTCATTTTTATTTTGCTCTTTTCCCAGCAATCAGGGTAGGTGGCTCACAAACCTACTTAGGAATGGGTACCGCCCAGATATAAATAAATATATATAAATGTCGATGGTTGGACAAAGCAACTCCCTGAAGATTCGCTACTGCGGAAACTATAGTCGGAGGATTTTAACCCATTCGGTTTTAAAACATACATATACATATATATATATATATATATATATATATATATATATATATATAATTGATAATGATCACTCCACTAATAATACCACAAAATTTTGTTCCACAACTAACTCACCAAGTGAGCTAGTGATAAGCATTTACTATTGCTTTCTCTGTCTCTGCCCCCCCCCCCTCTCTCTGTCTCTCTCTCTCTCTCTCTCTCTGTCTCATATATATATATATATATATATATATATATATATATATATATATATATATAAAAGAATTTATGAAAAACTTTTAAGGAAAGATTCCCTTTAAAAATTATTTCAGGGATGAAAAAGTTCCCTTTTTTCTTTTTCTTTTTTAATTTCTCCAAAAAATTGAATTTAATGAAGTATGGAATTAAATATAAGGGGGTATTTAGAAATTTAAAATTTGAGAAATCAAATAAGTTTGGAATTACCTTCTTAAAATTCTATCTAGGAAGAACTGAAATTTATTGTTGTATCTATTTCTGTATGATTTGTTTCCGGTATTATATATATATATATATATATATATATATATATATATAGGTCGTGCAACGTAGTCTTGTTGCAGAGAAATGGGAAGTTCCACGATATTAGTAATACATGACATTACTCGACGTCACTCGAAGCAAGCACATCTTGTGTTACCATAACAACGGTATTTCTCATTTCTAGTAGTGATACCAGTTTTTCAAAAATAATGATAAATTTTATCTGCACGACTTGATGATGAAGTGTTTAAAATGATTGAACTTTATAAATACATTGGTATTATAATTTATGTGTGTGTATGAAATTAGAAATGTTCCTGTGTATAAAAAACAATACACAGACAGACAAGCGTCTATGTATTTACTAACCCCCTCCTAAGCATGATGAGACACAAAGTCAATTTAACAGGTTTGAAATCAGAATTTTCCTTATTCTAGACCAGTTGCCATACTAAGGCTAAAGAGCCCAGTCTGCCCTACTATTTACCTATATATGTAAGGAGAGTAGTTTGAATCATACCTTTTCAAATAAATTAAATAAATGCAAATGTTCAGTAAATCTAATTTGTTTGTTTTGTCAATCTGAAGCTGTGTGTTAATCTTTTTTTCATTTCACATTTTCTTTAACTGTAATCAATTTCTAACTTTAACATTTTATCATTTCTATCATTTTATATGTTTTAATATGTTTGAGAACATCAAGAGCACAGAATTCAAGGTAAACACTCAGTAGACAATTTTTTTACATCATCTTTTTCTTTTATTATCACACAAATATATATTTTTTAATGCTTCACCCCACCCCCAAATATTGTATCATTGTTATCAGCACCCAAAAAGTCTATCATTTTTTTTATCTTCCCTCCCCAAATATTATCATTTTTTTTTATCTCCCCCCCCCCCACCCAAAAAAATATTGTATCATTTTTATCACCCCACCCCAAATATGTTATCCTTTTTATCAACCCTGATTATTTATAATATTTATCAACCCTGAATTTTTATAATTTTTATCATCACCTTCGAATATTTTAAAATGTTTATCACCTATCACCCAAATATTCTATCATTTTTATCATATCACAGAAAATTAGATAAACAATTTCAAATCAGTATACAACTTGTTTAGCGGGCTTAGAATATGTTGACTTGTAGAGAAGCAAGATCCCCCAAAAATGGATGTCCTGGTTATGATACTGAACTGCATCTGATGGCGAGGCTACCGTTCTAGAGCTCTGGGAAGTGTGGAGTATCCCTTCATTGCCATTACTTTCAGGTCCATGTTAACCTGGACTGGTAGTACCTGTTTTATATGTTTATTAACTCTCAAATGAGAGAACTCTGTGTTTTCATTGGGTTGATAGTATAAACTTATAGGACGAACAAATAAGTTTTGTTTTATTATATAAGATTCAGTATCAAACGTATAAAGGGAAACAAAAACAAGAAAATTTGAAAGAAAAGAGAGGAAAAACTGACCAAAAGGGAAAGTTCGTTAGTTGGTTGGATTTTAAGGCATGTCAACCACTTTTTGGGTTATTTTATTCCGAAGGCGGTTTTTTTTTTGGGGGGGGGTAGGTTTTTTTTCTGTTTTGATGATACTTAATTTTTTAAAACACATTTTTAAACTAATTTCTTTCTAGTCAACCCATAGATTGGACCCTAACATGTTCTACCACTCGGTGTCAGAGTGGACTAGAGAGTGATGGTAATGAAGAGGTACTCTACATTTGTCAGAACTACAGAACTGGAATTTCACAATCAAATAGTTTAACGTCTTACCTAAGATTTTAAGACCCTCAGTCACCACCTTCTAGCACATATATGATAAAAAGGGAAGCCTGCGGTGTAATGGTTAAAGTCATGGGAAATGGACTCGTCGCCCCAAGTTCAAATCCTGGACGTGGTAATTGCATTTCACTTAGCGCTAATACCCTTGGGAAAGGTATGAATCCTATTCTCCCTCCAGCTATGGGTAAATAGTTGGGCAGTCTGGGCTCTTTAACCTTAGTTAGGCCACCGGTCTAGGAGAAGAAAAACTCTGAATTCAAACATGTTAAACTCCGCTTAAGAAATTGACCTTGTGTCGCATCCTGCTCGTGCGGAGGGGTTGGTAAATATATATATGATAAAAAGGGTTCGGGCTTTTCTATAAGTGCAATAGACTTGGGA
Organism: Doryteuthis pealeii; assembly: GCA_023376005.1. Lineage (NCBI taxonomy): Eukaryota > Metazoa > Mollusca > Cephalopoda > Myopsida > Loliginidae > Doryteuthis > Doryteuthis pealeii. The sequence continues at coordinate 61,669,032 of CM042142.1, read as the reverse complement.
CAATCATATAGGGGCTAGGGCTTGGTGTGACCAGCCGATTGACCGCCCATTAGCCCAAGTAAGGGCCAAAGTGAAGTGTTACATATCAGGGACTGCTCAACCACCAGCGTACCATCCTTAAGCATCACGGGTCACCATCCACGGTCAACAGGTGGGGGTCTTACGCATCTTCAGGGGTACAATTGGGGTATTCTAAAGCCCAAACCGATAGGGCTGTCATCATATTGGATTAAACGTTATAAAAAAAATCACGTAAATTATGTCTGAATGCGCCATGAATAAAGTCAAATCATTTTTGTAAAATATTACAAAATGATGATAAATATCCGTCTGAGAACTTTTGACAAAAACAATTTAATCTGTCTATTACAAAGGAGGTTCGATCACTTAGTGAAAATAATGCTGGTTAATTAGTCACCTTTTCGGAACCAGAAAAGAAAACGATAGCTTGTATAGTAGAAATTTGATTTGATAAGATTGGTTTTCTAAAATTTTTTTTTTAATTTTATAAGCACTAGATATATGTTCAATCAATAGTTTAATTTTGATTTTCAAATCCATTTACTTTTTTAACAGCTAAGGTTCATAGAATATTCTTAATAGGAAATTGTAAGATACAGTTACTACATTTTGATACCTTATCATTTCAAGTTCCAAATCAGATGAAAACAGTTAGGTAACTAATAGCGTTCTCTACGACATATTTTGAAATTTTATTTCAGAATATGTCATTTTTCTTCCTTTATTTTTCTATATGTAATCCCTTTTCTGTCAATAAGTCTGGTGGAATTTATGCTGCCTGGAGCGCCTTTGAATTAATAGTAACGATATTTTGGCTCTAAAACCACGTTTGCACTCAAGGTTATAGTCTGATTATAACTTTACTTTAAGGTAATTAAGAAATACCTAAACAAGACCCGAGGTGACAGCGACTTGAACGTTGTGTTTATACGTACAACGATAAACATAAGGACAACAGTCCGAAATATCAAAATTTTTCACATCAAGCTTATCTAAAGAAAAAAAAGATTTTCTTTGTTTGAATTCTTAAGTGTACATAATAATTATAATAAATTTCAATCCAATATACGAAATAGAACTTTACGACCTCTGGCCTTTAGTTTGTATAATCAAGCTATAGCTTGAAGTACAATTTTCGATCAAGGGACATTACTACCTAAGTACAATTAAGTTTAGCTGTTTAACTATTAAGGTATATAATTGAATAGTTGATAGCATATCAGGTGGAAGGCAGTATGAAGAAAGATTAGATTGTTAAATCGTCCCTGCTTGAGGGCCCTTATCACGTATGTAAAAGATTGTTCCCGTTTCCTCGGTCAGTTTAGTCGGTGTTAAGTGGGTTGCTGATCTGTTGTTGACTCATCTATCGTTAAATTCGCGATTTAATTGAAGAGGAAATGAAAAAGTAACTAATACAGAATTGAAGGCATCGGTTTATTCAAATCTGCTTTCTAAACAATTTCATCTGTGCAAGTTTCTTTTTCTTGAAAAAAAAATCGAAATTTATGGTCTTTGTTTTTATACATACGACTTATGACTCAGAAAAAAATATGTTATTGAGCATTAAAACCGTGCATACACATTAACATGTTTATAATGAGGGAAAGTACAAATTTTCGTTTTTGATTTTTATTGACTAAATGATATAATTCAATGAGTAAAAATCAATCAATTCGGGGAACTCTTCACAATTCTTCATAATTAAGTACGAAAATGAGCCTTTAGAAAAATTAATTTATTTTTCAAACCGCTCAAACCTTCCTGGTTATATAGCTTTAAACAGTATCTTAAATGTACCCCGCCTCGCAAAAAAAAAAAATCCTAAATAAACGAATATTGTAAAACGCGACTTAACTTCTTTTATAGTTACTGTGAATTTCTTTTACTTCTCTGTTGCCCTTTTCTCTCTTACTCCCAGGAGTTCCTAAAATCTTTTTAGCCCAGTAATGAACCGTTAATATATATATATATATATAGATATATATATATATATAAACTTTGTTCTTGTGAACGTTGTTTGTTTTTTTTGTCTTTTGAAGCATTGGAAAAAAGAATATATATATATATATATATATATATATATATTATATATATATAATTTCTTGGGCAACAAGTGGCAAAAGAAAATCAAAGCAAAATTTCTGGCTTTTTTTCTAACTTAAAGCAATATAAAAGCCAAATATTTTTAGGTTATACATTTCTATTGGGTTCATTTTTATTCCCTTTTTAAATATTCAAATTGTTCAAAAAATCTATTCAATCAATTTATCAAAATTATATGTAAATAATTTCATAAAATATACAACTTTATTTTTTGTCTCAATTTTTTTAGAAAAAGTTTGATATTTTGTATTATTTGGATTTTTCGGACTATTGTACTCATCTTTATTGTTATATACACAACGTTTCGGCCGATGTACCCTACGGCATTCTTCAGGTGTTTATTTTCGAACTCTGGTAGCTTCTCGAACTCCGGATCCTTCACAGAACTTCGAACTGAACCCTTTATTCAATCCTGCGGGTTCTTCGTTCTTTAAAAAAAACAACATTAGTGTGAAAGGTAAATAGTCTAGGTAAAAATAACATTAGGTTTTTAAGTTCACTCAGAATTGTCCAGTTTGACACATGACGCAATGGATAGGGTTGAGTTAATACAGTTATAAGTGAAAATCATCTGTAGGTTGCTGGTTCAATCCTGCTCAAGAGTGATAATAATCTAGAATACTTAATATAGCTTAACACTTGTAGCCGGTCATGGTTAACGGAATGAGAGCAGTCTACCCGGTAGATTGAATAAAGGGTTCGGTTCGGAGTTCCGTGAAGGCACCCGTGTTCGACAAGAATATTCCCTGGCAAAAGTGCATAGCCAATGGTAGTGACTAATCGAAATAAGCAGTTTTGTAGATGTAAATTTGCTTTATACGAAGGGGATTATTATGCTCTTTATTGTAGTTTCAATCGATGAAAATTGGAAGCTTTATTTACGTAGTGTCTTCTTTGTATATATAATTTGATATGTTTTTTTGTATTTTGCTTTATTTAGGAAATAATTGATTATAGCAAAGGTCCACCATCAAATAATCATTTAGATGAATGTCTGTTATCTTGGTGTATGCACATGTAAGTGAAAATGTGAATTCATGCGTAAGTTTCTTTAGTTCGAGTTGCCCAGTCGGTAGAGTCTTAAATACGCTCACTATATCCCACGCAGAGAGGTAAGACAAACAAAAAACAGGTGTATGACACTAAACTACATCTGGTTATGAGGCTCCAGTTCTGGAAATCTAGGGTGAGTGGAGTACCCCTTCGTTGCCATTACTTCCACGTCCACATTAACCCGGAGGTCGTAGTACCTGTTAGGGTCCCATCTATGGGTTAAATAGATCTGTTTAAAATATATTCTTATTCGATAGGACCGTGCGCAAAACAAAACTCTTAAGAAACAGCTATATACAAAATTTTAATATGAACGGGAAATTAATGCAATTCCCTAACCTCTATGCATAAAATAACCCTTGATACGTTGACATGCCGTTAAGATTTATCATTTTATCAATTAGGGCTCTATCTTTGGATCATTCTTAGTCTGGATTAATGTTACAAACAATTCAATCCCTCATCCCCTACATTGCGATGATAATGTGACAATCCAGGTTGTAGGGTATAAAAGTCCAATCTAATAAAATAACAGTTAGACAAAGGTAATTTTATTACAAGATTCGTTTGTTAAGTACTGAATAATGATCCAACTCACTGCAAAATGTTTATGATAACCATTACTCCGAGTTAAGGAAATCAATGCGGGTTGAAGGAGCTAACCTGAATAAAACGTACTAATGCACAATTAATATAATTAGATTACGTATAAAAAGCATTACATTTCACGGAAATACCCAAAACCTTTAAGACACGAGGGTTATGGTTTACGTTAGGGTTAGGCTACTTCGAGAGTTTCCGTACTCTAATGCTATTTATACGCAAAAAGCGATTCTAATGATATTCTCTAGAGAGTGCCAAAGATTACGTAAAATCCGTATTTTTAAAATAAATTTAACACCCCCCCCCATATTGAAAGAAATTTACCAAAAATCAGGGAATTATCAGATTTTAATGAAATTTTCAGTGTTGATTAATCAATGAATGAACTTTATAATTCATTCGTTATTTTATTTCAAAACTTTCTGATTTTTTTCAGGTCAATTTTTCCTGCGTCTTTAAACCAAAATGAAAAAATATTTCATTTAAAAGTTATCAAATATTCTGTAATTGAGTGTATTTATTGTTTTCTGTTATTGATTCAAAAGAAGAAACTGTTATAAGCCTTAAAGTCCTAAATGTTTGTTTTTTTTTTTGTTTTATTTACTACGAAGATACATTAAAAATACGGCCATGTTTATGATATATTTGAGCAATATTGACCGGAAAGGATAGTTTAAAAATAAATTACATGTGTAATATTATTTTGCCTTTTCTTTACTGAGGCTCACCATGTTACTACTTTTCTAGTTAGATAAAAATTTGACATTAAATAATCGATTTAATTAATTTTAGGTCGTTTTTAAAATGAATATGAAACAAGATTTTGGCAATACCTAATATTATCTCTTGCGCTCTATTCTTCATTTGTACTGAATAAAACGTTTCCCAAGAAACGGTTTGTCGTTTAATTCAATATCTATTTCCAAAATAACTACGCTCTGATTTCTAACCAGATATGATATTAATCTATTCACTGTGTCATGCTAATTCCTATTTGTTACCACTGTTATTAATGATATATCTACCTAGTATCAAACCGTAAGTGTATAGTTATTTAGTTAAGTGAATTTCTCCGGCTTGAAACTTGAGATGGTTTATGTAAATGTTTCCAGGGAGAACAAGTTAAGTAAACTGTTGCACAATTTATTTCCCGGTAGCTAATCCTTGAATTTTGAATAGGTATAATGTTGCTTAATTTTAATGACATTACAGCAGTTGGGGCTAAGAAAACAATGTACGAACCAACATTTCTACTTTACTCTCAGGACCTATGAATATACCACAGTATGATGATTTGATTATTACAACATTTGATATGTTTACTTAAGAGCTATTGCTAAATAGTTCAATATGTAAAAAGTATAATAATTTAGATTTAACTCTTTTTCTTACTCTTTTTCCTTTCTTTTCTTCTTTTATTTTTCATTATGTTCGATTGAAACAGGTTAGCGTTATCACTTCCGCGCGGTCACCCCCTCTCGCTATCTTTTCCCTACTCTCTTTCATTTCTTTCTGGTTATATTTTCTGTGTAGCATCTCCTTTTTGCTCCCCTTTCTTTCTTTATAATAAAAACGGAATGGCCATTATTTATATGAGGTGACGACACTCAAAAGAAATACGAATTCAGCTGATAAACAATTCCAGATAATCAGGATTTACATTTTTTCATTTCATCTTGGACGATTTGGACGGTTTTATTTTTAACCTCAGGGTGTTGCAAGATAAAAACGGTCGTACTTTTAAGGAGCACAAGTATTGATATAAAGATCATGATCTCATTCTTGTTATTTACTAAGCTTTGCTTAGTCTGACAGCCCGGCACACATCCAATTGCTTACAGTGCCTGTGGTCACTCACTTAAGTACTGAATAAAATCATCGTTGCTTAACTGGTAGAAACCTTGACTTGAACGTAAGTCAAATATTTCATTTCTTCTCTCCTTATTTCCAGCAATGATACAATGATAACTAGTCATTCATTAAACTTAAGTAAGCACAAAGCCAGAAGTATTGAACACCCATTTAAACTCAAACTTACTATCGAGGCGCTCCTATCTGAGCTCGTTAACCATTAAACCACGAGGTGTCATTTTAAAACTAAATCTGACTTAGACTTGGCAAAAAGGCTGCTGATATGGAGCATCCAGTGAGGATTGAACTCTGTTATTGATTTGTAAGTTTGCTTTGACCATTGCCCCTCCACCACCACCCAAAGAGATACCTAAGGATTTGAAAATGGTTTATTTACTCTTTCGAAATGATTTAATAAAATTCTCTTTTTTTTTTTCTTTTTCTTTTACTTGAAATATTTGTTACGACCAGATACATATTTGGTCGTAGGAATTTATACAGCCGTTCCCCAAAAAGTCTGAGATTTTGCTATTAACTGCAGACTTGAGTTAATATTTTAATCCTTCCCTTTTAAGTTGATTTGAAAAAAGAACTATTACTCTTACTAACTTACCTGGCTTTCGGGCCGTGTGTCCGGTGGCTTCAACCCTTGTACGGTAATATATTTAATACAAGCGTGATCCCATGGAGCTATCCCCCAGGCAACACATGCCCCCTTGTTTAAAATGAGCAGGGCTGGGTTTATTGCCCAATGCCTGAAGTGCCTCAAAGGAGGAATGCCGAAGGGATACACGCAATTTTTAGCATTGGCCATGTATTTCCTTCGGTTCTTGAGTGCCCCCCTCCCAGGTTAATCAATCTTTGTGTTCAACGGACATGGTGGATGTCAGTAAATAATTACTCTTACTAACGTAAAGCGTATCATCTGATTTTCATCTAACGACTTGAATATTATAATGGAAGGTTCCAAAAATAATTTTTATAAAGAGTTTATTCAGATTTGTATCCGCCTTAAGACTTGTCTGAACCAAAATGTATTCACCAAATATTCTAAAACTAAAGACAGACGCTTGATTGATCTATTATTTGATGTGGGTACACCTCCGCACCCACATCAAATCTTTTTTATTACTTGAAAATGGGTTACAAAGGTGTACATTACTCTGCCGGCTTGATTGATCTAAGGCATTGAGTTCTGTAGAAGCCAAAGCTTTGACGAAAAAAGAAACTCCTAAGCTTCCGCGAGAAGTCTCGTAATCTTATTATTTATTTTTTTTTTGTATTCCTTCTTTGCAAAATGAAGACATCCTGTGTATCTCTACAGGGTGGGTGTATTTTTTAAAGTCGAAAAAGATGAACAGATATCGTTATAATAAAAATTGCAATACGGGATCTCGACTTTATAACAAAATACTTTTGACTATTTTTTCAGATTCTTAATAATTATCTTCGGGAATCTGAACGGCATTCAGAGGTTGAAATATTCATGGAAATCTTTAAAAATTCATTTGAAATCTTTTTTTTTTTTTTTTTTTCCTTCCAATTTTCAAGAACAAATGTAATTTAGCACAAATCCATTCAAAGTTAAGGGAAAACTACCAATTTCTGACGGTGGACTAGGAAATTTTAATTGAAAGTGGTTCACATACTTAGTTAAAGGCCAAGTATGAAAGAGTTTCAATAGCTTTTTTCGACTACAATGTTATATTCGACGAATAATCAGATTTATCAAATCTGACAATTCGGCTTTTGCTCCGAGTTTAATGCGATTTTCTAAGAACAGTTCTATTGTAGGTTAATTCATTAAATAAAAATATAACGAAAACAAAAACAAAAATGTAGCACTACGGAGATGAAATAAGAAAATAATCAACTAATTCGATTAGTAAAAAATTGTCACCTAAAGATGACCAAGCCTTCATTACTAAAGCGTCTAATCTATAACGATATCTACGAAGGTGATACAAAAGGTAAGGTCCCCAAAATATTTAGAAATAGAAACGCTTATTGTCATATGATAACGATATATCAATGGTTCTAAACTGTCTCCAAAGATCGAACATTAAATCATTTTAAAACTTATGTTGAAATCCAATTTCATGAACCACATTTTCCAGTTCTGGATTTAAATTATTAAATACAAAGGAATGCTGAAAAGTTCTTGACTCGAAATATCTTGTATCAAGTTTCTTTAATACTTCAAATAAGTTCAATGATTTTTATCTTTTTTTAATCAGAGAACTTTTCTGCACTTTCTCGTATATTGGAAAGTTTCTTAGATTTTGATGTGGTAGCTGACTACCGTGTTTCCCCGAAAATAAGACCTATCGTGATTTTTCAGGGATGATTTTAATGTAAGCTCTCCCCTTAAAATAAGCCCCAGTTGAGAGCGACAGACAGACTAAAGAAATAAGGATTCTTCACAAACACACCATGCGACGCAAACACTCAACATCCTCTGAAGATAAGACCTAGTGTTATATTTTGGAAGAGAAAGTTTCTTATTTTTAGGGAAACGCAATATTATGTTGAATATTCTTTGTTGGGTTTTGTTTTTCTTTCTTACAAACACAAGACTTGGGTGCCTTGGCTGATATAAGGATGTAGACTAGTAGTTCATGGCCACAGAGTTTGATTCTCACTGGATGTCCCGTACTTTTAGCTTGTGCCAAACTAAATTCAGTTCAGTAAGCTTTAGTAAAGACATAAACCTTTTGATACTTTTCCCTTTAGCCGTCCTGTCGTCTGGGGCGTTAGAATGCACCGACTGCACCTCTGCAGAGGGGTAAGACTCCCCAATGGGGCCGCCTGTTGGCCGTGGGTGGCAACCCGTAATGCTTAAGGATAGAGCCCAGGTGGATGAGCAGTTCATGACATGCAATACTCCACTTTGGCCCTATCTTGGGCTAGACGGGCGGTCGGAGAGGCGCCCTCCGATCAATCGGCTGGTCACGTCAAGCCCTAGCACCTATATGATTTTCCCAACCCTTTTTATCATATGGGTGCTAGAAGGCGGTGGCTGCGGGTCTACATGTCCTGGGAATGACGTTAAACTCTATCTGATAGTGAGGTTCCAGTTTTGGAGGTTTGGGGAATGTGGAGCACCCCTTCATCACCATTGCTCCCTGGTCCACTCTGACACAGAGTGGTAGTACCTGTTAGGGTCCCATCTATGGGTTAAATAGAAAAATGTATTTATAAAAAAAATGTATTATCCATTAAGAATTGATTTATTTCAAAACTTTATCGGCATTAAATGACCCACTGAGGTTGATATGCCGTAAAACAAAACAAACCAAACCAAACTTTTCACTTTAGATACTAAAGGAAATCAGTAATAAACTTGTCTTTTCCCTGTCTTTGTTATTGCATACATGAATATATATGTGGGGGTGGGGTAGGTTGGTGTGGTGAATTCAAACTTACGTAGACTTCTAATTTGCTTATAATGTATATTGGAATATATGTATTTAATTTTTATGGTCCTGGGGGCAAGTTCGCCCCTATTATTTCTTAAATTTAAAGTGTTCAAAATCTCTAATATTCGCATGCTATAAGTCACATACATTTGACATCGACGTGTAATTCTTTATAAGTGTATTGACTATATAAGATTATGCTTGAAGATAAGTACACACACACACACACACACACAATATATATATATATATATATATATATATATATATATATATATAGAGAGAGAGTAATTGATGTATACGCATATAAGTGCAGGTAATGATTTCATATTCTCCAAGGACAATTCAGCCATCATTTCGAAACAGGGGAAATGGTAATGTTGCATTTCTTCAGAGATCACTTTTCATCAAAGCCTAAATGAAAACTCTAAAATAAAAATTGACCTTTACCTCAAAGGTAAACCTGACTCTAGGCCAATTTTCACATCAACTCACTCAATCTTTCACCGTGTATTGAATAAAATAAATCGAATGCCGTTATTAAATATTAATTGACGGTAATAGTTTTTATTCATGAGCCATGAAATCGCTGATGCTTTTCGCGGTCGCCTACTGCTGATTTGAAGCGTCGACGCCGCCTTAGAAAGGGAGTAAGAGAGGTGGGTTCGACCAGCCCTACAGCGAGCCACCACGCACAGAGGAAATGATGGAAAACAAATTAAATTACATCTTTTAATAAGTTTTTAAAATTCATTTTCAATAGCAACGATACCGCGAGCAGCTTTGATAATAGCTTGTGTTTTTCTGACTTGTGTACTTATAATCTGTATATTCCACTCCCTCTAACCTTCGATATATTCCACAGAAAACTATATTATTTCCATTATATTATTGATAGATAGTTATTTATGCAACCCGTGATATCACGTATGCGATTTAATAAATGATCATGTCCAAATTAATTCACTCTGATTACACATACGATGTAGTGCTGAAAAGTTATCGGCCAAATCAAATACATTAAACGTACAAAGGTATATACATAGGATTATGTTCCTATATATATATGCGTGCATATATATATATATATATATATATATATATATATATATATATCTTATTATAATGGAGATTGTGTGTTTGTCTGTCTGTAACCGAAACTATATCACTACTGAAGTCACAATTCCCTTTAGTTATTTACATCACATTCTCCATGATTTTATTTTTATTTAAACCTCAATTATTAATAAAATTGTTTTACATTATTAATACTGTTGACGACATATACATACTAATAACATGCAATTGTATTTATATATACAACAAAATAGCAGTTTACAGAGGGAATGGGAACGCTAATTTGCATATTGATCTTAAAAATTTGATTTTAATAAATATATGCTTAGTATTATTGATTTCTAATTCTTTGGGTTTATCTTAATGAATATAAGCAAAAATCTCGGGGATAAATCTTAAAAGAAATCCATTAACAAGAAATTACTAATATATTCTTTACTTCCTATTTGAACTAAATAGTTAAATTAGGAAAATTTACCAATGAAAGACGGGAGTGATGGAAAATGATGAAGAGTTAGTTTCAAAGTTGTTCTATTTTTCAATCATACCCCCTCTGTTTCAAATCTTTTTATTTCCATTCTTATTCAGTTTCATTAGCCTTTCTAATTTAACATGATATTTTATTAGATTAAAACTTTAATACTTGCACCCGGAGGGTGCATATATTTGCTAGTATATATAATATATATGTGTGTGTGTGTGTGTGTGTCTGTAAGTAGCCAGAGTGGCATATAGTCAGTATCAGCTGGTCAACGAAGAAGTCTATCCCTTTTTCGTCTGAGGAGCAGCGACACACCTATTATCAGCCCCCCATTTTACCGCACATATCCAGGTCGTGCTACTCATGCGCTGAGTTGTCGAAGGCCGGTATCGAAATATATCATACGAGCAGTAGCACCCGGTCTATGAACGGACTAAAAGAGCTTTAAGTTTACTAGGAGTGAGAGAAAAAAGAGAACGGTAGTAAAAGATGAAATAATTTAACAAATTCCTAATCAATTTTTTTAAATTGCTAAGTATTTGCATATTACATTGTTTATCTTAGATTTTTTTCTGCTTACATATAAAATATTTTAAAAAAAAATGTAACCATAAACTCATAAGCATTTGATACATAATTTTATTTTTCTAATGACTTTTTTGTACATATGACAACAATTTTGATTGAGTTATTAATTGCATGTTCAGTTAATCATACAAAATGTATTCGTCAATTTCATTTTTTTTCTTACACTAAAAATGTAACAATAATAAAAGGCCAAGATTAAACGTGTCCTTATTTCTAAGTGGAAAATTCCACGTATTAATTCAAATGAAAATTATTTGTTTATTCTATGAATACTTTATTACGTTTCTTTTTTTTTTAATAAGTCTGAGTTACACTAAGTTTAAAAAACAACACACTTTCTTCTAAGAAATATGAAAAGTATTCGTTTTTTAAAAAAGAATGTTTTTAGAGTTATCGATGAACAATGTTTTTTTGTGGGGGGGGCGTAAACATACAATTTTTCGTATTATAATTTCTTGGGTTTTTTTTTTGTTGTTTATATTTAAAATAGTTTTTTTTTTTTTTATTTACGGGGTCAATGATGAAGTCGAGGTTACAAATGTTTGAAAGAAATGACAACAGTTATGACAAGGAGAACAAAGACGAAGTGATTAGGTTAAAACTTCTTAATTATATTTGGTAATAACAGTTGGATTTTTGTCCGTTAAAAGAAGTTCAGTGTTGACGGATTTATATACCGAAAAGGACAGTTCTGGCCCAGGTGTTATGTTAGCTCTGCTGCAGCAAGCTGGTCGAGGTCTTTCAAGCGATTCCATGTGGCCAGGAGGGATGTGGTCCAGTTGTTCGCATGTAGTTGGATTTCTGTCCTGAAAAGGATAGTTTACATGTGTAGTTGGATTTCTGTCCTGAAAAGGATAGTTTACATGTGTAGTTGGATTTCTGTCCTGAAAAGGATAGTTTACATGTGTAGTTGGATTTTTGTCCCGCAAATGACCTCTTCGCCAGGGATGGATTATTTATAGGCAAACCACTAGAGAAAAGGTCATTTTAATGCGATATACTAAGCAGGAAGCAAGCCTCCCGCAGCGGTGGATTTAAAAATTACTTAAGATTCCGTCGGAATTCCCACTACGGGGCGCCTCAGGCACCGGGTGATAAACCCAGTCTAACCCTTTTTAGGCGAGTGGGTAGTGCTGCCTAGTGAGCTGGAACCAAGCGAAAAGCATTTGGCAATACTGCTTGATATTAGACCTCACATCCTTTCCCACCACATACATACCGTAACACGGAAGTACTTAACCCACATTGTAAACAATGAAATCAAGAGATGCAACAACAAGATTCCTCTTAGAAAGAATGGGTCTCGTTTGTGTCAGTTGATATTTAACTAAATATCTAAAAGTGAAAATAACAAAATTTCATTTGATTTGTGCTCCTGTGAGACCAGCATTGAATAATTCATTTACGGCTCAAGCCCGATAATTGCTTATAGCATGAAATTGCAGGTAATGAGTCTTTAATGATATATATATATATATATATATATATATATATATATATATAAACCAATGTTGTTGAAAATAAGGGAATCCGTCTTTTGAAGTCTTCTATTTTCCCTTTCAATCCTAATGATTTAATAAAACATCAGAAATAATTATCATTTGCACTCCAAGTACTTTCGGTCCTCTTCTGAACCATTTTTAAGGCTCTTAAAGCATGTTATTATTAGTCTAAATTATTGTTTTATTTAACTCTTTTCGAAATGTTAACATTAAGAAAATTGTTAGGACTGAAAGGAAAAAAAAAAATTTTTAACTTTAGAATTCTGTTTTCATCAAAATTTGTTTAAATAAAAACATACTGCTCCCTACACACACGTGCACACACACACATATATATATAGTGAATAAATAAAGTCGTCGGGGTGGCCTAAAGTCGGTATCAGCCAATCAGCAAGGGAGTGTATCCCCTTTTCACTAGCGCTAGACCAAGGAGATGGTTTTTGCGTCTGAGATGGAGCGCCACATCTACTATCAGCTCCTTACTTTACCGCAAAGATCTCTGAGTGAATAAATAAAGTCAAACATTAAATTTGCTTCATCGTAATAATCTTTACTTCATTTATTCACTATATTGCTTTGTCCGTCAACATATTGGTACTAGGCACATAGAGCTCTCACTACGGTTAATCTGTAACATTATAGTTGAACTCCATATGGAATGATACTTATCACCAAATATATATATAATATATATATATATATATATATATAAAGATAATCTAATGAGTCAGACGAACCTACTATTAGTTTCGCATAAAGCTCTTCGGGCTAAAATCTGACTCAGATTTTAGCCCGAAGCTTTATGCGAAACTAATAGTAGGTTCGTCTGACTCATTAGATTATCTTTATTATTGGCTCTACTTAGGTATCGAGCACTTTTTACTTATTAGCTTTCTCCTAGCGGTTATATGAATATATATATATCTTATATACATATATATACATATAAATTGTTTTTTTCTTTTGGCCAAATACTGTACCAATAGATTATTATTTTTTGTTGGTACGAATATCTTGGTCCTTTTTTTTTCAAAAATTTTTTTCTTCCTGGTTGATGTTTGGTAGTATATTTTTACAATCAAACTTTCTGCTGTTTTTTTTTTCTCTCCGCAAGGATCTACCAACACGCTTGGTAATATTATATATATATATATATATATATATATATATATAGTTCAAAGGTAATATTCAAGATCAGAATTAATCTGATAAGTACGTGCCAGACATAGAATTCCTGATCCCTCTTGTATATATATATATATATATATATATATATATATAGTACAAATCCGAATGCTAATCCCTTCTAATTTTACCCGTCTTTTCCCGTCTATTTAGCTGTCTACCTACAAACGATTACAGCTTTAAACTGTCCTTGTAGCCGCCATGTTTCTCTGTTTCTCCTCAGACCATAGATCCGGTTAAATCATCATACACGACAGGGATACATAAACTTGATACCCCACCGCTAGCAACCAACATGGAAGCCATAGACCCCATGACGCACTTCTTCCGAAATCGAGCTTCATTTCATTGTAACGACTGCTACCGCCCCCTACCGACAGAAAAATCCTTTCCGACCAACTGCCTGCCATTTGCGTAATTTGTACGGAGTCCAGTTGTCAGAGACGGATGCTTGTTGAACGGCGAATACAAGAGATTCTCAAAAGTCAGAGATCAGATTTTTAAAAAATGTATTTGGAGTCACCTTAATTCCAGGAATTGACCACAAGATCCTTCGAGGGTAAGCCAATGGGCTCAGCCTGACATATAATTATAAGCTGAAATTGTATCTGATTTTTTTTGTATAACATTCGATTTATGGGATTATTATGCACGAAAGAACCGACAACATTGCCAATGAAAAAGATGTACTGTAAATATACATAATGTGTGAGTGTAGTTAAATATATATTTATACGTATGTATGTGTGTGTGTGTGTGTATGTAAATATATATGTGTGTGTGTATGTATGTATGTGTGTGTATATATGTGTATGTATATATATGTAATGTGTGTGTATATATAGGTGTATGTATATATATGTAATGTGTGTGTGTATATATATGTATGTATATATGTGTGTGTGTGTATATATGTGTGTGTATATGTGTGCATATATACAAGCAAGTAGATCACGGAAATTCTGCTTCTGGCCGGGAAAGTCTCTGTGGGTGTGCGAGTTTTCCGAGAGTTGTTCTTGACTTTGAGGCTGGATACTGCAAAACAAGTCTTGACATCGTGACCCTGGTCGTAAGGACCAAGCCTTTTTGATTTTGTTAATATTTTGTTAATGCGTAATCGTAAAAGACAATGTGTGGCTTACTAAAACTGAGATTATGTACTCCTAAGGTGTCCGTCTACGCCGCGTAGTTGGTCAAGACTTAAATCTCAACTGGCTATTTTACAATTTTTGTAGTCAATTAAAAATGCTCAAATAAACAGTTATAATGGTAATTGATATTATACAATATAAACCCCCAAAACCGAAAAGATTTTTACAATTATCTATACATATCAATATTCGTGTTCCTTAATGTACGACCGTTATCATTTTGCAAGACCCTCTGGTTACAAATGTGACCATCCAAATCGTCCAAGATGTAATGCAAAAATGCAAATCCTGCTTATCCGCCGAATTCTTATTTCTTATGAGTGTCGTCTCCTCAGCTAAATGATGAACCATTCCGTTTGTATTATAAAGAAAGCGAAGAAAAAGGACATGCTGCACAGAAAATATAAGAAATTGAGAAGGAGAAAAATAGATAGAGGGGGTGTGCGCATGGAAGCGACACTGTTAATCTGCCTCAATCGAGCATGATGAAAAGAAAGAAACAAAGAGTGAGAGTTAAATAATGAACCATATCGTTTGTATTATAAAGAAAGTAAAGGAAGAAAAAGGACATACTACTCAGAAAAATTATCATCAGAAAGAAAGAGTAGGGAAAGATAGTGTGAGGACGTGAGTGATAACGCTAATCTGTTTCAATACACTTTTTACATATAGAACTATTTTCAATAGCTCTTAAGTAAACATATCAAACGTTGGAATAATTAAATTATCATACTATGGTATATCCACAGGTCCTGCTAGTTATCGTTTATTCTTAGTGACCTATTCTCGATGAGTCCATCCTTTTCCTACGAGGAACAATTTTTTTACGTCGAAACTTTTCTCTGTGTGCAATAAGTATGCATATCAAATTGGAAAGCTCTACATTAAACTAGTGTAACGGTTATCACCATAGGAAATGGAATCGGCGATTTTAGATCCTGGCTGAAACTCTTTGCCTTTCACTTCGCGTTAATACCCTTGGGAAAGACATAAATCCGTCAGTTCTGCACCATCCATAAATAGTAGGGCAGACTAGATTCTTTAGCAATTTTTAGGCAACCAATCTAGAAGTAAAACTCTGCATTCAAACCAACTTTTCTCGGTCCTTCGGCTGAAGCTGTTGAATACGCTGATTGCACCCTGAAGAGGGGTAAGATCTCTGCAATAAATTGCCTAAGTGGTCAAGTGACAACAAATACTCCACATCGGCCCTTACTGGGCTAGACGGGCAGTCGGAGAGGCCCCCATCCGATCAATTTGCTGGTCACGTCAAGGCCTAGCACCTATATGTTTAGTCCCCGTATTCTTGAAATTGCTCTTATGGCAAATACACAACACATTTTTTTACATTTCCTACAACTCGAGCCATTACATCACGGGCCTCCACTTTTTTATCATTCTAGAATCCGGTGGCTAAGGGTCAACCACAAGTTTATTAATTCACATGAAGTTATTTCTAATTTGTTGATACATATTACATTAATGAAAAAACTAAGAAAAATGATTTCTATTAATTTAGTGTCCCGTGTATGACGCCAAATTTAAACTATTGGCGCGGTTCCGATTCTGAGACTGTGGAGTGTAAGCACCCCTTCATTGTAATTGCTTCCATATATATATATATATATATATATATATATATATATACTTCCCACTCCTGATAGGTTGATTTCTATAGAGGGGATTGCACTAGTGGCCACCGATTACGCTTTAATTCAAGGCTCTCCAATTACGGATAGAGCTCTCTCTCTCTCTCTCTCTCTCTCTCTCTCTCTCTCTCTCTCTCTCTCTCTCTCTCTCTCTCTCTCTCACTTTACATATATATATACATATGTATCTATCAGTTAAATTCTCACACCAGTTTGTAGATGGCCCACAGTTAGGAACTCTGACTGCTGATAAATTGCTCGGGTTTCAATCCCGGGTGGAGGTAGCCTGCTATGTCTAGCGACTCTGAGGAGACGTGATACATCGAAACACGGTGTCTCTGGATAACTATATATATATATATATGACAAATTTGTGCGGTCGGGAAGGATTATTGAGCTCAGTTTAAGGTCTTCCTCCCAGGCAGTACTTGCCCATTTACGAAACACATTTACGAGGAAGTTTCGAGGTAATTATAAAATCAACAAGAATTACTCCAAACCTTCCTCGCAGATGTCTTTCATGTTAGACCCCCCACCCCAACCTGGTTTTCACTGCTTACCACAAAAATTCGACCGCACGCAACGGTGGCACCAGAAACACTTTTTTAAAGCACTTGTCGCTCGCATAAAAGCTTGCCAATCACACATGTTTTTCCACAGCGATGGGCATTTAAATGATAAATTGCAGCTAAGAGCCAACCCTCCAAAAACATTACAAGCGTGACAGTTTTACGAGGCGGAGAAATGTCACAGATGGTATTTAACATGATATTTTTATCCATCACTGCCTTTTTTTTCCCTACATCAGTCACTGCGTTTTGCTTGCTTGTTGCTTTGAAATGATAAACCTACTTAAGACAGCAACGCATATTATCAAGTGTTTGGGCTTACAGCACTAACACATCATTTGAGCAATATATGTAAACAGCTTTCTCCTTGGCATGTTAGCATCTATATATTAATAATATAATAATTTCCTCATGTAGAGTAAAGCCAATTGATACAAGTACAACCATAACAATTTCCTTTTTAAATACAAAGTTTTTTTTTAAACAGGATTTTATTATATCTAGTTGGACAGTATAATAACTTGCTAATATATGCACTCTCCGGGTGCAAGTATTTAAGTTTTAATGTAATAAAAATATTATGTTAAATTAGAAAGGCTAATGAAACTAAATAAGAATATAATAAAAAGATAGAACAACTGAAACTTACTTTTCTATGACTCTGGTCTTTCATTGCGAAATTTTCGTAATTTAATTATTTAGTTAAAATATGAAGTAAAAAAAATAAAATGACAGTTATTTTTTCTTGTTAATGGATTTATTTTAAGATATATCCCCGAGATTTTTGCTCATATTCATTAAGATAAAACCAAACAATAAGAAATCAATATTACTAAGTACGTATTAAAATCAAATTTTTAAGATCAATATGGAAATTAACCTTCCCGTTCACACCGTAAACCGCTATTCTGCTATATATATATAAATACAATTGCAAGTTATTAGTATGTAGGTGTGGCCAACAGTATTAATAATGTAAAACAATTTCATTAATAATTGAAGTTTAAATAAAGATAAAATCATGTAAATTATGCCGCCAATAACTAAGGGAATTGTGACTTGAATAGCAATATAGTTTCGGTTACAGACAGAAAAACACGTTATCTCCATTATAATAAAAAAAATGATTTAATAAGCTTTGTAATAAACATTTTATTAATAGTGACCTGTTGACGAAATCGGCTGCGATAAAACAAACAAGTCAACTTGAAATACCAAAGTTTGTCGATTTGTTTCTATGCACATCACAAGCTATATTAATACTCGTGTTCCTTAATTGTACGACCGTTAACATCTTGAAACACCCTCTGGTTACAAATGAGACCGTCTAAATCCTCCAAGATGAAATGCAAAAATGTAAATCCTGATTATCTGGCGTTGCTTATCCACCGAATTCTTATTTCTTATGATGGTCATTAGCTCAGCTAAATAATGGACCATTCCGCTTTTATTATAAAAAGGAAAGCGGAGTAAAAGGACATGCTATACGGAAAGATATAAGAAAGAGAGAAGGGGAAAGATAGAACGAAAGGGGTGATAATACTAATCTGTTTCAATCGAGCGTCATGGAAAGAAAGAAAAAAAGAGCAAGAGAGTTAAATCAAGATTATCATACTTTTACATATTGAAGTAATTGCAATAGCTCTTAAGTAAACATATCAAACGTTGTAATAATTAAATTATCATACTGTGGTATATCCACAGGTCCTGCTAGTATATATAATATATATATATATATATATATATATATATATTATAAAATATTAAAATTTGAAGGCAATACAATGCGTATAAAAAATAAAAACAAAAAGATGTTTTTTATGTCTTATCGATTTCAAAGAAACTTTATCATCAGATACGAAAATCAGAGACCAAAATTCGTCTCTGATGATAAAGTTTCTTTGAAATCGATAAGACATAAAAAACATATTTTTGTTTTTATTTTTTATACGCATTGTATTGCCTTCAAATTTTAATATTTTATAACATACTTAACAATGCTTCAAGCAAATTACCAATTACTTATATATATATTATATATATATATATATATATATATATATATATATATATCTTTGAAAGTATTGAGCATCTTGGCAAACCGTTCTCCCATGACTACTTTAAATGCACAGAGAATACCCGCTGTTATGCGCGATAGTTAACTGAAATGTGATGTAAGGTTATAGAAAGCTGAGGAAAAACACTTTTAATGACTCTATAATGAAGTTAGAAAATTATATGAATAAAAGATTTTGTTAAAAATACTGGCAGGTTTTATATCAACCATAATACGTCTATAAGATATTGACAGAAAGAAATCCTCTTGTTTGTATGTGGCTTGAATGATCAAATTCCCAACAGTCGTCTCAGGAGATTGGTACTATCATCTTATCGTTTGCAATTAATAAATTAATGCAATATATTTTGTGCTCTGAATAATTACCTTATCCCTGTTTTTATATATTACTAGAACTCGCATTAAGCGCACATACACACCCTGATATATATATATATATATATGAAGTAAAGAAATAACAAAAGACTTAGGGATTTAGCGTTAGAGTCTATTTCAGGGAGCTTAGACAAATAGTCTAACTCTCCCGATTCATTCGCATCTGATGAATCGGGAGAGTTAGACTATTTGTCTAAGCTCCCTGAAATAGACTATAATGCTAAATCTCTAAGTCTTTTGTTATTTCTTTACTTATATATTTGCTCTGTGACTCTAATATTAAGAGCACACATTGAGCTCTCAAACTGCGACAGGTTTTTTTTAAATAAAACTCTTGTGTCGTAAGGATGATTTCTTCTCTGGACTTTTGGTTATATATATATAATAATTTTTTTCAAACTCATTTTCTTATTCTATTTAATCCATAGATGAGGCCCTAGCAGGTATTAGCAATTTGGGGCAGAGTGGAACTGGGAGTAATTGTGATAAAGGATATTCCACATTGCCAAGAGCTCTAGAATTGGAACTTCCCCAGCAGATAGTTTTATATCTTACCCAGCACAATAAACCCCAGCCACCGCCTGAAATTTAAGAATGTGATTGGTATAAGCGAAAACCTCAAAACTCTAAACACACAGGTTTAATATTATATTAGATGATATAATAATAATAATAATAATAATAATAATAATAAGGATAATAATAATAGCACAACATTAGATTAGATTAGGTATTTTAAACAAGACACTTTTCCAACACATTTCGGCTAGAAACCACAAGGTTCCTAGTTCGATACCGATATCGATATTAACTTACATATTCTCGTATGTATACAGACACACACACAAACACACAAACAAGAATCACTGATTTCTATCATTGTGCTTTTCTATATTTATATTTATATAAAGCTCAGTAACGTTTAGAAGCCACAAAGGTTCGATACTTATGTGTAGCAAGGGATCTGTGCGGTAAAGTAAGGATCTGATGGTAGCTGTGGCGCTCCACCTCAGTTGCTCAAAAATCTCCTTGGTGTAGCGCATGATACCGACATTAGGCCACCCCGTCGACTTTACTTTTTTTACACATACTTAATTTTGCTGATACTAAATTCAGACAATTTATACTTTTAA
>CM042142.1:61635695-61643195 GCA_023376005.1 Doryteuthis pealeii | reverse complement strand
ATTTCTACCTACATATGAAAAGATTAATTATATATATATATATATATATATTGTGTGTGTGTTTTATGAAAAGGGGGTGACTTAACGGAGAATTGAGCGAATAAGTCTTAATGATAAATGAATATAAAAGTCCTCAATACGTTTGTAGAGCTGGTTTAAATCAGTTTGTGTATCACATACACACTCACGTGTGTGTTACACAAATTGATATATATGTGTGTGTGTGTGTTACACAAATTGATATATATATATATGTGTGTGTGTGTGTGTTACACAAATTGATATATATATATATATATATGTGTGTGTTCACAAATTGATATATATATATGTGTTTGTGTGTGTTACACAAATTGATATATTTATATAGATATATGTGTGTGTGTGTGTTACACAAATTGTTATATATATATATGTGTGTGTGTGTGTTACACAAATTGATATATATATATATGTATGTGTTACACAAATTGATATATATATATGTGAGTGTGTTACACAAATATATTATATATATATATGTGTATACAAATTGATATATATGTGTGTGTGTGTGTGTGTTACACAAATTGATTTGAATTTAGGTTTTTCCTTCTCCCAGACTGGTTACCTAACCAATGTTAAGGGACCCAGTCTGACCTGATATTTAACCATGACTGGTGGAGAAGCAATGGATTCATGCCTTTCCCTGGGGCATTAACTGGAAACGAAATGCTAACAGCTTTGTTCAGGATTTGAACTCAGTTTGCCGAATCAATTTCCTTGACGGGAATGTATAAATTTATATTGTGTAACCCAGGAATATGGCACATGATTGCGAGATTTTTTAATAGAGTAATGTATTTTTAATTGCTTTTAGAGAATAAATAATTTCCCACTGCAGGTGTGCTAGTAACGATGTCAAGAAAGCCTGACTGATTCAATATTTGACAGTTGTGAAAAACCACGAAACAATCCAATGACACTACAAACTAGAATGCATAAATTGGAGATTCAGGAACAAATTGAATGTCTCGAGAATTTATCTCGCCTAGTGCGAAGTTCTGTGACTTTATATCACGGAACATTTTGCTGCACCAATTACTAGTTATTTAAGGGTTTTTTTTTATTTTTCTAAAAAAAAACTTGAAATGTGAATGCTCACAGAACGTGATAGAAATGAACACGATATTGGCGTCTCTTGTAAAAGAGACTATTTGATCATTAAATATACTAGCAAGAATACGCGCCCTCCGGGCATAAGTATTTAAGTTTTAATATAATGAAATATATTCAATTAGAAACAAAAATCAAATAAAAATACACATAAAAAGATTACTTATTTGAATTATATTTTCTTGGTTTCTATATAAAATCATTCATAGGATTGATTTTAATACGTTGGAGAATGAAACAATAATATTAGAGATCAATAACACCAAGTAATTATTTAGCAAACCTTGTTTTGTTAAAACCAGTAAAAAAAACCTGTAATTTCTCATGGAAATAATCATCGATTCCCTTAGAATTAAAGATGTATATAATATGGTAAAAATTCTTCTATGTATTTCCTTCCCTTTAGCTAAAATCAAAATTTAATATGTGTTTTCTATCAATTAGAAATAGTTTGTTTTTTTAGGGGAATTTTGCGCAGTTTCTGGTGGGTGGGAGATGTTTGCTTCTGAGAAGATGTGTTATGAGTTTTCGAGTTACTAAATTTATTACGCCGATGAAAAATAATTTTTATAAAAAAAAATAAAAATTAAAACATTTTACAGCCCACTAATTAAAACATAACAAAAATAGTGTTGATACTGGAACGTATTAATACCATTTCATTTTATCTAAATTGAGAAAATTGATTTGAAATATGAAGAAATTGAGTTGTGAAATGAATTAAACTCGTAAGTCAAGGTACCACTGTATTTAATTATGTTTGTTTACCTGCTTTCTTTTTTGTTACCATACTCCTAGGTTAATGAGCCAATTCTGATTAAATCTAGCATGTAAAATCCTTGACCCCCAAGGACATTTTAAAGATACTAAGGGGGAAACCCACCCCACTTCAGGGTTTCAGGAATATTTGGGCTTAGAATTGTCTAGAAGGTTGAATTCGCTCAGAAACTAAATAAAACTAACGTCCACATGAGTGTACTCCCAACCCGTGAGTGTCTCCTTTATAAAGAAAATAAATGAAATTGGTAGCCTCAAGTGCGTCGTCATGGTTAAGACTGGTTCCCAAGGGGTGCGATTTTAATTCCCACAGGAGGCTTATATTTTAATTCTCATTAATGTTATTTAACAGTTGCAGAATAAAGATCCGAGAGTTTCAATCTAAACTAAAGGAGATAAGACGAAGGGAAAATAGTCTATATATTTATACTGTAGTGACTGCCTGCCTACCTACCTACCTACCTTTGTCTTGGGCATTGGTGTGTGACACAATAAGTGATAAACTGTTAGTAAAAATGTTGGTTTGGCATTATAAACTAGTAGAAATAGTTTTCATTAACTCGCAAACGTCTATTTGATCCATGAATGGGGCCCTAACAAGTTTGAGTGGATCAGGGGCAGTGGCTATGAAGGGGTACTTCACATTCCCACTAGATACAATTTATCGTCATACCCAGGAAACTAAATTGGTAGAAATTGTTTTTATGATAGATCTTTTATTAATTTCATTTGTATCAATAAATTAGAAGCAATAACTTCATGTATATTAATAAACTGGATATTAATCCGTCAGCTACCGCCTTCTAGCACCCATAGGATAAAAAGAGTTGGGCGTTTGCCATAAAAGCAATTTGAAGAACTTGGTCGGGCCAATCGTATAAGTGTTAGGGCTTGACATGACCAACCGATTGATCGGACCGGACCTCTCCAAATCTAGTTTAAATAAGGACCGAGGTGGAATGCTGCATATCAGGGGACCATTTAGTATCCGGTTCATGGACCGCTCGGCCACCACAATCCTGTCCTAGGCATTACGGGTCACGACTTGTGGGCAACAGTTGATCCCATTTGGGGAATCTTACTCTTCGGCAGAGATGCAACCGACGCATTCTACATCCCCAGCCGACAGGCTGGTTGTAGATAGAAATACTTAATATCAAATAACTATGTGCGAACAAATGATTTGGTGCCCTGAGTATGACGTTAAACTGCATCTAATTGTGAAGTTCCAATTCTGGAGCTCGGGAAGGGGTGAAGTACTCCTTGGTTGTCCTTATTCCCAGGTCCACCCTGACCCGGAGTGGTAGTACCTGTTAGGGTCCTATCTATGGGTTAAATAGAAAAAACATGACTCTAAAAAATGTGTTTAAAAATTGAGTTTTAAAAAATTGAATCCCTCATCAAGAATGAATAAAGCAAAACATATTCGGCATAAAATAACCCAATAAGGGTTGACATGTGGTAAAATCCAGCAAACCAACAAATAATTAGACAAGTAAAAAAGTACAGTTAGTCAAAATATGCAATCGGACAATGAAAATCTAGTTATGATATACAATCACACATTTACAAATAAATCAAATTTTCTGTACTAAATAACCCCTTAGGAAATGATATGCCATTTTAAAAATTATATTTTTTATTCTTCTATAGATATTTGTGACTGTTTTTGTTTTGTTGTTTTTTGTTTTTTTTTTTTTTGTTCTCCATCTCGGTTTTTTTAAATTTGATTCTGTTTATTTTGCATGCTTTTATTTTTATGTTATGCATTAAAAGGTTTGTATAATGATTTTCCATTCAAGACCTTGCACACACACACACACACACACACACACACACATATATATATATATATATATATATGTGTGTGTGTGTGTGTGTGTGTTGTTTGTATATACTAATCAAACCGTTTGTATATACTAATTTCCACCTATTCAATTTGTTTATAATGAATATAATTTTAAGTTTCAACTGTCTATTTTCAGGTAGACACGTGAAGAAAAACAAATTGGTAAACGACATCATCATCATCTTCCTGGTAAATTTGAATATATTTCATTAGTTAATGTTTAATTCAATTTTCCTGATTAACAATTTTAGACAAAAAGAAAAAGGTAACCACACATTGCTTTTTATTAACTTGACATTTTTTACTAGACTTGTTGATATTTTTCAATGTTGTTTAAAACACTTTTTATCCATAAAAAATAATCAGTAAGAGTTAAGACTGTATTGTTAACCCTTTTGTAGGCAGATGATTTTTAAATCCTTGTAGAGTGTGTAAAATTTGCAAAATAGAGAATATGTTTAAAGAAGTCAAATTAATCCGGTAATCTGAACATTAGCTACATAATGAAAGTAACCCCCTTGTTTCTTTTACTTTAAGGAAGCCGTCTGTTTTGTTCGGCCATTTTTATTCCACCGTAAATCTACACTAAAAATGAATTTGTATGTTTTATGATATTTTCGTGTTAAAACATTCAGTTGTATTAAACTGAATGTTTTAACACGAACATATCATAAAACGTGTTCTTAATTGTGCTTGTACATTATTTGAAATGAACTTAATTGTTAATAAGAACACATTTTATGATATTTTCGTGTTAAAACATGCAGTTGTATTGATTATAGTAAAATGAAAATGGCCGACCAAAACAAACGGCTTCCTCAAAGTATATAGCTACCAGATTACCATTAATCCTATATAAAAGACAATGAAAACGTCAATTTGATCAGCATTTATGTTTCATAATACAATAACGTAGAAACAATAAGACACACATTTTTAATTGATATTTTGTAAAACCACCTTTACACAATCATTCACCACAGTGGGGTCTCCAAGCTATATTTTATATATTAGGGGCGGTTTAGCTCAGTCGGTAGAGCGTCCGATTAGGAACCACAAGGTTCCGGGATTGATACCGCCCTCGCCAACTGATGGTAGGTGTGGCTCTACACATCAGACGCTAAAAACAATGTCCTTGGTCTAGCGCTAGTGAAAGAGGGATAGACCCTCACTCTCTGGCTGATACCGACTTTAGTTCCCCCTGGCGACTTTACTTACTTTTTACTTTTGTCAACAAGCAAGCCAATAGGAAAATGCCTTATATTGAGCCAACGTGGAGGCACGAATTGTAATGATTATCTTCGTAGGAAATGGACTCGGTTCAATTTTATTTAAACTTTGCTTGACTTTGATTTTTAAAAATATCCTTTAGTTTGAAAATTCATGAAATTGTAAACATACTTTCTTCAACTCCACACCATTAAGTACTTATTAGTAAACTAGTCTCGGAGACCATAACTACCATAGTGAGCACGATCCTCACTGTGTGACCCATACCTGTGATCTTGCGTTGGACAAAGAATATTTGCCGTGAAGTTTAAATAGCTAGTAGACAGTTGCTAGTTAAATAAATTCAGTCCTCTTAGGGCGCTCACTTCTCTGACCTTGTGCAATACGAAGCTAAAACTAGTGGATATCTAGGCGATTAATATTTTCTTATTAGTAAATTGTAATTCTCTCTCTCTCTCTCTCTCTCTCTCTCTCTCTCTCTCTCTCTCTCTCTCTCTCTCTCTCTCTCTCTCTCTCTCTCTCATATATATAAATGAGAGGGGCTGATTAATTTTGCTATATGTTATTTATTTTTTCATGTTAATACTGTATTATATCGGTTTCATAGCGCTAATACTCTTGGGAAAGGTATACATCCAAACTACTCCAGCTATGGGTAAATAGAAGGGCAGCCTGGGCTCTTTAAACTTGGCTAGGTAATCAGTCTAGGAGAAGGGAAACTCAGAATTTAAAGTTTCTATTTCAGTGAATTAATAGCTAATTATGTTATAGTGATGATTGTATAATTTAAAAGGATCATCGTCTACTTCTGTCTTTAATGTAAAATGAAGATTCTCCAATGTTTTGTGGACTTATTTTTCATGATCAGATTCCATTGTTAACATAGTTAATCCTCGATATTCACATTATAAATGACACGTAGTTTTAAGCACGTCCACTGTATTCATGCATGTGGGTGGATCGTTTTATTTATAAAAGTGGGAATATTTAAAATGCGCATATGTTTATTTATCTCATCATCATCATCATCATCATCCATACGTGCTGACAGCACGGATTCCCATGACTCTCTCAATCAAAATATAACTTTACTTCCCACTCGCCTTTCAGTGTCATCTCATATGTTATACAGATACCAATCGAAATTATATATATACACTCGTTTATAATATATATATATATATATATATATATATATATATATATATACTCGTTTACACAGAAACACATACATAGGGAGGCGTACTTAAAGAAACGCTTATCATTGTAGAAAATGGAATCAGCGGCACAAGTTCAAATCTTGGACGAAACTGTTTGCGTTTTACTTCCCTTGGTTAGGCAACCACTCAAGGAGAAGGAAAATTCTGAGTTCAAAACAGCTTTATTCTGCTTAAAATTGCCCATGTGTTATCCTACAAGTGGCGGCGGAGATGGGGAAATAAACACATCCACCCCGCCACACACACGTATATATATATAACCTAAAAGAGCCAGAAACTGCCAACACAGGTTTCACCAAACGGATCATCAGGATAATTCTGACTGAAGATAGGTTGGCACAAACGACATTTTATTATCAAAGTGGCCAAAGGAAAGAATAAGAAATAAACAAAAATGTTTTTTGTTGTTTCTTTCTAATGCTATTTTTCTTCTTTCGTTATATTCTTTTTCTTCTTTTAGGTTTTATAGTCTTGCTCTATTTAATGTATTAAGCACTTTTACATATTAACTTAGGCAACTCTTTTGGTGCTTGTTCTTTTGGCCATTCATTGTGGTACTAGTTGATTATTTTCAGACGGTGGGAATGTTTTGGATTTTTCTGTTATATATTTTTTTCACCAGATATCAATCGGCTGTTCAAGTCAAGCCCTAGCACCTATATGATTGTCCCAACTCTATTGCTCTCATGGCAAGCCCAACCCTCTTTATCATATATGTGCTAGAAGGCGGCGGCTGAGGGTCGTAGTGTCCTGTGTATGACATTAAACTATTTAATGGCGAATTTCCAATTCTGGAGCTATAGGGAAAGGTGAGTACCCCTACATCACCATTACTCCCAAGTCCACTCTGACACGAAGTGGTAGTAACTGTTAGGTCTCATCTATGGGTTAAATAAAAAAATGTGATTAAAAGTCAATGTTTTTTTAAAATTGAGTACCCATCAAGAATGAATAAAACAAAACGTCTTTGGCATAAAATGACCCAACAAGTGTTGACATGCCGTAAAATCCAGCCAAACAACAATCACCATATATCAATTTGTAATATATTTCTTTATTTACAAATTGTGTTATCTGGGGTGGGTTTTTTTCATGCCGTCAGAGTTATAGAAATAATATGTATATAAAAATAAAAAATAATATATATATATATATCTTATTATAATGGAGATTGTGTGTTTTTATGTCTGTAACCGAAACTATATTACTAATCGAGTCACAATTAACATATTGTTTACATCACATTCTTCATGATTTTATTTATATTTA
>CM042142.1:61628195-61630695 GCA_023376005.1 Doryteuthis pealeii | reverse complement strand
ATATATATATATATATATATATATATATATATATATATATGCGCGGGTTTGTAGGATGTTTAGTAAAATATACGTAATAAAACTGGAATAAAAACAATAAAAAAAGATTTTTATCTATATATATATATATATATATATATATATATATATAGAGAGAGAGAGAGAGATGCACACATATATATTTATATAATGTATATATATATATATATATATATATATATATATATATGAGATGCACACATATATATTTATATAATGTATGTATATATATATATATGTATATATATATATATATATATATATATATATATATATATGAGATGCACACATATATATTTAATATAATGTATGTATATATATATATATATATATATGAGATGCACACATATATATTTATATATGTATGTATGTATATATATATATATATAGATGCACACATATATATTTATATATGTATGTATATATATAATATATATATATATATATATATATAAGATGCACACATATATTTATATAATGTATGTATATATATATAATATATATATATATATATATATGAGATGCACACATATATATTTATATAATGTATGTATATATATATATATGAGATGCACACATATATATTTATATAATGTATGTATATATATATATATGAGATGCACACATATATATTTATATAAATGTATATATATATATATATATATATATATAAGATGCACACATATATATTTATATAATGTATATATATATATATATATATATATATATATATATATATAAGATGCACACATATATATTTATATAATGTATATATATATATATATATATATATATATATATATATATGATGCACACATATATATTTATATAATGTATATATATATATATATATGATGCACACATATATATTTATATAATGTATATATATATATATATAATATGATGCACACATATATAATTATATAATGTATATATATATATATATATGAGATGCACACATATATATTTATATAATGTATGTATGTATATATATATATATATATATATATATATATGAGATGCACACATATATATTTATATAATGTATGTATATAATATATATATATATATATATATATATATATGAGATGCACACATATATATTATATAATGTATGTATATATATATATATATATATATATATATATATATATATATGAGATGCACACATATATATTTATATAATGTATATATATATATATATATGATGCACACATATATATAATGTATATATATATATATATGAGATGCACACATATATATTTATATAATGTATATATATATATATATGAGATGCACACATATATATTTATTTAATGTATGTATGTATATATATATATATATATATATATATATATATATATGAGATGCACACTTATATATTTATTTAATGTATGTATATATATATATATATATAAGATGCACACATATATATTATATAATGTATGTATATATATATATGAGATGCATATATATTTATATAATGTATGTATATATATATATATATGAGATGCACACATATAATTTATATAATGCATGTATATATATATATATATGAGATCATATATATATATATAATATATATATATATATATATATATATATATATATATATATATATATATATACCTATTTTAAATATAGAAAATAATATTCATGTGATATTGATAATACATCTGTCGTTATGGAATTTTAAAATATATATACCCACTCACTGATCATAAAACCTTTTACATACTGATGATCTAGATAAACAAAAAAATTGTTACTTAAAGATTTAGCGTCAGTATATTTTCTTTGTATTAAAGACGCATGATTGAACCTCAACATTCAAAAGGGGAAAGTCTTTTTTTTTTTAGAAATTAGAAAAATTTAACGATTAAATGTCTAGAGGAATAATACGGAAATGTATTTGTGAAATAATTCCGACTAAAGGAATGCATAAACATTAATTTCTTAGCAATGTACAAAGAATAAATAAGATATTATATGAGCAACACGTATATTTTCTTCGCCCTATATAAACTCTCGCGTAAATATATTTTTTATATTATTTAACACCGTCACATAATCACATATGTATACACGCGCATGAGATCACTATAAAAATTAAGTAAGTATCATTGCATGGATTATATATATATATATATATATATGACACGTACGCATAAGGTATAGTTACATTAATACATGCATAATACAGACACACATTTATATGCATGATACACCTACGCATAGTATATATATATATATATATATATATATATATATATATATATATATATATATAAATGGATACCTTGGTGCAGATATGAATTTATTTTGGAATTTCCTTGCTTCCACAGTCTTTATAAATATTTATAAATTCATATTTGCACCATGGTATTTATTTATTTATAGTACTCCGTGTATGTAAAAATATATATGCATATCTTTATATGTATGTTCGAGTTCTTAATTT
>CM042142.1:61620695-61625695 GCA_023376005.1 Doryteuthis pealeii | reverse complement strand
TCATATACATGCTTCATATATATGAGGGAGGGATAGGTATGGTCACTATACATATATATTTCCTTTAGATAGGTTTCATAATAAATGTATGAAACATGTATTTCATTTATATGTATGTTTCATATATATATATATATATATATATATATATATAAGATTTCGTAATATATTTTAAACATTCGATGAATATGTATGTTTCATATATATTTTTCATATACATGCTTCATAAATGCATGTCAAGATTATAAAAATAAATGTACTGTATTTTTTTAAGCATGAGTGGTGGTGCAATTATATATCATAAAATATAAATTTCATAATTCATATGAAACTTATATAATCATTAAAACAAGGATTTTTATTCAGTTTTTATATGAACTTTTCTCTCAGTAAGATGTCGCAAATATTGATCAAGTCTGCTTAAAAACTGTATGAAACTTCTTTCCAGTTGGTGATTATGAAACAGTTATCCAAATCTAATGAAATCTAATGTCGAAATAGAATTTGCTACATGAATACACATTATTTGTAAACCTAAATAAAGTATCTAAAAGTTTTGAGACCTTTTAATGGACATTTTCTAAATTATCTTTTAAATTCAATTGCGTTGATTTATAAAATTAAATAAAATTATTTGTCTGTATTTTTGAGAGGAGGCTTGATGTGGATAATATTGATTTTTTTGGACTGTTGTCCTCGTCTTCATTGTGCTATGGATAAACTCAACGTTTCGGCTGCTGTATGGATACACATGGAACACCTGAGGAAGGCCGAAATGTTGTGTTTATACATATAACAATGAAGATGAGGACAATAGTCAGAAAAATCAAATTTATTTTAATAAAATTAATTTCTGTTATTGGCAATGATTTTTCATTGATGCAGAAAAAACTAGATTTTATTACATGTAATAGAATCTATATATTAATTGTTGTGTTCCTTAATCGTCAGACCATTATCGTCTTGCAACACCCTCTGATTAAAAATGAGACCGTCCAAATCACCCAATATGAAATGCAAAAATGTAAATTCGAATGGTGTCGCTTATCCACCGAATTCTTATTTCTTATGCGTGTCGTCACCTCAGCTAAATAATGGTCCATTCTGTTTTTATTATAAAGAAAGAAAGAGAAGGAAAAATACATATTTAGCAGAAACATATAATAGAAAGAAAGGGAAAGATAGAACGAGGTGGTCAGCACGCGGAAGCGATAACACTAATATTTCAATCGAACATTATGAAAGGATGAAAAGAAGAAAAAAAGCGTGAGAGATTTAAATTAAGATTATTATACATTTTACATATTGAACTATATGAAATAGCTCTTAAGTAAACATAGCAAAGGTTGTAATAATTCAATTATCATACTATGGTATATCCACATGTCCTGCTAGTATTTTATTAGATAACTCTCACTCGACTTACGTCCCTGTCTTTGGGACTAACTAGCTAATCGCTGAGAAATATATATATATATATATATATATATATATATATATATATATATATATATGCTCTAAGGGCTTAGAAGAATGTGACTGACAATTCGAATGTAGTTCTCTTTGGCGTAATCAGAAGCCAAAGTTTGCCATCTCTTTGTGGGGTTATTTTGGGGTATACTTTGATCGAGCTGATACAAAGTGTTGAATGCGAAATTCTTTGGCTTCAAATGCAATGATTTACCATTTTAGGTATTTTCAGATAACAGCAGGCAGGTAGGTAAGCTGGAATCTAATTAGCTTATTAGGCAAATCAATTTGATAACGTTAGTAATTTGTTATTCATTGGTATTAGATAATATCTGAAATAAAATAAATTTGGAAAAAAAATTATTATTTATATATTTCATCACTTTTATTGCTTGTTATATATTGCGGCTATTTTTAGAGGAATTGGGGAGAACAAGTGACAACAAGCATTAAATCTTTCGAAGCTTTAATGATATTCGTAGGGATTAGATAATACCTGAAATAAAATGAATTTGGAAAAAAATAATTATTTATATATTTCATCACTTTTATTGTTTGTATATTCATTCTGTGGCTATTTTAGGAGAATTGGGGAGAACACGTGACAACAAGCATTAAATATTCCGAAGCTTTAATGATATTCGTAGGGATTAGATAATATCTGAAATAAAATGAATTTGGAAAAAATAGATTATTCATATATTTCATCACTTTTATTGCTTGTATATTCACTCTGCGGCTATTTTAGGAGAATTGGGGAGAACAAGTGACAACAAGCATTAAATCTTTCGAAGCTTTAATGATATTCGTAGGGATTAGATAACATCTGAAATAAAATTTGGAAAAAAAAATATTTATATATTTCATCACTTTTATTGCTTGTAAATATTGCGGCTATTTTAGAGGAATTGGGGAGAACAAGTGACAACAAGCATTAAATCTCCCGTATTCTCGTTTATTTAAAAAAATATATAATCATTATTATTTCACTCCTTGTGAATTATTCACACCGGCGTAAGCTGATAGTCTTTCACTGGAGTTTGAGTGACAACAAGTCTCTTCAGGTCTCCAGGACTCTTCTAAGTATTCTAGCCGATTTCAACTATGTACTTGTCTGGATGGTCACAATTCTTTCTCTGAATTATTATTTTTACTATTTCACTCCTTGTGAGTTATTCACACCAGCGTAAGCTGATGGTTTTTCACTGGAGTCTGAGTGACAACAAGTCTCCTCAGGACTCTTCCGAGTATTCCAGCTGATTTCAACAAAGTTATTGTCTGGATGGTCTCAATTCTTCCTCTGATTTCCATGTTCATCTAGCCAGTTTTCTAAACTTTTGGGGACCGTTCCAAGAGCACCAACTACAATATGTATCATTTTCACTCTCATATTCCTCATTTTTTTTTCATTTCTCTAGCAAGGTCCAGGTATTTTTTTCTATCTTTTCGTTTGATCTTCAGTCTGTGATTTACTGAAACTGTAATATCAACCAGTTGATAAGTTTTCTTTTCCTTTATTATATTATTATTATTATTATTATTATTATTATTATTATTATTATTATTTACTCCTTTTGAGTTTTCACATCAGCATTAGCTGATGGTCTTTCACTGGAGTCTGGGTGACAGCAAGTCTCCTCAGGTCTCCAGGACTCTTCTGAGTATTCTGGCAGATTGCAGCAGTGCAGTGTTCTGAATAGTTTCAATCCTTCCTCTGATATCCAAACTTTCCAAACCCTTTTCCAATCCTTTAGGGACCGTTCCAAGTGCACCAACCACAATTGGTATCACTTTCACTTTCATAACTTTTTCAGTTCTCTGGCAAGGTCCATATATTTGTCCATTTTTTCATTTTCCTTCAGCTTCACCCTTGATCTGCTGGCACTGCAAAATCCACCAGTTGACAAGATCTTTCTTTTTTGTTTATCAACATTATTATTATTATTATTATTATTATTATTATTATTATCTTTTCAGGATTTTAATCATGCATCATACACTAATTAATGATTTCCACTGATTTCATAAGAAGCCATATCGAGCAGAAATTTGAAAGCTCAAATTATTCGAGGGCCATTTAAATAAAACGTGTTGCGTAATGATGCAATTCAATTATTGACCAAGCTTTTGATGAATATTTGATTTATTATTACAGTGAATTACATTTGCAAGAAAATAAAGTAAGAATAATATCGTACATTTTCCACTCGATATTTGTATAGCCCTTTCGTTTTTTAACACTACGACCGAGCCTTGACACAGTTATTTTTTAACATTTCTCACTGCGCATATTCTGACCATTGATGCGCGTGTTATGACATAATAGAATATATATATACACACACACACACACACACACACACACACACATATATATATATATATATATATATATATAATGAGGGGCCGGTTTAGCTCAATTGGTAGAACACACGCCTCGGAATCGCAAGGTTCCGGGTTCGATACTGGTCTCCATCAACTCAGCGCATGAGTAGGACAGATTGTGTAGCGCAGCTTGGGTAATCAGATCTGTGCGGTAAAGTGGGGGTTGACGGTAAGTGTGGCAATCCACATCAGCAAAACAATCTCCCTGATCTAGCGCTTGCGAAAAGGGGATAGACTCCCTCACTGTTCGGCTGATACCAATAATAGGCCACTCCGACAACTTTAATTTATATATGCATATATACATATATATATGTATATATACATCCACACATATATATGTATATATTCATATGCATGTGCATATATATGCGAGTCTAAAGTATTTATCAAATGTTATAAATACTTAACACTTTATACTAATGAATAATCTTATGCGACTATGTACATACAATGAATATTTCGTGTATGTATATACATGTATATGCATAAATATTACTTCTATGTAAATACATAGATGTATAAAATGAATACGTATGTGTCTGCCTACCTACCTATCTAACTATGTAGAAAATAGAAAAACAAAATATACCGAAAAAAGATTAATTTATTGTTGATAGTGAAGTTGACGTTTAAACGTTTTAGTTTATATTAAACCTTCATCGGGACAATACAAAAGAATGGAAAAAATATTGTATGAACAATGATGGATGTTTTAAAGTGACGGAAATTAGGAAATGTATTTAGAAAAAAGGCTCAAAATCATGTATATGAGAGGTATCCAAAACTTGGTAGTGGGGGATGATTCTATATGTGATTTCTAAGATACACTGTATTATTATTGTATGATCCAGTATAAATACAGTGATTTTTTAAATCACTAAAGAGA
Source organism: Doryteuthis pealeii (assembly GCA_023376005.1). Classification (NCBI taxonomy): domain Eukaryota; kingdom Metazoa; phylum Mollusca; class Cephalopoda; order Myopsida; family Loliginidae; genus Doryteuthis; species Doryteuthis pealeii. Next base: position 61,620,951 of record CM042142.1, on the reverse strand, counting down.
GCTCAATGTATAATAAACTTTTTAGATTATATACAGAGCAATATTTATCTTAGAAAGGAAGGAAAAACTCAACACCGTAATTCCATAATAAATTTATTTCGACCAAAATTGGGGCTTATATATATAGTTATCCACAGACACCGTGTTTCGATATATATATATATATATATATATATATATATATATATATATATATATATATAGTCCCTAGGGAGGCGTAGGCGAATGGTCCTGAACTCCCTGCAGATACCAAAAT
>CM042142.1:61588195-61613195 GCA_023376005.1 Doryteuthis pealeii | reverse complement strand
CTGAAGTAAATCTATGAAATGTTGTTATAATCAAATTATCATACTGTGGTATATCCACAGGTCCTCTTAGTAAAAATATTATTCCATTTTATGTATTATGATGAGGACCCATACTATTATTCCTGTTAATCCTGGCGTTACCAGTTTGAGCCCAGGTTTACAACTTGTACATAAAGGGCAATGACCAGTGAACTGGGAGTTGTTGTGCAAGGGATCGAATTGGGGGTGAGTCTTAATGAGTTCCCTGTTTATGCCCGTTGGTAAGGTGTCATATTTCACTCGGCAATGCTTGATTACGAATTGCGACCCTCTATGGCTAAACATCGATGTGTCCGTCAGTCCAACAAGAACCGCCCGCGTCATCCACTTGGCAAAACCGCGTGCCTAAATCTTAGCATCAGTTGCCTTCCCAACCGCATCTTTTTTTTTTCTTTTCTTTTTCATCCTTTCCGTCCCCTTTCCTTTATTCTACAGTTGAGATGCTAGAAAGAAAAAGAAGAGTAAAACAGTCCGAGAGAAGAAAGAGAGAGACAAAGTAAGAAAAGGTGAGAAAAAGAGAAAATTAAAGAAAGAGTGTGTGTGTGTGTGTGTGTGTGTGTGTGTGTGTGTGTGTGTGTGAAAGAGAGAGAGAGAGAGAGAAGAAGAAAATGCGAAGAAAGATAAATATGTGTGTGAGAGAGAGAAAATGGAAGATAGAGAATAAGAGAAGGTGAAAGAAAGAACATTAGGGAGAAAGTGGAAGAAAACGCACATGAGAGAGAGAGAGAGAGAGAGAGAGAGAGAGAGGGGGGGAGAGAAATAGAAGGAAACAAAGTGAAAGAAAAAAGAAAATGGAAGGAAAATGTGAGAGAAAAACGGTCTAAGAAAGAAAGTGAAAAAGAAAGAGAATATAATTCAATGAGAGAGAGAGAGAGTATTTTAAACTAAGCAACAAGGAGATAAAGGGTGAGGGAGAGAAAGAGGATAATTTATCCCTCTCCCCCTTCCTCACTCCGTTGCACGTTTTCCATCTTTCAAACCTCGAAGACAACAACCCCCTCCCCCACGCCAATCTAACAAGTACCTTCGTTTTGATCCCAATGATTTTAATCTTATTTATTATCAACAACGTACGAACCGCGCTTGCCCACCTCATCAAGAAGATTATGCAAACTTTTATCTTTAGAGAGAAGATGGTGGGGGGTGGGGAAAATTTGCGACGTGATAGGACGGATGACACCAACACACACAGTTCTCTCCCCTCTCCCTCGCTCGCTCCCTCGCTCTCTTACCTGACACAAACTCACCCACATCGCATTTCTCTTTAGCCCTTCAACCATATTGGTTAGGATAGTTAAGATGAGATTAAACGAGAGTGGTTGTTTGAGAATTAAATATTAACACAGTTTATTATTATGATATTATTATTTAATTACAACAATAAAAATTCCAGGGAAATTGCAATTTACTCAGCTTTGGCATAAGTGCGAGGCGCCCAGTGAGAATCGAACTTACTAACAATGGTCTTCAATTATACGATGCGAGAGAAATGAATAGTTCTTATTCACTAAGTTTTGCTTGTTTGTTCCACAGTATCTGTTGTTTGTAAGTGGTCACCCATTCCAGAAATGAATACGGTCATACCTGCTTAACTTTGGGGATCTGACGGAGAGCACTATGCGAAATGCAAACAACCTCGTCCAGGATTTGAACTCGCATCGATGAGTCCATTTCCTACGACGCTAACCATTACACCGCGCGCTTCCACGTGGTCCGCCATTAAACGGTGCGAGGTAAATAAATAATTCTTACTTACTAAATTTTGCTTGTTTGGTCCACAGGCCTAAGTTTGCTTACATTACCTGTTGTTCCTAAGTGGTCACCCATTTCAGAAATGAATGGGATCATAACCGCTTAACTTTGGGGATTTGACGGGGATGTATTAACCATATGCGAAATGCAAACAGCCTCGTCCAGGATTTGAAATCGTCTCACCGTGTCCATTTCCGTAACCATTACACTAAGCCCCCCCCCCCACGTGAATACCTATAACAGGTCAGGCATCATTTCTTGTTAATGATACTATGTAACCCAGTATAACCTGTCACTTGATACTTGAACAGGAGATGGACACTGCCAAATAACCTATTCGTTGCTCAGGAGGATGTCATAAAGGGGAATTACTCGGTATGGCATACTGACGTCCTAATAGATTATGGAATACGAGGAGGATAAGGAGATCGGGGGGGGGTCAAAGTTTAGGTACCAGACATGTAAGCTGAAAAGGGGGGGGGTCCCATAATGAAAAATTGTGATATTGGGAAAAGTAAAGTCGTCGGGTTGGCCTAAATTTGTTATCAGAGGAGACTATCCCCTTTTCACTAGTGCTAAACCAAGAAATTATTTTGGCGTCTGAGGTGGAGAGCCACACCTACCATCAGCTCCTCATATTACTGCACAGATCCCTGTGTTACTCATTAGGCGTACGCTCTATCGACTAAGCTAAACCGACCTGGTACGTATTACTTAAGCATAACATTTATTATCTGGATTTAGATATAATCTAAAAAATGTATTTATATATCTAGATAATAAATTGATATGATTTATAATAGACTATTTCCATTTTTTAATGCATGTTACGGTGTCATTGTTTCTACTAACTTTAACTTTACTAATCTAATCATTTTATAATTTAATAAAGATATACAGCTCATTAAAATGTGGCATATGGAAATCTAATAGATTGCAATGGAGTTATCAGAATGATAATTTATTTGAATAATTTTATTCATTTTGTTATTGTCAAAAAGAACTAAAATGGTTAAATTTTTTAAAATACTAATAATACTATGTACTCGCTTGGTTGCCTCATTTCAGTAATTAAGCCTTTAGATATACCAGATACTTTTTTACAATATCACATTTTTTATAGGGACCTCCCCTTTCCGGCATACAAGTCCAATACTTAAACTTTGACTCCCACCCCTGAGGAGACACATGTACAAATATTCACTTATAAATTTTGAATGCGTGCGTAAATAAATTACATTGGTAAGAAGTTTGTATAGGGTATAGACAATAGCAAAATTGGCCACTGTAAGGCGACCAAATAATGGCGTAGTTTGAATGGCTTTTAAATACTGAGGAGTTAAATGACTCTGGACAGCTAGAAGAGTGGGGGAGCGGCTGACTTGAAATTTTGAATGAGTTAATTGGAGGTTTGTAGGGTTGCAATGATAAGCAAGTGAAATTAAGATGAGAGAAATATTAGTTGAACATGAATAGTTGTTGACAATGCTTCATCTATTAGAATGTAAAGATATTATTACAACATAGCATTAAGGTCAAGTCAAGTTGAAAGCACCGGTTACCTCCAGTTTCCCCGAAGTTCAGCAACCGTGAACCTTGCTCAGTATTTAAATGGGTGACCATTTAGTAGCAGTGGGTAATGTAAACAGCGAGGGAGTCTATCGCCTTTTCGTTAGCGCTAGACCAGGTAGATTGTTTTGCTGAGGTGTAGCTCCACACCTACGGTCAACTTTCAAATGCTTTATCGTACAGATCAGATTACCCAAGCTGTGCTACTCGTGTGCTGTGTTGGCAAGAACTGGTATCGAATCTGGGAACTTGCGATTCCTTGGTGGATGTTCTACGGAATTAGTTAAACTATGTGTATAAATAGGTGTAGAATTGACCTAACGGTCAAATGCACAGACTTAAGCAGCGTTGAACGTGGTCAGCAATTGGATGGGTAACAGCTTAGGGACATCATGTACTGTAAACAACTAGTTACCATGTATCATACTAAAAAAACACATTTTAGTTGTTATAGTCATAACAAGACTCGTGTGAATATATCTATATTGAATGTACTAGTAAGAATATGCGCCCTACGGACGTAAGTATTTAAGTTTTAATGTAACGAAATATATTAAATAAGAAAGACAATCGAAATTAGATAAGAACACATATAAAAAGATTACATTTATTTTGATTATATTTTAATTGGTTTCTTTATAAAATCATTCATAGTTCGATAGGATTGATTTTGATACGCTATAATTGATAAAACAATATTAGCGATCAATAACATCAAGTAATTATTTATTAAACCCGGTTTTGTTAAAACCAGTAAGCAAATTTACGACACCACATATAATCTTTATTTCTTAGTGATATAAAAGACACGTTACAGGATTTTAAACGTGCTAATAATGTGTTTGTTTTTTTTTGTATTTGTGTGTGTGTGTGTGTGTGTGTGTGTAAATCTAGCTCAGATTTTCATAGGGACATATTTATTGTATTCTATGTATTAATGATTTTGACTATAATATAAATTAAATACTGATTGATAAACTTACGCAATTCATTACGGTATTTTGACATAAGCAGTGACGTAGTTTCGGTTAAAGACAGACACCGAATCTCCATTATAATAAGTACACTAATCATTAATGAATATACATCTTTATTCATTCAACAACCATTTGCTAATGCGGGCTTATTCTAGCAAAGTCTTAAGGTTATGTACTTCCAATGAGGATTGAACACACTACAGTTGTGATTGTAAATGACCCACATATCCGTGTACATAAGTTTTGATATGCGTAGATGCACAAATAAAACGAGGCAAAAATAAAGGCGGGAACAAATGGGTAAAACTGTCTTACAAGGGACTTTTATCGATTTAACTAACATGGTTTATTTGGATTTTTTGGACTGTTGTCCTCATCTGAAGTACCTGAAGAAGGCCGGGGCACATCGGCTGACAGGTTGTGAATATAACCATAAAATGAGGACAATAGTCCAAATAATACAAATTATCAACCCACAACTAAAAAATTTGGACAAATATTAAATAAAATTATTATTACACACACACACACACACACACACAGAGCTGTGTGTACACATACATCTGTTTACTTGCCTGAACATATGCACACACATGAATAGATACAAAATTCGAGGTTTGTAACTTTTCAGTGAAAAACTGATATTCCCAATCATATACAACCCTTTTAAGTCTGATTCTCTCTCTCTCTCTCTCTCTCTCTCTCTCTCTCTCTCTCTCTCTCTCTCTCTCTCTCTCTCCCCTTTCTTAAATACCACTACCATCCCAATTGGAATGATAATATAAAACACTGACCCAAGGTACTGCAATTGATCTGATGTTCATGTGGACACACCATACGTGATACCTGTGGTACCTGGTTCGATACTGGTCCCCGTCAACTCAGCGTATGAATAACACAGATAAGGTAATCTGATCACTCCGGTAAAGTGGGGAGCTGACGGTAAGTGTGGCACTCCACCCCAGCAAAAACAATTTCCCTGGTCTATCGATAGCGAAAAGAGGATAGACTCCGTAGCTGTCCGTCTGATACCGACAATAGGCCACACCGCCAACTTATATCGGATAAAGAAAGAAATTCATACAAGAATATGAAGGATAATTGCAGTCACTTGATTACAAATTACGTTTATATATGTATGTGTGTGTGTGTATGTGCATTTGGATACCTATCGTCGTTTTCGTGTTACGTCACCGGTCTGAGGTGATTAATTTATTATAAAGAATTTTAATTTCCTTTTATTGCACATGCCGGGAATCAATTATTCACATTAATTTAAATGGGGAAATTTGTCTTGATTTGCCTCGGTATGAGCTAACAGCAGACCCAGGAACCAGTTAGAAACGTAAATCAAGGTACTATTTTAATTATATCGCATCATATATGAAGATTGTGCATTTTTCTGTCTGTAACCGAAAGTTCACTACCACTGACGTCACAATCCCTTAGTTATTTAATCATTATTTAATCTTAATTAGCAACTTATTTATCAATAATGTCTCTCTAATGTCTGGGTTTGATTTGCCCCGAAACGGCCTATGTTTTTAAGATATTTTCCACCCACAAGCCGAAGCTCATGGGTAGTAGGCACAAAAAATGCGTTGATCCCGTCGATATTCCCTCTCAAGGGGGCACCTCAGCCACTGGGCAATGAACCCAGACCTGTCCCTTTAAATCAGGGGGCAGGTGTGTTTGGGGTATAGCCCCCTGGGATCAACGCTGTTAATTTATATTAACAAACACAGGTCCCGAAGAGCCTATGTTATTAATGCGTACAAAATCCTGCAATGTGTCTTATATCTTATTATAATGGAGATTGTGTGTTTTTCTGTCTGTAACCGAAACTATATTACTACTCAAGACACAATTCCCTTAATTATTTACGTCAAATTCTCCATGATTTCATTCTTTAAACCTTCAGTTATTAATAAAAATTGTTTTACATTATTAACACTGTTGACCATATCTACGTACTAAGAACATGCAATTGTATTTATATATACAACAAAATAGCGGTTTACAGTTTGAACGAGAAGGCTAATTTGCATATTGATATTTTAAATTTTATTTTAATAAATATGTGCTTGGTATTATTGATTTCTAATTGTTTGGTTTTATCTTAAGAAATATAAACAAAAATCTCGTAGATAAATCTTAAAAGAAATTTATTTACAAGAAGAAATAACTGTAATATTATCCTTTACTTCCTATTTTAACTAAATAGTTAAATTAGGAAAATTTACCAATGAAAGAGGGGAGTAAGGGAAAATGATGGAATAGTTAGTTTCAAAGTTGTTCTATTTTTCGATTATACCCCCTCTGTTGCAGATCTTTTTATCTGCATTCTTAGTCAGTTTCATTAGCCTTTCTAATTTGATATGATATTTTATTATATCAAAATTTAAATACTTGCACCCGGAGGGTGCATATATTTGCTAGTATCATTAAGAAATAATTGTTTACATGGTATATGGTGTGGATTATTTTGAGTTAGATTTGCCTCAAGACAGCCCATGTTATTAATGCATTATATGGTGTGGATAATTTGCATACTGATTTCAACCAAACTAGGTTTAACAAATAATTACTTGGAGTTATTGATTTCTAATATTTTTCTTTTATTCTCAAACGTATTAAAAGCAATAATATGTATAGTTTTATATAGAAATCAGTTAGAATAAGATTAAGATAAATGTAATCTTTCTATATGCGTTCTTATTTCTAATCTATTTAATTACATTAAAACTTAAAGTACTTGCACCCAGCGTAGAGCGCATATTTTTGCTAGTATGCATAATATATATTTCTTTTAATTATTCTCTATGCTCTGTCAATTTATATTTTTCTTCTACATTTATATAGGTAGAAATATGTATGTGTAAACAACAATTTGTAAATATATAGATTAACACACACACACACACACACACACACACACACACACATATATATATATATATATATATATATATATATATATATATATATATATATATATATACACACACACATGTGTATGTGTGTGTTATGTATCTATATCATATTTTTGGGGAAATATTTTATTTTATTTTTTTAGAAGACAAAAGTGAATGAAAGAAAGAAAGAAAAAAAAGACAAAAGTGAATGAAAGAAAGAAAGAAAGAAAGAAAGAAAGAAAAAACCAACGAAAGGAAAATGAAGATCAGAAACAAAATTATAAATATTGTGTTCTAAATCTTATTTATTCACCAATGTTTCGAGGTGACCCCTCTTTATCAAAGGTTTGTGAAAAACACAGTCTCTCACAAATAGAGAAAGACGGAGCACCTCAAAATATTGATAAAAAATAAGAACTAGAAGAAAATATTCATAATTTTGTTTCTGATCTTCATTTTTTCATGCTTCCAAAAGAACCAAATATTATTTTCCAATATATATATATATATATATATAATATTTACACACACACACACACACACACACATATATATATAATATTTACACACACACACACATATATATATAATATTTATACAGATACACACACACATATATATGACTCATTATCGGCGCCTCACGTGGTGTGATGGTTAGCGAGCTAGATTAGCAGACCATTGATAAAGAGTTTGAATCTCACTAGGCGCCCCATACTTCTAGCCTCATTCTACATCTGATCTAAGCTTAGTAAATAACTATCTAGACTCATTTCAATATACCGACAAAGAATCATAGTGGACTCCATAACAACATCATAGATAAACATATACGTATAGATCATAGATCGAAAGATAGATTGATAGATGAAAATTGGTCTCTGACTGAAAGTTAGGCCATCTTCAATTGTTACTTAATTTAATTAAGATGAGGTTGTTTCATAATTTCAACTTGACCATTTTCTCACGAGGTGGGACTTTCTACCCGTAACCTAACCGACAATGTGACCCCGGAAACAAGAACTTCGCACAAAAGTGAAATCAAACGAAATATAATTTTGCAACTTCTCACATATTTATTGTCGATGCTCTGCACACCCATAAACGAATTTACATGACCCACCCGTCCTGTTACCTACCCCGACACCCCCACCTCCCATCACGATCATGTTCCCATCCATCCGTATTTTCCACTCCGTTATGTAAATGTTGAACTAGGCTTGTGCATAATTGGCGATTTACTCAGGTAACGAGCGGAGGCCGAGAGTTTGATAGCTTTACCCCCCGGGGTTTCTTTCGGGTGGTCAGTAAATTCAATTTCCCCATTTGACTGACCACGATGGGGAGGGGGCGATAAAAGTGGGCATGCATTTACTAAACGGCGTTGAAGGTTTTGCAAATTGCTCTTCACAAAATACAGGCAAGCCAAAATAAACTGCAATATCAGTGTTCAATTTCATGCAGAGTTTCCAAAAAGGGAATTCACTTTTTTTTTTTTTTTTTAAATCTTATTCCGAGTTTCGTATTTCTAACATATAAATGGTGTTTTCTATCGGTACTTGATGCTAAGTAGATGTAGTAGTGGTGGTGGTCCATTATTGATACAGAAACGGAATCAGAGAATCGAGTTCGAATTCCAGCATGAATCTCTTTGTCTGTATCTATGAGATGAGGTTTGATATGAATAATTTTGATATTTCGGACAGTTGTCCTCATCTTTAATGTGGTACGTATAAACACAATGTTCAGGCCACTGTAACCTCGGGCCTTGTTTAGATGGTTTTTAATTACCTTAAAATAAGTCATCAGACATTAACTTTGAATTCAAACGTGGTTTCGGAGCTAAATATCGTTACTACTAGTTCCAGGGGCCCCAAGTCTAATTGAAAGAAATGGGATTAAATATAGAAAAAAGAAAATGAAAGAAAATTACTTATTCTAAAATAGATGAGAAAATTAAGCATCAAAATATAAGTTTTATGTTTTTAAATTAATTGTCATATATTGCTGGTTTCTCTTAGATAATCATTATTTTTAATTATGTTATGCCTATTTTGTGACATTCTTATGAGTTATTCTAATTTTTAATCACCATAGATAAAATAGATACCTTCATTTCTTTCTAACATTTACAAATGTCAATTGTTTTACATCTTGAGAGTTTGAATAATTGGCATTACAAGAAGTTATTTATATTTTGTCAAAGGACTCTTGACAAAATACAGGCAAGCTAAAATAAAATGTAATATCAACGTTCAATTTGAACCAGAGTTTTGGAAAAGGGAATTCAATCTTTTTTTTTCTGATTTCTAGTTTGGTATTTCTAACATTATTAGCGAATTATTTGCCACTTAATACATACAAGATGGAAGCGCGTGGTGTGATGGTTAGAGTCGTAGGAAATTGACTCGTCGACCCGAGTTCAAATCATGGACGAGGCTGTTTGCATTTCACATAGTGCTAATACCCTTGGGAAAGATATGCATACAACTACTCTCCCTCCAGCTATGGGTAAATAGTAGGGCATAGTGTGATCTTTAACCTTGACTAGGTAATCTGTCTAGAAGGATAACTTTGATTTTAAGCCTGTTAAACGCCACTTAAGAAATTGACTTTGCGTCACATCCTGCTCAAGCGGCAGGGTTGGTAAATATATAAAAATGTAGTTTTCTGTCGGTACTTGATGCGTAGTAGATGTGGTGGTAGTGGTGGTGGTCCATTATTGAAGCAGAAACGGAATCAGAGAACCGAGTTCGAATTCCAGCATGAATCTCTTTATAATGCAATTCGTACAAACACCCTTGGAAAAAAAAGAGTGGTAGAACCTGTTAGGGTCCCAACTATTGGTTGAATAGGAAAAAAGGAGTTTTAGAAAATTACGTTTAAAAGAAAATTGATTTTAAATTAAAAAATGTTGAATACCCGTCAATAATGATTAAAACGAAACGCCTTTGGCATAAAATAATCTAAAAAGGATTGAAATGCCTTAAAATCCAACCAACCTAACCTAACCTTGGGAAAGACGAACCAATTCTTGAATTTTAATTTGATTTAAAATCATAATAGTTGCCCGTTTTGTACAGACTAGAGGTAAAAAAATCATTTCCTACCAGCTAAACGTATTCTACGTAAATTAGTCCTTACATATAAATAATCCATAATTTCTTAGAATTACTAAGTTTAGTTTAATATGACAGATTAATAGAGGAAAGACAACGTATCGATATAAGTATTTATTTACCATGGGTAGGAAAGTATAATCCACCCAATTAGGATCGATTTCACTTTTTAGTTGCAATGGATCTACGAAAGTAACTTATTAACCATTACACCACAATTGGTCGCCTCTTTGCTATAAACAGTAAGTATTTACCCAACCCGTTCACCACAGGGAGAATAGGATACACGGGCGCTAGTATGTACTATCAAATGAGGATCGAACTCGCCATTCAGTAATAATGCATCTGCGGGAATAACTTGCTAACCACTATACCACGATGAGACGCACTGTTTACTCAACCCATTTACCACGGGTGAGATGTGACTCAAGGTCACAATATGGGGTACCCAGTGAGGATCGAGCACGCTATCCAGTTGTAATCTTCGAGATCACGGTGGCACGTCCTACCTATTGATGTATATTTTTAAATATTAGGTTTAAAAAATTTTTTTCGTTTTTTTTTTTTTTTGTTAAGCTCTCAAACACTTCTGTGCTAGTTGGTTGAATTTGAGTTATTTTATGCCGAATAATTTTATTATTCATACTTGTTGGGTGTTCAATTTTTAAAAAATTATTTTTAACGCATTTTTTTATCCATAGATGGGATCCTAACAGTTACCGCTCCGGGTCCAAGTGGACCTGGGAGTAATGGCGATAAAGAGGTACTCCACATTTCCCATAGCTCCAAAATTGGAACTTCACCATTAGATGCAATTTAACGTCATACCTAAAACACTAAGACCCACAGTCATCGCTCCGAGCACATAGGATAAAATGGGGTAGAGTTTGCTATAATAACAATACGGTTGTGATAATCATATAAGCGCTAGAGTTATACGTGACTAGCCGATTGATCGGAGGGGCCTCTATGACCGCCCGTCTCGCCTAAGTAAGAGCCAGAGAGATGTGCTGCATGTCATGAACTGCTCAGCCACCAGGATTTTGTTCTTAAGCATCACAGGTTGCCACACACAGTTAACAGGCGGTCCCATTGGGGGATTTTACCTCTTTGAGGTGCAGTCGGTGTCATAACTGACAAGGCGGTGTCTTTTTAGTCTTATCTTCTATACATGGTACAGTTTTAATGACCCTAGCTCTTCGGAAAATCGTTCGGTTTTCTGGTGGCGGTGCTTATGTTGCCTTGTGTTTTAAATCTCCGTAATGGTTTTGTTCGGTATTAAATGACAAACCAACATCAAATAAGATGACCTTGCTTTGTGGAGGAGATAGTTGAATATTTTCCATCACTTTCAGGGGTTAATGTTCAAGTCCACGTAAAGCCTAGAATTTCATGTCCCAGTTTTCAAAGAAAGCAGGCCCTATGCAGTTAAACCTCTTATCCTTCTATTCCATTGTAAATATTTGTTACAATATAAATATTAAGATATTATTAAATAAATAAATTAATAGATGATTTCAGATTATGATCAGTATTTCTCTAATTGTGGTAGAATATCAAATTATCGCTTGGGAAGAAATCTGTGACATAAGATTTCTGGCTTAGAAATTGCCATTTGAAATCCTTCTCTTTATTTGAACTCTAACAGTGATTGTAGACACCAGAATTAAATATGTATATATTTACCCAAAGCCATTTTTTTAAAGTGGAGTAAAGCTGGTTTTAATTCAGTTTTCAATCTCCAGACTGATTGCCTAACCAAGGTAAGCAAACCTAGCCAGTACTACTATTTACCTATTGCTAGGGGAGAAAAGAGAGATTGATACCATTCCCAAGGACATTAGCGTGAAATGTAATGCAAAAAGCTTTGTCCAGGATTTGAACCCGGATCATTGGAATTAAATAGTTTACTACTTCAGTGATGAAACAGGCCATATATAGATATGATAAGAGAGATAAATATGAACAGGCCGAGATAGATGGATATAAATACACTGATATATATATATATGGATATGAATACACTGAGATAGATATGAACAGATTGAGATAGATGGATAGATATCAACTGACTGATAGATAGGTGAGGTTGAGATATAGATATAGATATAGATGTAACTATATAGATTCATTGTAAATAGCAAGAAAAATGAATAATAAAAAAAAGAATTTGTTTTTGCTTTTACAAATGTCATTTCTGTGGTCGTTTACTTGACAGCATTCCAAGATTTCATCTCTTCAAATCCTCTTAATTTCCCTTCGCCCCCAACCCCACCCACTTCTTCACCAATGACCCCTTTAGGTTCCTTTAGGAGATTTTAATTGCAAACGCACCATGACAACAAACCCGGAGAAAATGACACTTGGTTTTTGCAATTATCCTCAACAACCCCCAAACCCCTAACACTACTGCACGTAGATTATTTCCATACATTCTAATCGATTTTCCTTTCTTCATTTTAATTTTTTAATGTATTTTCTGTCTTAAACTGCTTATTTAACAAAGTTATTTATTGCTTTAGTTTCGTTTCGTGACTAGAGTTCCATTTTATATCCCTCGGCCGAAGGGTCGTTATTGTTTATTCTAAACTTGTCACCATAGAGCAGTCAATGTCTTTTTCTCTCTGCTTCACCCTCCTCCTCTCTTGTTTCCTAATTTCAAACTAGTCCTCTTTTTGCTTCCCCTTCCTCTACTAGTCTCTGCTTTAGTAGACTGGTTGGTAGCCATTAAAATAAGAACATTGCTTTGCAATGTCCAGAACTTAGTTGCGTTAATCGAAAACGAGGCGCTGGGATATTAAGTGACGGACGCAGAGAGACTACATAACACTGACCACTGCAGTGGTGGTGGTTGCTCTAAGTTATTCTTGCTACCTTCTTCAACCTTTTCTTTCTTAGGCTACTAGCATTATGTTTCCCCTCCTTAATTCCACCGTTTGTTACGCCATCTTAACACACAATCTTTCCTTCCTCTTCTTCTTCCTCAATACTAACCAAATGTATGCAACAGAATACAACGCCACTGCAAATGTAGCCATGGTACATCTTATCTCGCTGGTGGTTGGATTAAGTTTATTTTCATTGAAAGAAAATTATTTAATCAATAAATAAACCGCCTACTTTGATAATTTAAAAAAAATCTCATTGCTGGTATCATGTGTTTGAAGTAACCATCGTTTTATAATGTTTGAACGTTCCTCTCGATCCAGCCCCCACCCTCACCCCATCTCTTTAAAATCTTGCCATCTTCACCATCGCAACTCGAATGACCATCAACCACTTCACTTCGTTTACTAATCACTATCTTTCTGACATCCTCCCCCCATCTCTTCGGTTTCCACTAATTCTTCACTCACAAACAACTCGTGCCTATTTTCACAAACAGGAACCCCATTTCAGTACTATACTATACAGGGTATTTAAAAGAATGTTAACATTTCTATGGGAGTTCCTTTATGATATTATGATTTTAAATTCGCCACCTGTTTATCATCCCTCTCAGTACTTAAGTGGAACCTTCCCCAGGTTGTCTCTGTAATATCAGTTCTGCATTTTTAATAAAGATACTCCCGTAGAAATATCAATATTTTTGTTTAATCCCAAGTGGAAGATTCCAAGAATGTGTTGAGATGGTGACTATATGGAGAGTATTTGAAATTATATCATTGTTGCGACTGAGTTAATTAATTAAATGTATTGAAAAATATTTTTTGTACACGAATATATATTATAGTCAACGCGCCTTTCTCCAACAATATAACTAGCAACTCGACTTGTAGTGACTCGACTACGAATACTATTACGTTAGTCGACTACTAATAACCTTGTGTATTCATATCTTTTATATGTGTTCTGTTGGACGAGTCTAACTATCTTGTAGGGAAAGGAAAATATCTTCCCATACAACAATCATTAAGGTGTTAAGATTTCTTAACCATCCTGTATTATTGTGATTTATTAAAAACACACCATTGTCTGAGATGAAAGTGATAACAAAATAGTTATAGCATTATAAATATCAATACATTCGATACATCAGCATGTAAATACAAGATATATTGTGGTTACTGTATGACAGCAAGTTACCTTAAGTATCCAATATCTTTTTCTATCCTCGCAGATTCCAAACTTGCTTAGCCTGGATAGTCTTAATTCTACAAATTTCTAATTGATCAAATTTGGATTTTAATGTTTTGCCATAGTTCCAAGGGTACTATTAAAAGCATAACATTAGCTTTTATGTTCCATAGTTTTCGCAGATCTTGCTAGAGGTCATGTTATTTTACAATTTTTCATTTTCGTTTATCTTTGCAATATGACCAATAAATACAGCCACGTTCAAGGTATAAAAGGTCTTTTGAATTGTATGGGGTGATCATACTGAAAGATAAATCCAAAAGTTTCTTGTTTCTCACCAGTAATAGCAGGTTTTCCTTTCCTGTCAGTGTGACAACAAGTCACCTCAGATCAGGACTCTTCTAATTATCCTATCTGATTATCGCAGTTTAGTGGTTTGAGTGGTCTCTATTCTTTGTTGAACATTCAGTCTCTTTGGAATTGTTCCAAGGGATTAAACTATGCTTTGTATTATTGTAAGCTTCACGTTCCATAAGTTGTTTTCAGTTCTCTGGCGTGGTCTTGGTATTCAATTTTTCGCTCACAAGAGTAAGCATGACAGAATGGGAAAAGTGATCAACTGGGAATCGTCCAAGAGACTAGAATTTGGTCATGCTGACAAATAGTATATGTAAAAACCAGAATATGTCCTAGAAAAACAAAAGCATAGAATTCTCTAAGATCTTGATATAGAAATGGATTTCACCATATCCCGGTCATAAGATCAGACCACCGGGTTTAAAAAAATTGTATACAGTTGTTTTTTATTCCTATTTTTGTTTTCTTTATTTTTTGGTTGTTGTTTTTCTGTTTTTCCTTAAGTTATTTTTGTGGATATTGCCTTTTCTGGCTGATGTAATTAGTTTTTATTTGCACTTTTTTTGTATATTTCTCTCCCTGAAGTCTTGGATATATAATCCTGTAAACTGTTGATGCTTTCCTCCTTTTCTTGACACATTGATTGTCTATGTTATCTCTCATGTTTAAGGTCTTGAAAATCGTTATCAATTCTTTTGTTGTTTTGGTCCATCTGAATTTCTCCTAACATAAAGAAATTACATTGAAATTCTACTTTAAAATGTCCAGCATTTGTAAACCCCAAAAGTAAACAAATCAATTCACCAGTTTTTTAAACCCCCTTCTCTCTCTCTCTCTCTCTCTCTCTCTCTCTCTCTCTCTCTCTCTCTCTCTCTCTTCTCTCTCTATCTATCTATCTCTCTATCTCTCTTTATATATATATATATATATATATATATTTGGAGGATATGTGCTTAATTGAAGTCATATCTAATTTTTGAAAATTAATTAGTTAATAATTAATGAATTTAGGCGGGCATATATGTTCAAATGTAAGGCTAAATAGATCGAGAAAATGTCAATCCCTGAATATGTCGAAATGTACATTCAGGGATTGACATTTCCTCGATCTGTTATCCTTACATTTGAACATATATGCCCGCCTAAATTCATTAATTATTAACTAATTAATTTTCAAAAATTAGGTATGACTTCAATTAAGCACATATCCTCCAAAAATTGTCGGCTAAAAGCCATATCAAATAAACACAATGTTTATTTACGTAATTCCATATATATATATATATATATATATATATATATATATATATACGAAGCTGGGTAGCCGAAGCGGGTAGCCGTAAATAAATAGGTAAAACAAATCATCAGAAGTATTAGGACTTTTCCTCTCAGAGAAGCTGCCTGATTTCCAAACTTCTTAATATGAATGATTTTGCAACAAAATGTCTCTCCACTCCCCATCCCTATATTTCATTTATCATGCTGTATTTTCAAACATTTCGATAAGATTAAACACTTTTATGTATTTCAAGAGTGATATTCCCAGGAGGTGGGACACATAACAAGCTGGGCTTAATGTGCGGTTTCCTTCACTAATGCATATGAAAACTACATGTCTACCAATTTATCTATTGTACATACTTGAGGGTTGGTGAGGGCTTAAGAATTCCATGAAGTGTAAGGGTTTTAAATTTTTGGTACGCCTTGGTAGATACTAATTAAACCTTGCAATTTGCGCAGAGTTTTATTATTATTA
Organism: Doryteuthis pealeii; assembly: GCA_023376005.1. NCBI lineage: Eukaryota > Metazoa > Mollusca > Cephalopoda > Myopsida > Loliginidae > Doryteuthis > Doryteuthis pealeii. The sequence goes on along the minus strand of CM042142.1, from coordinate 61,596,637 downwards.
TTTCTTTACGAGTTTTCCCTGAAGTCCGAGTGATGGCAAGTCTCCTCGCTCTCCAGGACTCTTCTAAGTATTTTAGCCGATATTAGCAGATCTGTTGTATTAACTGCTTCAATTCTACTTTGGATTTCTAGTTCCCTACAGTCTCTTTTCCAAATTCTTTGGTATTGCTCCAAGATTGGTATCATTGTCACCTTCATGTTCCACAACGTTTTCTGTCCTCAAGCAAGGTCCAGTTATTTATCTAGTTTTTCGCTTTCTTTTAGTTGTAGTGCTATTACTGGAACGGCCAAGTCCACAAATTGACAATTTCGTTTCTTGTTGACTACAAGTCAGTCTGGTCTTCTGGCCAGGATAGGGTTCTTCTTTTCTTCTCCTACTTTTTTTGTTCTTTTTATCATTATTGGTTTTTCACACCTGCCGTAGCCGGTGGTTCACTGGAGGCTGAGTGACAACAAATCTCCTCAGGTCTCCAGGACTCTTCTGAGTATTTAGCCGATTTTAACAGTGTTGTAGTTTGGATGGTCTCGATTTTTCCTATGATTTCCAATTCACCAAATTCTTTTCCAGACTTTGGGATCAGTTCTAAGGGCACCAATTACAATTGATATGACCTTCACCTTCATATTCCACAGGTTTTCAGTTTTCTGGCAAGGTTATTTATTATTATTATTATTATTATTATTTTATACCCACCTTAACCGGTGGTTTTTGGAGGCTAAATAACAGCAAGTCTCCATGACTCTTCTGAGTATTCTAGTTGATTTTAAACATGGCGTAGTTTGAATGGTCTCAATTCTCCTCCAATTTACCCAGACATTTTTCAAGACCATTGGGGACCGTTCAAGTCGTCCCAATTATAATTGGTACGACATTTACCTTCATATTACCGGTTTTCTCAGTTCTCTGGCAAGATACAAGTATTTGTCTATCTTTTCGTTTTCTTTTACTTTCACTCAATTGTTCTGTCAGGACGGCAAAAATCCTTGATATTGCAAGTTTTCTTCTTCTTGTGAATTAATACTAGTCTGGTCTCCTGGAGGGGATTTCGTTATCAGTCTGTATCTCAAAAACCCAGAAAAACTTATTAGTGTCATTCTCCAAGACAGATTCAGGTTTGTGCATGGTAAAAATTTTAAAAATATAACAATATTATTGTTATCATTATTAGTAGTAGTCCCCTGTGCTACTCATACGCTGACCGGTTTAGCTCAGTTGTTAGAGTATTCAGCTGGGAGCCTCAAGGTTCCTGGTTCGATACCGGCCCTCGCCAACTCAAGAAACACTGTAAACTGTCAAAATATCTTATTTTAGTTATCAATCTTTCACTTGTAGGGTTGATGTATGCACAACTTTTGTAATCTGTAAAGCTCGCTAAAAAGTTAATTTGAGTTACGAATAAATTCTGAAGAGGTTCGAAAAGGAAGAGTGGGGATCATATTTCATGATGGTGATACATTTTACACATCAGATTGTGCGGTGACAAGTTTATAGTTATGTAAAATTAAGAGTATCGGTCGATGCAGTGAAAGATATCATGTCATAAATCGTGGAGGAACATGATGCGAATTAATTATATGTTAAGAAACATTATTTATTTCTCATGTCTTGTTTATCGTAATCTGATTTCGATATAAAAGTTAATCGGAGAAAGACTATAATATATATATATATATATATATATATATATATATATATATATATAATAGCAGATTAGGAAAGATAGCACAAAATGTGAGGGAAAATTACGGAAAAAATGAATAACGTGCACAGTTACATTCAATTAATATTTCGGCCCTATTGGTTTTAAAGGCTTCATCAGAATTAAGTTTCTGATGAAAACTTTTCCTCATATATATATATATATATATATATATATATATATATATATATATATAAGTAAAGTCGTCGGGGCGGCCTGATGTCGGTATCAGCCAGACAGCGAGGGGTCTATCCCCTTTTCAACAGCGCTAGACAAAGGAGATTATTTTAGCATCTGAGGTGGAGGGCCACACCTACCATCAGCTCCTCACTTTACCGCACAGATCCCTGTGCTACTCATACGCTGAGGTGGCGAGGGCCGGTATCTAGCCAAGAACCTTGTGATTCCTAGCCGAACGCTCTACCGACTGAGCTTAACCCAATACATCTGTCGCAGGCAGGATGACACAAGGTCAATTAAATGAATTAAAGCTAGTTTGAATAAGGATTTTTTTTTCCTTCTTCTAGACAAGTTGCCTAACCAACGCATATCTCGCCCAGTCTTCCCTAGTATTTTCCCATTGCAGGGAAGAGAAAAAGATGGATTCATGCCTTTCTCAAGAGAATTAGTGCAAAGTTCAGAATTTGCATATATATATATATATATAATATATATATATATATATATATAATTTAAGGTAGCGTGACATGAAGTCAATACCTGGGTATTGAAGTTGGTCTGAAGATCGTATAGGCGAGAAAATGTCAGTAATCAGGTGTTGACTCCATGTCCACGCTACCTTAACTCAAATATAAACGGCCTATCAATGATATTGTAAACTACCTGCTTAGAAATATATCACCCATATGATCCATATATATATATATATATATATATATATATATATATATATATGGTTATGATTATGAATTACTGTCGCACTGGTACTAGTGGTGAATATGTCTTTCAGAATAGTTTCCTCTCACAAGTACTAATGTTAGCGGCGATTTGTGGAATCCAGATACGACAGTGCTAGTGAGAAGTATGTCTTTCAGCGACTGCATTCATACAATTCATTTTCAAGGGCATCTATAGAAGTTTCAAGGTCGTGAAATCCCGTAGCCGGATTGCTCATTAGATCTATCTTCTCGTGATGTTTCCTCAGGGGATACCTGAAGGCTCAGGTGTTTAAACGTAGGACGCAAACAACTGACTTATTGAAATATTTTATTCGTCATGAAATCGTGGCAATACCAGTGGAAGTGACTAGACAAGCTCTGCAAAGCTTCAGGGTGAGGCTTTTGAAATGTATAGCTCGGGAAGGCAAGGATTTGGACGGTGTAATCTTGCAAACAAAGTGATTTCAATGAGGCAAATATTGTTCTTTAAGTTGTAAAATTAAATCTGGAATAGGATTTATGTTGACTTTTTTTATTTATGTTCCATACCAGTGATCATTCTATACCTCTCTCTTTCTCTTTCTCTTTCTCTCTCTCTCTCTCTTTCTTTCTCTCTCTCTCTTTCTTTCTCTCTCTCTCTCTCTTTCTCTCTCTTTCTCTTCTCTCTCTCTCTCTCTCTCTCTCTCTCTCTCTCTCTCTCTCTCTCTCTCATATATAAAAGTTAGGGTAGCGAAGACATAAAGTTAGCGGCGCTTAGTAACCGACAATTAAGGACTCTACAACTTGCTAAAGACTCTTTCATTCACATTAGAACATTCATTCATACAACTCTTTATAATCTTATTCTTGTTACTCATGTGATTTTTGCTAAGGCAACACAATTTTCTTATTACTTCTTCGTGAATTGTTCTTGCTTATACATCCACACGAGGATACATCAAGCTACACACAGGCATTTACAAAAAAGTATCCGAAAAGTTTCCTCTCACAAGTACTAATGTTAGCGGCGATTTGTGGAATCCAGATACGACAAAAATGCAAGACAACGTTCAGTCGACGGTACCAGTGTTCGTCAGCTACATAGCTCGCTGGAGATTGATTTCTTTTTTCTTTTTTTTTAATTGCCGATCTGTGCTGATTGCTTAATGATCGGTGAATTACAATCAAATTGTTGCCATAAAAAAAAAAATAAGCTGAAAGAAATCTCGTAAAAAACATGAAAGATAGTAATGTACATATTATTGTTTAAATAATCTCAGATTCAGTCGACGTGATTCAGATAAAATTCTTCAGCATTATAAAGCAAATAAATCTTTCACACACTTTCCGTTGATTTATTTAAAGTACTTCTTGTCTAATTCCGCATGTCATTTTAATGTGCTTATTGTTCACTTTGTTTTACGTAAATTTCTCATCGTTCCGAACTTGTTGCACGCTGAAAAAAATAATGGACAATTCTCTTACTGTCAAGCCAAAAATACAGAAATTTAAATGAATTAAACGTTAATTCCACTCAAAGTACTCCACTTAGCATTCAGCAAACCTCTTCAAACAAGTTTTCCATTAGTCAAAGCATCTATGAGATTTTTCTTTTTTATAAGCTTTAAAGCAATTCCTTCGTAATCATTTTTAATTTCCTCTTCGTTCTGAAATCTTACTCACCAAATTACTTTACAGTTTATGAAACAAGAAAAAATCACCCACAGCTAGGGGGCCTTGTGAGTATTAAGGATACTGTACTTGCACAATCTTGTGTTTCGTCACAGATTCATAATGTTGCGAGAATGCTGATCAAAAAGTATCGAGAATCTTTACTTCATCTATACGAATAAGTTCAAACTTTTTATTAGCAGTCTAAACATTCCATATCAATTTCTAGATCTCTGAAGTTAAGCAGCGATGAGCTTGTTCTGTACTTAATGATGTGACCATTTAAGCAACAGCAGGTACTGTAAGCAACCTGAGTCCCTTGTTTTTCAAAATGATTTGATTCGGCATTAACCGACCCGAAAAGGGTTGATATGCCGTAAAACAACCACAACCAACCAATCAGATCACTGTACACGTCTTCATTTAAGTTTTAGATTTTAATTTTTAATTTGAAGGAATTTAAAGAATCTGTCTTGATAACCTTTAATCATACTTCGTATGCCTTTGGCAATACAATTATCCAAGAGTTAACGCCTACAAAGTTTGAAATGGATTCATAAATACTATACACAAACTAATCCTATTGAATTTCTCTACTAAAACATATCTCTAAAGAGAGAGACTCTATCTTAGCAATTACAATTATGATAAAACATCATAGTGTTTTATTATTTTTTATTGTACGTAAATTTTTAAAACAGTCCATAAAATAATCCCTAATTCGTTAGGTGTTGTATTTTTTATGTTTTTTGAGAAACATTGAAGGTATCCTGTAGCTGAAAAAAGTTGATGTGATATAGAAAAACTGGGGTCATTTTTGGATTCAGAGGTAAAAAAAAAATAGTCCAAAAGTTGTGTTGCCCACCGTTATTCAATAATAACGCAATAAATATTTAGAAAGCTTTTTCTTTTTAGAAATGCTGGGTAGACTGCCATCTCTCATATTAAACTCTAGATACCACCATATTGGATGCAAAGCATCATTCTTAAAATCAAAGACACTAAGCTACCAAACTTCTCAGACCCAATTAAGGCAACAATAATATTCAGATAAAATCAGAATAATTTGGTTGGTTGGATTTTACGGCATGACAACCATTGGGTTATTTTATGCCGAAGACGTTTTATTCTATTCCCTTTTTTTTTTTTGAGTACCGTTGGGTATTCAATTTTTTTCAAACTCCATTTTTTGTAAAAATATTTTTGTAAACTCATTTTTATGGGTTAAATATAAAAAAATGAGTTTGATAAAAAAAAAACCAGTACCTATCAAGAAAGAATCAAACAAAATGTCTTTGGCATAAAATAACCCATCAAGGATTGACATGCCGTAAAATCTAACCAACCAGCCAGCCAACCAACGCTTGTTACCATAAGTTATTATGGAACGCATTTTCTGGCTTCTGAATTTTTCCTAAGGCTTAACGATATCTGATGACCTAAATAAACCCCTTGTAAGTCACTTGTAAGATTTCTCTAACATTGCGTAAACGATAGCGCTTTGAACCTTTGCAACATGTCAATCTTTATTACGTAGTATCAAAATTGTCTCATGGTTACTAAATTATGTCATTTCTTATTATGCCTATTTTTAGTTTTAAATTCTGTTGTTGCTTTTATTGTGTCTATTTTGTTACTGATTGCTATTCCCCCACCCCACCCTTTCTTCTCACAATGAGATCTCGGTTAAAACTTATAATATCAGAGAGGGCGTACCCATGGTGCAATGGTTAACGTGATTGTATTTAGCTCAAACTCCAGTTACGCTATTACGTTCACTTTCCGACAAATACCATTGGGAAAGGTATGAACCCCCTCATCCTCCCAGCCAATGGGTTAAATAGAACCATTACTGTTCCTCTACAAGAATGGCTTTGGCATTAAATTACACACAAAGGTTGACATGCTATTAAAATAAAGAAACCAAACTACTACAAATATAATTGTAGCAAAGATGAGAACTTTGACGTGGTGGTTAAGTGCTGGATTGTGTCATCGTAGTAAGCGAGTTGGAATTCCAGTCATGCTATTACGTTCACTTTTGGACTAATACCATTGGGAAAGGTATGAACCCCTCATCCTCTCAGCTATAGGTTAAATAGTACCACATCTATTCTTCTATAAAATGGCTTTGGCATTAGATAACCCACGTAAGTTGATATGCCATTAAACAAAGAAACCATCAGAGCCTGATATAACAGTGTTGCAAGGAGGAGTAAGATGATTTTTCTAAAGTATAATACCATTTGAGGCGAGATGTATATTTCATAGACATAACATTGAAAAATAGCTCACAAGATCAATGTCATTATCATCATCATCATCTCGCGCTAATAGCAAGAATACCCATGACAATTTCTCGCTAACCGTCCCTATCATTCATTGCTCTCGGGAGGTCCTCTGCACAGCATACAGTATGCGCTGAGCTGTTCAATCTAGGTCTTTGTCGGAGGGCCCACACTGGTTTGCCCATGTGCTGGTTTCCATGGGAGAATGTCACTTATGAGTTTGTTCTTGCTTCCCCAGAACTGCCCAGCATGTCTTGTCTGTCTCACTTGGATAGTTTGTGTGACAGAGAACAACTTTCTTGTTGGGTGTTGTCTCCACAATTTATTTGATATTGTACGCAGCATTCTTGTGTAGCTCAATTTAAGCTTATTTTCTAGGCCCCTCGTTGGGGTCTCAGTGACGCAACCATACAGCTGATACACCAAAGGCTTGGACGAATTGTTGCTTTAACTTTTCAGTGTGGTTTTATATAAAATACATATATAGATGACTAAAATATTCAAGATTACCGACAGAAATATGACAATGTTATTTGTTTAGGAAATGTTATTGATTGGAAATATAGTTTCCTTTTGACAGATGAGTTGAGATAAGTGATATTCTTTTAAGTAAATATATGTAGACTTATGACCTGGCCAGAATAGTTCTATTTTACTTTTGTTACTTCATTACCCAGTACTTATGACCTGGCCAGAATAGTTCTATTTTACTTTTGTTACTTCATTACCCAGTACTTATGACCTGGCCAGAATAGTTCTATTTTACTTTTGTTACTTCATTACCAGTACTTATGACCTGGCCAGAATAGTTCTATTTTACTTTTGTTACTTCATTACCAGTACTTATGACCTGGCCAGAATAGTTCTATTTTACTTTTGTTACTTCATTACCCAGTATTCCCTTTTACAGTCTCTACTCCAAGAACTCAGAGTGTAATGGACTCAGCGAACAGAATTCAAATCCTAGACGACGTTGTTTACATTTTACAAAGTACTAATACCCTTGGGAATCAAAGTGTATGAACTGTTTGACTCAGTGATTCTTAATCTTTTTTCAGTCTATACTCCACCTTAACAGCAAACATGATTTACTGCCCCTCCTTATTCTTTAGCTCCTCCCCCTCTTCTTGCAAAGTGGCTGTAGCCAGCCATGGTTACTATTGTAGGTGACTTACCTATGACCAGAACAATGGACTTACCCAAAGGATATATTAGCAGAGCAAAGCTGCTCAAGTGGGAAGTAGCAAGTGCATGTCTTCGTGTACGTTGTACCAATGAAACCCTCCTCATTTTGTACTTGATATGTGTTGAATACATCTGTTCTTTACTTCTATCTCCGTGTTGAGTATTTATTTATTGCCCCCTAAATAGGTCATAACAGTTACCAAACTTCTCCAAGTAGTTTTAAGTTATACAATAAAATTATGACGTCATTAACCCATAATGTTTTATTATAAAAAGAACGAAGTGTAACTGCAAGCAATACAAGTCGCAGACCTCAGAGACTGGCTGTGTAGTGTTGAAGGAGGTCATAGGTATATATTAAAAGATAGTTTTTGGTTTGTTTTGTTTTACGGCATATCAACCTCAGTGGGTCATTTAATGCCGAAAAAAGTTTTGAAATAAATCAATTCTTAATGGATAATACAATTTTTTTATAAACACATTTTCCTATTTAACCCATAGATGGGACCCTAACATGTACTACCACTCCGGGTCAGAGTGGACCAGGGAGCAATGGTGATGAAGGGGTGCTCCACATTCCCCAAACCTCCAAAACTGGAACCTCACCATCAGATAGAGTTTAACGTCATTCCCAGGACATGTAGATCCGCAGCCACCGCCTTCTAGCACCCGTATGATAAAAAGGGGTTGGGGCTTGTCATAAGGGCAATAGGGTTGGGAA
>CM042142.1:61573195-61575695 GCA_023376005.1 Doryteuthis pealeii | reverse complement strand
TATATATTCATGTATATGTATAATGTATATATTTATATATGTAAATTATATATATATTCATGTATATGTATATAGTATATATATATATATATTATGTATATGTAATATGTATGTATATATATATATATACATGTATATATATGTATGTATATGTAATATATATATACATGTATATATATGTATGTATATGTATATATACTGTTATATATATGTTGTATATTATGTGTATATATATACATGTATTATATATGTATGTATATATATGTAATGTATATGGTATATATAATATATACATGTATATGTATATATATATGTATATATATACATGTATATGTATATATATATTGTATATATATATACATGTATATGTATGTATATATGTATATGTATATATATACATGTATATAATGTATATATGTATATATATATTATACATGTATAATATGTATGTATGTATATGTATGTATATATGTATATATATATATACATGTAATAGATAATAAAATTCGAAGGCAATACAATGCGTAAAAATAAAGACAAAAAGATGTTAGTATGTCTAATCGATTCAAAAGCGAAGCCTTTACTATCAAAGAGATTTATTTCAGAAATGGACGTGCTTATTGTTTTTTTTTTTATTTGTGGTGGTTTAGGAATGTCTCTTTCCTTAATTTCCTTTTCCTCTCCTTTTTTCCTCTCTTTCTTCCTTTGCTCCTCCTATTATGAATGATGGCGAATAGACCTGTAGAGATTTCTTTTCTCTCTTCTTTTTTTTTCTTTTCTTAAAGTTTGTTGAGACAAGGCTGACAATCCGGTGATGTTGCCATGTGTTGCCATGTTAGTTTCAAGACCGTGTGAGCATGTCATAAATTTCAAAACAAAAATGAACAAATAAATAAAGAACAGTAAAAGAAAATTTTCTTTTACATCTTAGCTTTTTTGTTTCGCACTTTTACTTTTTTCTTATTCTTTCTCCCTCTCTTTCCTTTTTTTTGTTGTTATTTCTCTTCTTTTTCTTCTTATTTTTTCTTTTTTATTTTCTTCCTTTATATCCTTTTGTTCTCTAAAATTTAAATTTTTTTCTTTAGTAATAGAAAGTAAATAAAAGACTTATCTTAAATTATGTATAGTATTGATAGAAAAAATAAAATGATCTTTTTTATTATTTTATTTTTTTTAAGAAATATTCTTTTATGAGTATTTATCTTTCTTTTCTTTAACATTGAAACTAGATTTATATTACTTTTACTCTATTCAAGTTTAAATTTTATTTTTTATACATACTTAACAATGTGCTTAAGCAAATTAAACGATTACTTGTTATATATATATATAATATAGTTATATTGTAATCTTAATTAAAAGAAGAATGGATCCAACGTATGAGAGTATTATAAAAAGAAGAACACACCACAAAAATGCTGTTAGTGAAAACAATTTTACTAACTTCGCCCTGGATATTGTAACAGATGATTTTGGATTTTATCGAAAATTCGTCCATTCAGAGCCTTGGGTTATTAAACAAACATTACTAAAAAATAACAGTAGTTCAAACATGAGACCATAATGTAACCTCCACAAAACTCTGCCGGCCCCTTCAGTACAAAAAACAACTTGATGCTGCAAACAATAAAAACAACGGACACATTTCAAGCCTCAACAACAAAACAAACATTTAAAATCTCTGAAATCAAACTGCAAAAAGCAAAAACGTTGGATTTACTTACTCGAATTGTATTAAATGCAAGAAGCAAATACGTTGGGAAATCTTGAGTGGCATTTTACTTTAGGCTAATAACTACAGAAACCGAATAAAAATACAGACTATAGCAAGCTCATACCAGTCGACAACACTTCGACTAGATTATTCACCGACTTTGACAGAGACGCCAAACTTTACCCTCATTGAAAAATCAAAGAAGATACGCGACACCAATCTGTAATCGAAACCACGAGTACAGATGGGATAAAAAGATAAAAAGCTTCATCCGTTTGCGCTTTAATCAGACCCATTTTAACAAGAGCAATAAAACTGTTCTACACCTATGAGGGTGCGCGATGTCACCTAAATTAACACTGACCAACACACCATCAAAACAAGCCACTTTTGACCAATTAAAAATATAGAAGCACGCGGCACATACCGAGATACATACACACACTCACTTCACACACATATATGTAAACACACACATACATTTATATGTATACACAGTATAGTCATACACTATAATCCCATGAACCCTCCCTCACAAATAAGAGGCATTAAAATATATAATAACCCACCTCATAGGGGTTCTTCACGAAACAAATGGACATGCTATACTAACACACTCGTCTACCCAGATTTTAATAGCATGTCAACCCTCAAAAACACTTCAGTTTTATAGTTCTTCTATAATGCATCCCTTTCAAAAAATCTATAAACAATTTTCTTTCAAATTAAGAAATTTTTCTCCTGACGATGACCTAAGGTCGAAACTAGGTTGAGATAAACAATACA
>CM042142.1:61563195-61570695 GCA_023376005.1 Doryteuthis pealeii | reverse complement strand
TGCTCTATGCAGATGATTTGATCTTGGTTGCTCATGCCACGTTACTGATATGCAAACGCCTCATGGATGCCTTGAAGCTGCTTGCAGTCATTGGGACTTACAATCAATTTGAAAAGACTGTTCTTATGTTATTCAACCGAGCACCGGGTGAATCATACCCATGAACCGCGATCTATGTCTATGGGGCAGACGTTAGCAGTTGTAATAAGTTGTGTACATGTAGCACGAACATGACTGTACCCTTGATGACGAGATCTCCTTTCGATCAGCAGGCAAGTGATGCATTTGGGAAATTGAAACAGGAGGTTGTGGATTGCCGTTGTATTCATTTTTGCAACAAAAGTCCAAGTATATGTGAATGTGTGTTATCTACTCTCCTGTATGCTTGCGAAACCTGGACCACATACAAGAAACATCTTTAAACGATGAGCGGCTTTCACCAGCAATCGCCTGCGACAAATACTAGGGCGTGCGCATGGCAAATGTACGCCAGTGACATCGAGGGTTTGAGCGAAGCCAAATGTCAAAGCAATAGAATCTCTTCATAACAAACATAGATTGAGATGGAGTGGGCATTTTGGTAGGATGAACGATGGCGACTTCCTAAACAACTGCTTATGGGGAATTATAAACGGCAAGCGTGGCTCAAGGGCCCGAGATGAGATATAGGATTGCATGAGGTCGACCTTGAAAAAGTGACATCGATGTGAAGCCTGGGAGAGTTAAGTCTTTGGACCGTGGGCAGTGGGAAGAGCTGTTTGAAGGAAGGGCACGGAAAGGTTTAGAACCGGTCGTATAACAGCATGAGCAGTTGAGAAGATTCGCAAGATAAGAAGAGACAATCAAGGGCTTCAAATCGCGTCTACATATGTGACCAGTGTGTGAAGGCTATGTATGAGCAAGCTGGCCTGATCAGTCACCAATCTGTGCATCGGCAGATGGACTAATAAAATACCCTTGTGCTCCCTGGAATACCTGTTAAAAGTGGGAGGTGCTGCAAGACTTGAGGACTAAAGAGCCACTTTCGTGCAGCTCATTGTTGAATTTTTGAAGCTCACCATTATATCTTTGAAACTATTGAGCTTCTTTCTTTTTATTGTTATTGTTGTTACTATATCAAGCAATGGCAATACTTGAATACGAGTATTGTTGCCATCCAATATATATATATCTGACTTTTATGTATGTGTATTATTTATATGGAATGTATGTGTGTATATATATAGTATGTGGTATATATATATAGTATGGGGTTGTATCTGTGATTATATGTATGTTGGTATCTGTGTTGTGATATGTATGTGTGTATGTATATGTATGTGTTATATATATGTATGGTATGTGTGTATCTGTGGTATGTATATGTATGTGTGTAACTATATATATGTATGTGTGATATATATGTATATGTATGGTGTGTATATATTATTATTATGTTGTGTGTATCTGTGTATGTATATGTATGTGTGTATATACATGTATGTGCTGTATCTGTTGTATGATATGTATGTGTGTATGTATTGAATGTGTGTTATCTGTGTATGTTATATGTATGGTGTATATATATGTTGTATGTGTGTATCTGTGTATGTATATGTATGTGTGTTAATATATTTATATATATATTATTATTGTGTATCGTGGTGTATGTATATAGTCATGCACATGTATTAATTAATTTATATACCATAAGACATATATATATTGTAATGTGATGTATTCTGTGTATTGTAATATATGTATTTAGTGTTATGAAATAAATACATTAATATATATATATTTGTATGAATGATGTTATCTGTGTATGTAGTGTTGTTACAATATAAGAATATATTAATATGTATGTGTGTATCTGTATTATGTATTAATTTGTGTATGTGTAATATAATATTATTATTATGTTATGTGATGTGTATCTGTGATATATGTATGATGTGTTGATTATAAATATATAATATATAGTTATGTGCTAGTTATGCTAGCTGTATCGGTTATTTATGTACTTGCATATATAATGTGATTATTTAAGTATATATATGTATGTTGTTATCATGTGTACGTATACTACTATATCGTTATGACTACTACATATTATGTATGTGTGTATCTGTTAATTGTAATTATATGTATGTGGTGAATATAATAAATTTAATGTATGGGTGTTATTACTGAGATTATATATTTTAATGCACTTGATGTTAATTAATTGGTTTATGTGATTGTATTATATTTATAATATGTAACTCATGTGTGATACTACATTACATATGACTATTGAGGTTATTACTATCATGTATAATATGATATGTGGTGGTATATATATATGTTACATATCGATGGCCAAACACATTGTTATAATCATTATATCTATATATATATTATGTATCGTGAATTAATTACGCATAGATTATTGTGTGATCGTTTATGTATTGTATATATGAATGTTGTTTTGTATATATATATACTATAAAATTGTATGTGTGTTTTAGCATACAATATATATACTCCTCCTTAATACTCTATACATATGTGTTTTAGATAATATATATTTATGTATTGTGTGTGAATAATATATATATATTATACAGTGAGGACATTGTTTATATATACTCATATTAATGATATTAACAATTAAATAATTAGGATTATATATATCGTATGTGTGTTGCTTATTATTAATATAATGTATGTGTATGTTATTATGGTATTAATATTATATATTATAATACCTAACATACAGGTGATTTTTAACTCATAAGTTATATAAATACCTACACATACACATATAGGTTTTCATTGGTTTATATAAACTAATATACTTATATTCATATTGTATGTGTGCTTAATACTGATATACATATCACATTATATGTTATGTTAGCTGCTTTGATATATTATATTAATAATTATACATATATAATTAATCACATAACTAACAATATATATAATTAAAAATACACGTACCAAATATAAATAACATAACAATGTATATACTCAATATAGAAATATATATATATATTATACATAATTATATGTATGTTATGTTTGTCTAAAAAATATATTTATTGATATCGTGTGTTACATATTAGTAAATATTAAATATAAACACAATAACTCATTATATATATAACAATCATACTAATAACCATAGAAATATACAAGCACAAAGAATACGAGGTATATGTATGTGTGTTATTGTATTAACACATAAACGTATATTGTGTGTTTTGATATATATATATATGTATGTGTGTTTACCAAAAAAAGTCTATAAGAATAGTGATGTTCATATTTATATAATGTGAATCAATTTTGCTATATTATATGACTATGTATAATGATATATGTATTCATATACGCTATAAACTAACAAATAATCCATAATTAAAAAGCTGTCCATGAAATTAAAGAAATACAAACATTATACTTTAACATCTGATATAATAACTTAATTAACCACAATGATCCGATATAAGATATTAGTGCTGACGTATCATGCATATAATGTATAGTGCATCGGTGACATAATATAATTATATGCACTGCGATGAAATATTGTAATTATGTATGATCCCCGTGTGTGTATTTATTATGTATCGTGAAAAATATATATATATTGTAATGATATGTGTATATACTATATATTGTAATGTATCGATCTGTGTTGTAATATGATATGTATGATGTATGTAATGTATGTGTGTTATAATGCAGCTACTATACTATATGTATGTGTGTGTACATATTAATGTTCAATGTTGTTGTATATATACTATACTATAATGTATGTGTGCTGTACATATATATGTGATATGTATGTATGTGTGTATATATGCATATACTTATATATGTATGTGAGTGTACATATATATGTGTCCCTGTATGTATGTGTTGTATATATGCATCTATATATATACTGATTGGTTAAAGTACATATTATACTGTGAATTGTAAAATGTATGGACTTGTCACAACTTAACACCACTATAATAATTACTATGTATGGTGTGTGTACCCATATGTATTATGTGCACTGAATAGTGTGTGATAATACATCATAGTTTATGAATATTGCGTGTGCACATTTACGCAACCTATATGTGATGCCCCTGCGTGACCTAATATTATACATATATACGTTATATGTATGTGCTTGTATATATATATGTGCTCAGTGTCGTAGGCGTATATATGAACCGCTAAAAATTCACTTGATTCACTCAACCATCAAGAATTATTCTTCCAAAACTATCACTATACTATATAGATACTGATGTATTAATATATTGTTAATGTGTTAATTCTATAATATTATGACATGTATGTGTATATAATTATAATATATATTATATGTATGTATATATATATAAAATAACTATATATATTTATATGATATATATAAAATGTATGTGCTATATAGTATATCATGTATGTCTATATTATTTAGTATGTGCTTATATAAATATGTATTTCATATATAATTATATGTATGTGTATATGCCTATGTTTATATATATGTATGTAGTAATATCATATATATATATTATATTATGTGTATATTATGCTGCTGATAGTACTATATATATTTTATATGGTATGTGTATATGTATGTGTACATATAATATATATTATATATGTATGTGTAGTGATAATTATAAATATATATATTACATTATATATGTATGTGTAGGTAGAATATGTATGCAGCCATATCCCTCCATATATTATAGTTATATGTATTGTGCTATATATAATATGTATGAGTAAATAATATATATATATTTCATATGTATGTGCCCTTTATATATATTAACTGATGTCTAAATATATATTTATATGTAGTGTTATATAGTATGTATGATATATATATATATATATTTATATGTATGTTGGTATAATATATGTAGAGTATATATATATATATATTATTGTATGTGCCTATATATTATATGTGTATGTAGATTATATATATGTATGAGTAATATATATTTTATATGTATGTGTATATATATGTATGAGTAATATATATATATTATATGTATGTTATATATATATATGTGATATATATATATATATTTATATGTATGTGTATAATATATGTAATGTTAAATATAATTATGATGAGTATATATATTATATAGTATATATTTACCTTGTATGTGTATTTTATATATGTATGAGTATATAATATATTTATATGATGTGTATATGATAATATATGGTATGGAGTATATATATATAATTTATTATATATGTGTAATATATATGTATGAGATATACTATATATATGATACTGTGTATAATATATACTATAGTATGGAGATATATAATATATACATTGTATGGTATATATATATTATAATTATTATGTAGTGTAATAATATGTATGAGTTATATGTATGTATGAGTATATAATTATATTTATAGTATGTGTATGATATATATTTATGTAGTATTATTGTTATATAGTATATATATATATATATATATATTTATTTATCTATGTGTTATATATATGTATGAGTATATATATATATATTAGTATAAATATATAGTATATATATATAATATATGTTATATATATGTATTGAGTATAATATATATATATATATATAATATATATATTTATATATATGTGTATATATATATGTATGAGTATAATATATATTATTATATCTATGTGTATTATATATATATATGTATGAAGTAATTATATATATATATAATATTTATATCTATGTGTACTATATATATATATGTTGAGTATATATATATATATATTTATACTTGTGTATATATATATATATATGTATGAGTACATATATACATATATTTTATATGGTAGTGATAATATTATGTTGAGTATATATATTATATGTAGTGTATATATATATGTATGAGTATATATATATATTATATGTATTGTGTTATATATATATGTATGTTATATTATATTATATATTAATATGTATGTATGAGTATATATATATTGTAGTTGAGTATATAATATAAATATATATGTATGTATGTAGAAGTATTATATATCTTGTATGATTGATTATATATATATATATATTATGTATGATATGAGTAATTATTATATCTGTATGAGTGTATATATATATATGTATGTATGTATGAGTATATTATCTGTATGAGTGTTATATATATTATATGTATGTTGTATGAGATATATAATATCTGTATGATGTATAATATATTATGTATTAGTATGAAGTAGATATATCTGTATGAGTGTATATAGTATATAGTATTGTATGAAGTATATATATCTGTAATGGTTATATAATATATTTATATTGTATCGTGTGTAAGATTATATATTTCGATGTGTATCTCGTGTATATCTATTGTATGAGTATATATATTATATGTATGTATGTAGTATATATATATATTTATCGTGTAATGCTGTATATAATATCCTGTAATTAGAGTATATATATTATTATATGTATGTGTGTATATATAATATATATTATGTTATGATATAATGTAGTAAGTTATTCAATATATCGTGTGTATGTTATATGTATGTGCTGTATATTAATAGTCCCAAATAATAGGTTCTTGTGATAATCCAAGTGTCGTATAATATTATTTTGTGTGTATGAAGAAAAGTGATATTAACAATATATCATACCCAACCTTGATGCCTATGTATATTTATGTATGTGTGTTTTTATAATTATAAATTATAACTATATATGAAATATTCAATTGTGTGTCTTGAAATAAATAGCCAGATGGGATGGAGGCCGTCACCTAAACATTGCGTATGTTGTTAATGAATAAAGAATAAATAATGGTGACATATAGAGATACTTAATGATATTAGATGATTCTTATGTTCCATATAAATGAATATAGATATTATGTGTGTGTGTATTATATATAGTATTTATATGTGTTATGATATGTATATAGAATTTATATGTATTGATATAGATATTTATATGTATATGTAAGATGTTGTATATATATATTATATGTTGTGTATATATTATATATATTGTAGTATTGTATATCTAATATATTTATATAATATATAGTTTTTATGTATATATATTGTAATACTAATATATATTATATTATTTATAATATGTTATGATGTATATATAATATATATGTATGATGTATATACAAATTATCACCATATAGTAGTATATATACATATATACATATATTATATATACATATGTATTTATATGTGGGTATATATACATTGTGTTATATATGATATTTATATATGATGCATAATATGTATGGTGAATATGTATGTAGCATATATATACGTATGTTCTGATTTATATGTAGCTATATATATATATTGTTTGTATATATGTATGATATAATATATGGAGGTATAATAATACGTTTCTATATTATTATATATAGATGTGTATTATATACTGTATATATAAGTATATATGTATGTATTGAATATATATACATAATATAGTTACATATTGTATATAT
>CM042142.1:61550695-61558195 GCA_023376005.1 Doryteuthis pealeii | reverse complement strand
AAAATGTTTAACCATGGATATATATATTTATATAGTGGGCCGTAGGTAAGGGAAGCCTACCGTAGTGTGCTTAAGCTATATATATATATATATATATATATATATATATATATATATATATATATATATGCACAAATAAATATATAAAAATCTCAAACGAGAATGTTTATCATAATAGGTTTTTATTTCGTAACATTTTATTTCGTAACATAATTCCCTTCTATTGAACTCTTATTTAATTTCAAAGTTCGACTGCCATGCAATAAAAAATTAATGTCAAAATTTATCCTTTTTCAGAATATGAGCGTACTGAACAACTCTCATTACATATATATATATATATATATATATATATATATATATATATATATGGTTGCTGCAGCAGATTTTCAAATGGGATGACAAAAAGACAGTTAATGCAATAATAAAAATTCATATTAGAAATAAATTACATGAACTTTCTTTGTGGTTTTTACCAAATTATTCTATTTGTACAACATGAGTTATTAAGTTTTAAAACTGCTGCAAGACTTTAGGAACACCTTGTGTGAGTTTTATAATAAATATATATATATATATATATATATATATATATATATATATATATATATATATATATATATATATATATTGCAAAATAAAAACGGTGGCAAATTGAAAATTAATTTTCAGCATTTCTGTGAGTAAAGTATTCACAGAAATGCTGAAAATTAATTTTCAATTTGCCACCGTTTTTATTTTTCGTTTGAAGCTGAATAATTAAAAAACATTTTGTTTTACGTTTGACAATATTCAAAAGTCTTTACCTATTTTTTTATACGTCCATAGAACATTAAATGCTGCGTCTTAGAGTATTTTGAAAAAAATGTTAATTTTTTTTCTATTCAAACGTTCTCTTTTTTATTAATCTTTTTTTTTCTTTTTCTTTACCTTCACTTTGAAAATTGTATTTTTTCTTCAATGTTTTAATAAATTGATTTTTATTTTGCTGAATATTATTTGCAACAAGCAACCATTTCAAATATGTGACTAGGGGGAAAATGCTACCGCTACTTCGACTACAAGGACTATTTAGCTACTATTCTTTGCAACTGCTGCCTTGCTACTTTGTACAGTACAATGTGGCCAAAGTATTGACCAGTGTCGTATGATAAAGGGGCGGGGAGTGTAACAGAGCTAGGTGAATAGTAGAAAAGCTATAATGACCATAGCTAGCAATGGTCACTCACTGTCAGTAGCCGAGATTCTGTAGGTATTCTTAATACTAACTCGGGCAGTTGCAACTGGCAGAAGTAGTAGCACTAGTGGATGTCGCAATACTGATGCAATACAGATGACCATAACAGTAAGAATGACCCCGCTGTGAAGTACAGTAAAAGTCATATTACTTGTAGTAGTCACTGTGGTGGTCTTAGTAGTTTTAGTAGCAGTAGCAGGCGTGCTAGCATTGTATACTGGTAGCAGCAAAAGGTGCAGTAGTTAAGATAAAGAGAGTTGCAGTAAGTAATAAAAACCTGCCTAAAACTGTTTATATATATGAGGTTATATATATATATATATATATATATATATATATATATAGTTGTTATATATATTATTGTCATATACCTATAACACACACATATATAAATATATATATATTTATTTGATATATATATATTTAATGTTTATATATATATATGTGTGTGTGTTCATATGCATATATGTTTTTATATAGACATATATTTATCTATATGTGTTATCTATATATATATATATATATATACATATATGTATAAACATGTTTTATATGTGTGTATATTGTACTTAGAACAAATACTATTCGTTTAAAAAATAAAAACCTTAGTTTAAAAATTAAATCTGAAAGTGAATGAAAAAGTGTTCAATTCAAAAATGATTAAGATCCAATAGAACATAAAAAAATAAAAACGGAATTTTGATCATCAGTTAAATATTGTAAAACTTATTTTTCAGTGATTTCATTCGTTGTTCTCTTAATGATATATATCTCATAGGTATACAAAATTATTATTGTTTATTTCATTATAAAATTTTTAATCATAAAAAAATTACTTTTTAACATTTATAATACATTATTCACTTAGCTTAGTTCTGGTACAAAGCCTGAAATATGGGTCAAACAGGGGGCATCAAAATTACTAATGGTTTGTTATCCTAACTTGTTGACCATTACACCACACCAGTTATCTCTCTGTAATAAATTACGTTGTGCTGTATTCTGTTAATAAAACTTGCTTTTAGATAGTTTACCTGTAGCCGAAAATTGAAACAAGATTTCTTCTGATTTGATATGTATATATAATGATTTATTTTTTATTTTTCTGACAACAGGTTTGAACTGATGACTCTTTATTAATAATAGATTAAACAATATCAACGAATAACGTTTGTTTTGATTTTTTTAATTATCATTAAATAATAATCATACAAATAAACATAATAAATTTGTTAATAAATTCTTCAGGTAATAATGAAGTAAATTATAACTATCAATAAGTAATAACTAAAGATAAACTAATCAAAACTGATTTAGATATCTAAAAGTATAAACTAGAAAGACAATCAGATGAATAAAAAAAATGAGTACACAAGCAAATAAAATATCTAAGTAAATAAGATTAAATTATTCCACGATATTTTTTTTTTTTTTTAAGAAAAATCATTGCGAAGAAAAAGAAACTCAAACATGTGAATACGCAATTAGGTTTTCATACGAAGAATTTTTTTAAATAATAGATAAACAGAAAGTATATTGATGGGATTTTACAAATCCAAGAATGTATTGACAGTTAGAAAGTGGTTTATTTTCATTCGGGATTAAATACCTTCCCATAAAACCAGCATTTAAAATTTTGATTTTTGCCTTGGTTTGAACACCTAAAAGCAATGACAGAAACATAATTATCACAGCCAAAACCCAGGGGATTAGATAGATATTAATACACTGGGATGGATGGATACCTTAAATAGATATATCAATGGAAGAGTTTTTACATACATATTTATATATATATATATATATTATCATTTGATATTTTCATGATGCATCTTTATATACACACATACCTGTATATATAAAGTTTATTCATTATATATATATATATATATATATATATATATATATATATATATATATATATATATATAAGTTATTCGAAGATATGGGAAGTAGAAATATTATTTCAAACATAATGACGAAGAGAAATTGTCAAAGGCCATTTGGTTAACATTCATAAGGAAAATATTTATAATAATTTGAATTCTTTTTAATGAATATATAAAGTCTACTTATGTTCATTATTTCATGCATATATATATATATATATATATATATATATATATATATATATATATATATATATATATGAATCTGCTTCAGAAGTTGCCCTGGGTGTTTTAGTCGGATTAATATATTTTTATTTAATCACTAACATTAATAAAGATAAAAAAATGCTGCTTATATTGAAAAATTAGTTTTATTGTAAATTAAGAAAACCTTTTGTCATGAGTAGATCTTTTTTAAAGAGTACTATTTCTTATTTTTAGAGCTGCTGCTGATTTTGTGAATACAGTCGTTATCTTCGTTATATATAATGATAATAAAAACTCTTAAATCCTATTATTACTACTTGCGGCTTTCTCACATCAGCTCTAACTGATGGTCTGACTGATACTAAATGCCCTTAGTTCTGTAGGACTCTTCTGAATATCTTGGTTGATTTTAGTAGTGCTGTGGTCTGAATGGCTTTAATTGTTTCTTTCGTCTAGTATCCTTATTATTATTTCATTCCTTGTGAGTTTTTTTACACCAGCGTAAGCTGATAGTCTTTCACTGGAGTCTGAAGGACACGTCTCCTCAGGTCTCCAGGACTCTTCTGAGTATTCTAGCTGATTTCAACAATGCTGTTGTCTGGATGGTCTCAATTCTTCCTCAGATTTCCAGTTCCTCTAGTTTATTTTCTAAGCTTTTGGAGACCATTCTAATTGCACTTACTACAATTGGTATCCCTTTCACCGTCATATTCCACAGTTTTTTCAATTCTCTAGTAAGGTCTAGGTATTCGTCTATCTTTTTGTTTTTTCATCTTCAACGTGTGATCTGCTGGAACAAAATTTATTATTAGCATTATTATTATTAGCATTATTATTATTGTTGTTTCTTTATTCACAAAACGTCCGGTCACTGGCATGCCACTCCCTCATAAGTAACATTTAGATTCACTGTCAGTCTTGATAGAATTTAGTTAACTTGGAAGATTTTTAAACAAGATTTTCTTTTACTAAAATATATTGATATCATTTTTTCTGAGAATCTCAACACTATTGCCAGCGTGGTTCACATCATTATATCATTTTATCTCACACTCTAAGAGTTTTTGGCATTAAATAACCCACCGGGGTATTATTCCATTAAAGAAAACCAAACCAAACCAAATAAAGTTAATGAAAATTATTTATACCAATTTGAAGATATTAAGAACTTGAAACATAGAAACATTTATCAAAATGTCTTTTTTCGTTATTAAATGGCTTGAAAAGTGTTGATATGCCGTAAAATAAACAAGCCAAACCATCATTATATTTATTACATATTTTAGTCCTATTGTTAGCTATACTACTATAATATTGGTAGTGGCCCTAAGCGTCATGATGATCTTGATCAATGTTATTACAAGAATCATTTTTATGTTGTTATTCTCAGGTTTTAATTTTTCCCTTACTAAAACCTTCAATATTTTATTCAATTCTCCCTCTTATTAATAAATTATTTACTTTGTTTTGTTTTTCTTCCGAAAGGACATTACAGACATTTTCTTTTTATTATTATTATTATCCAAATCTGTATTACCATCTTCACAAATCACTGCAGGAATCTGAACAGTGATGTATACAACCAAGCCAACAAGAATTTGGCGGGAAAAGAGGATTGAAGAATAATGAACTAAGCAGGCAATTCTAAAAAGATAATTAAATGCGTGTATATATATATATATATATATATATATATATATATATATATATATAAAAATAATATAGATGTTATATTTTGAGTAGTGTTCAATATCATTGATAGAGCATTTATATTTGTATATATATATATATATATATATATATATATATATATATATATATTGAGTAGTGTTCAATATCATTGATAGAGCATTTATATTTGAGTGTATATATATATATATATATATATATTATTTATGTATATATATATATATAATATAGATGTTATATTTTTGAGTAGTGTTCAATATCATTGATAGAGCATTTATATATATATATATATATATAATATATATATATATATATATATATAAAATAATATAGATGTTATATTTTTGAGTAGTGTTCAATATCATTGATAGAGTATTTATATTTGAGTTAAGTTAGCGTGGACGTGGAGTCAACACTTGCTGCTTACTGATAGTTTCTCGATTATAGTAAACAGGTGTTGACTCCATGTTCACGCTACCTACACTCAATTTTTTCTATGAGTTTTTTCCATGTGTTACGAGTTTAATTTGTTCCGCTCGTACCTCAATTTCCTCATATATATTTTTTTCCTATAAACTGAGATGCTATTGATCAGTTCCAGCCCTACTAAAAGAAAAACACCCTTTTTTGTTTTGTTTTTGTTACGTTTTTTAAATGAGAAAATATCGTACAGTATCTTATAAAAACATTATAAAATAGAATGTAAAGAATGAATAAATCTATACAAATTTTAATTCGAAGCCTAGATAGGCCCTTCGTTTTCTTTTTCGTCTCAAATACAGTTTGTTTGATTTTCTTATTCCTATATGACCAGGTATATAGAATTATCTATATATTAATACGCTTGTTCCTAAATCTTCCGTCCGTTATCATCCTGCAACACTCTTTGGTTAAAAAAAAAGACGCCGTCCAAATAGTCCAAGATGCAATAAAAAAATGTGAATACAGATTATCTGGTGTCGCTTAATCGATGATTTCTTATTTTTCCTATTTTATTTCACCCAATTTTAAAAATGAAACATTCCAAATGGTCTTGCGTCACTTAAGTACCCGATGTAAAATTAACATGAATTTTTAAAAAAGATTAAGTGTTTTATTTGTAATATTAAAATAGTGAATTACGGAAGATATTTTGGCAATTTTGGTAGGATTTATATGTAATGAAATTGCAAATCATCGTTTCTGGTTTAAATAGCTCCTCTTAAATTTTATTTCGTTT
Organism: Doryteuthis pealeii; assembly: GCA_023376005.1. Lineage (NCBI taxonomy): Eukaryota > Metazoa > Mollusca > Cephalopoda > Myopsida > Loliginidae > Doryteuthis > Doryteuthis pealeii. Next base: position 61,551,954 of record CM042142.1, on the reverse strand, counting down.
CGTGGAAATTTCCCTCTAGTAAAATAATAATGTGGAAGATAAAAAAAGGGGTTTCATAATGCCCAAAACTAATATACGTCATTAATTGATATTTAGATGACAGCGGTCCAATATATTAATTCTTCTAATTCGAACGAAGTAAAGAATTCTAATCTGTCTGTCATAGTTATCTTCATTATATCAAGAATTTGAATAATTAGAAAATCTCCTTACAGTGCGAACGCTGACACCACAAAATCAACAACAAATATAATTGAAAATGTTTTTATTCTGTAAGAGCCTTTTAGGTGTAATTTTCTAATATAAAAAAGCTTCTGTTTGTGTGTATATATGTGCATTACAATTAGTTTTATTTTTTCTTTCATTCATCTTTTTCAAGATTTCTATTTTCCTAACAACGGAATGCGACTTGTTAGTTTTATGCAACAAGCAAAACAGTTTTTTTCTAATTGCCAAAAGGAAGATAGTACAAATCGGCTGAATTTTTTATTTGAGGAGTTATATATATATATATATATATATATATATGTGTGTGTGTGTGTGTGTGTGTGTGTGTGTGTGTGCGTGTGTTTATTCAAATGCTTTATATATATATATATATATATATATATATATATATTTATATATATATGATAAGTTTGTAAACACGATGTGTTTGGATATGGCTTTTTGCCGACAATATATATATAATATATATATATATATATATATATATATATATATATATATATATATATATATATATATATATACGAATATATCCTTTTTATGTATATGTATATAACATATTGTATACATTTATATATAACCTCTTTTTGTATGTATATACATAACCCATGTTATACATATATGAAATTTATACATATGCATACATGTGTGCATATATATATATATATATATATATATACACGAATATATCCTTTTTATGTATATGTATATAATCTATTGTATACATTTATATATAACCTCTTTTTGTATGTATATACATAACCCATGTTATACATATATAAAATTTATACATATGCATACATGTGTGCATATATATATATATATATATATATATATATATATATATGGTGAGTTTGGTTGTCGGTATGTATATATTATATTAGTATATATATATTGTGCATATATAAATGTCTATAATATATATAATTTGGGATTTAGTGTGAAGCATCGGGTATGAAATATATAAGAAACTCAGTTTGTTGGATGTTAATTTTTGTTTGATTTCATTCTAATATTTCAGAGATTTGATT
>CM042142.1:61305695-61545695 GCA_023376005.1 Doryteuthis pealeii | reverse complement strand
ATTCTGGAGCCCTGGGGAGTGTCGTGTACTCCTTCATTATCATTACTCCCAAGTCACTCTGACCTGGATTGGTAGTACCTGTTAGAGTCCATCTATGGGTCTGATTGCACCTGCACAAATAACAACCGTACTCAAAACAAAAAAGGAACAAAACAAAAACGTCTTCAGCATAAAATAACCCAAGAGTTGACATGCCGTAAAATCTAGCCAACCAACCGAAAAGCGATAGCAAACAAACTTCGGCCTATTGTCGGTATCAGCCGTGCGGCGAGGGTTTCTATCGCTAGACCAGAAAGATTAGGGTTTTTTTGTCTGAGGTGGAGCGGCACACCTATCATCAGCTGCTTATTTTACCGCACAGATACAAGCTGTGCCACTCATCCGCTGAGTTCGTAAGGGCTGCTATCGAACTCGGATCCTTGTGGTTTCTTGTCGGATACTCTGTTGACTGAGCTAAACTGGTCCTTCAGCTTAATACATAAAATATTGAATATGGTGGAAATATTCCAAATGGGGTGGACCTGAATTTATATTTTAAAAAAGTAAAGTCGGCGGAATGCCTATTGTCGATATCAGCCGAACAGCGAGGGAATCTGTCTTCTTTTCAATAGCCCTAGACCAGGGAGATTGGTTTTGCCTCTGAGGTGGAACGCCACACCTACCATTACTTCCCTATTTTACCACCGAGATCTAAGCAGTGCTACTAAGTGCTGAGTTGGCAAGAGCCAATATCGAACCCGAAACCTTGTAGTTCCTTAGTGGATGCTTAAAAAACAGCATTTTGAATCCAACATTTTTTAATTCAATTTTTTCAACACATTTTAAACTCATTTTTCTATTCAACCTATAGATGGAACCCTAATAGATCGCTTCAAATTAAAATAGAACTGGAGTAATGGTTATGAAGGGTACTTCATATTCCCCAGGCTCCTGAATTGGAAGTTCCCTATCAGATAGTTTAATGGCATACCCAGAACATTAAGGCTATCAGCCACTGCCTTCTCGCACATATATGATAAAAAGTGAAATAGGGTTGGGACAATCATATAGATACTAGGGCTTGACGTTACCATCCGATTGATATACATTTTTGGAACTTCAAACACAACGCAAAGAACATGGTCAGTTTTCCAATGAACTCTTGGAATAGTTAGCTCCGTCGGTAGAGCGTTCGGCTAGAAACCACAAGCTTCCTAGTTCGATACTGATGCTCGCCAACTCAGCGTATGAGTAGCACAAGGATCTGTACGGTAAAGTAAGGAGCTGATGGTAGGTGTGGCGCTCCAACTCAGATGCCAAAACAATCTCCTTGGTCTAGCGCTATTGAAAAGGGGATAGACTCCCTTGCTGATTGGCTGATACCGACTTTAGGCCGCCCCGACGACTTTACTTTACTTTAAACTACTCTTGATAACTATATGATAAGTAATCTTTGTTTAATCTGGTATACAAGATCATGCTATAACTAAATGGTCCCCCATCCAAGTACTCAGATTTTCATAGACATTGTTATTAAATAAGATTTATTCTAATTCTATGTATTAATGATTTTGACTATGAATTAAATACTCATTGATAAACTTACGCAATTCCTGGGGGTATTATGGCGTAAGCAGTGGCGTAGTTTCAGTTACAGATGGACACCGAATCTCCACTGTAATAAGAGAAAATCTTGATCTTGGTTCTTCTTTTGATAACGAAAAGTTCAAATTTAATCTAAATTATTTTTTTCCAAAACTGAACAGAGTACTCATTTACTCATCTCAGTTTAGTTTGACACAGAGCCAGATATATGGAGCATCCAGAATCATTGAACAGAGTAGAGGTTATATGTCTATTTGAATATTGGTATTTAAGCATAAGAGGTTAAATATTGAATATAAAGTTTTTTGTGACAGTTATCCAATTTCTACCTGTCTTGAAATTCTGACTGTTCAAAGAGCTCAAATACACGGACCAATGATAAGCACGCAGCAACTTTAGTACTGTCTTTTAAGACCATCTAGCATAATATAATGGCTAGCAAACCATTGTTAGTGGGTTTGATTCTCACTTGTTTCCCCTATATTTCTGGCCTTAGCCAAACTCGGCCGAGTTTAGTAAGAAAAAAAAAGAATAACAATTCAATGACAAAATAAAAATTTAAAAAAAAGATCTTAAATAAATTGTAGCAATATTTAATACATTCTATGTATGTATCCTAATGTTCCGGGTTCGATACTGGTCCCCGCCAACTTAGCGCATAAGTGGCACAGCTTGGGTAATTTGATCTGTGCTGTAAAGCACTTGGGAGCTGAGCAAAACAATATCGCTGGTTTAGCACTAGCGAAAAGGATATAGACTCCCTCGCTGTTTGGCTGATACTGACACTATGCAACTCCAGACTTTATATTAAAAAAAATTAAAGATTTCAAGCTTTATTAAAATGACAGTGGTTATCACTAACTCTACTCTAAAACTCAGATCTATTACACATATATATTATATATATATATATATATATATATATATATACATATATATATATATATATATATATATATATATAATCATAAAGAAGGTTACTGATGAGCCAGACCTCCCCACAATTATTAAAGCTATTCACTAAACTTAAATTAGTCTGGCACAATGTGATACGCTCAGCGAGGATCAGACTCACTTCTCAGTTGTTCGTTAACTACACAGCGAGACGCCTGCCGAGAATTATAACTTTTATAATTTAAAGATTTGATTTTTCTCAGTCGATAGAGCATCTGTCTAGGAACCACAAGGTTCTGGAACGATGCCGACTTTGCCAACTCTAGTCCTGAATATCATAGCTTCGATCTGTGCAGTAATGTGATGAGCTGATGGTATGTGTGGCACCCCACCTCAGACGGAAAAATAATCTCCCTGGTCTAGTGCTAGCGAAAAGGCGATAGACTCCTTCGCTGTCCGGCTGATACTGACAATAGGCCACTCCGTCTACTTTACTACTACTTAGTCATATAGGTTGGTTTTAAGTTCAGAGGAAAACTGGCACCTAATAACAGAGAAAGTTTTCTGTCACTTTTATTTTTAACGTCCGTATGACAATTTTGCACCTCCGATTGCTGTCATCATCATTATCATCAGTTTATGCCGTCACCACGAATATGCATGACAATCGCCCCCAACCATCCCTATCGACCATGTTCCCCAGGGGGTCTGTGCAGCATCCAGAATCCACTCAGAGCTGATCGATGTAGGTCCTTGCTGGACGACCCACACTGGCGTGCCCATGTGCAAGTTTCCCCAAGAGATCGTCACTTATGAGTTCGTCCTTACTTCTCGAGCTATGTCCATCATATCTTGTTCATCTTACTCAGAGGGTTTGTGTGGTTTGATGGTTGGATTTTACGGCATGTTAACCCTAGTTCGGTTACTTTATGCCGAAGTCATTTTGTTTTATTCATTCTTGATGGTATTCAATTTCTTCTTTTAAGCATAGTTTTTTAACACCTTGTTTTAAACTCATTTTTCTATTTAACAGGGACAAGTACGACCACTCCGGGTCAGAGTGGACCTGGGATTAATGGCGATGAAGGAATACTCCCAGAGTTCCAGAATTGGAACTTCACAACTAGATACAGTTTAACGTCATACCCATCACACATGGTTTGTGTGATAGTGGGCAAGTGGCCGTAAGACACGCCACAGTTAAGTAATAATTAACAAATTCATATGAACTATTAATACAAAGTACAAAAGTCTAATCTTACTGGCCTTATTCCAGTCTAATCAAAGTTAAACTTTGTAAATAAGAGGGATTTTACCGTAGCGTAATAACCAGCCATCTAATCTCATAAACCAGCTCGCTAGAGTAGTGAGCACGACCCTTATCGGGTGCATAATTCTAGTAGCCTTATACCAGATTAAGCTGTTAGCTATTTAACCAAAGGCTTTTCTCGTGGTTGAGATAATCACGTATTTATCACCGGCCAGTGCCCAAGCTCGGATAAGATTTTGAATATTAATATTTAAGCAACCCGATATTTAAAAGATTGGCTCAACACAATCTTCCCTCTACTATCCCCTCTTTTGCCGTCTTAAGCTACGCTTAGTCAATATGAATGTGAAGTAACAAAAATAGAAAAAATAAAAAAAATCTATGAACAGACTTCAGATTTAAAAAGTAAGAGGTGTCCTGGGTAGGATGTTAACCGGCATCTAATAGTGAAGTTTCAATTCTGGAGCTTTAAAGGGAGTGGAATACCCCTTCATCATCATTACTCTCAGGTTCATCCTGGCCCAGTGTGATAGTACCGGTTAGGGTCCTTCTATAGTTTAATAGAAAAAAATGAGTTAACCAAAATGTGTTTAAAAAATTGAGTTTAAAAAAAATAATTTTTAATACCCATCAAGAATGAATAGAACAAAACATCTTCGGCATAAAATAACCCAACAAGTTGGCATGCCGTAAAATCAAAAAAGAAAAGACAAAAAAAAAAAAAAAAAAAAAAAGAAGAATGTTTACAAGGATCGAACCCAGATTAACGATGTTATTAGGAATAGAGCTGCAAAAAATAATGAAAACAATAATTGTGCTTCGCAGCCAACTTTATGATTGATCAACGAAAAAGAATTAAACTCGTGAAAAATAAGGTCAAAGATTCACTTTTAGAAACAAGGTATACAAATTTCATTAACAACCTACTAAGGAGAAGGAAATCTATTTTAATATCAACATTATGAATATTTGAATATTAAGCATTACTCAACATTAAACCTTCCGTAATGAACAATTACGGACACTTAAGGAATTTATAATGACGATGGGCAAGGAAGTTACAGAGTTTGATGAACAACTAACTCAGTTGGCAAGCCATCAAGAGTGCCCCTCCCAAAATGAAAATGCTTTAAATAATTATTCGGAGACATTAAAACAAACTGACGTGATTTGGGGGGAAAAAGAGATAAGTTTTATGACAGATAGATGCTACAGTGTACTTTTGACATTGATCGACATGAAAGAATTACTACTATTAGTCACTCACTAAAAGTGGCTTTCTTACTACTAAGGCACAGTAAGATTAATGACTATACTGCGATGCGTGTAGTTACTCATATGCATTGATCGATAAGACTATTTTACTTAGTAGAAAGGCATTAACGTATCTCTCCCTTTCTACTTATGCCCCCAACTAATGTAATTCATAAATTAAAATGTTCAAAATAATTTTGCAAACAAACGTAAGACAAGATTATTTTAGTAGATTCGTGGAATAAACTACCATCATCAGTAGTGAATGTCCCATCTCTGAACTCTTTTAAAACAAAATTGGATGAATTGGGGAAAGAATATAAATATTCAGAGGAAATACGATCATTATGTACCATTAAAATATGTGGCCTACCTTTTGAATGTGGCCTACAAAATCGTGTCTCTCTTATTGTATGTGGCCTACCATAAAAAGCATATTATAAGGTTATAATAATAACAGCTAACCCTAACCATATTTTAGAATTAAATAGATCTGATTCATGTAAATTATGGATAAATTCTTTTTTAATTATTCTTAATTACTATATACAGCTTATGACTGAATTGCATTTCTTGAAATTGAAAATATGTTAAAAATAATTAATTTCAATAAATTGCCTACTACTTATATCTATAAATATACTCTTACTAAGGTAGGACACATTCAAACCGGGTAGACCACATACTATAACGGCACCGGTAATTGTATTAGATATAAGGAACAGCTGACATGTTTCTGACTTAATATAGTAGCTGAAAAATGATATCATTATTTTTTAGTTTTTCACACTATGGTGGTCTTTCACTGGAGTTTGAGTGACAAGTCTCCACAGGTCTCCAGAACTCTCCTGAGTATTCCAGCTGGTTTCAACAATGCTGTTGTCTGGATGGTCTCAATTCCTCCTCTGATTTCCAGTTCCTCTGGGGGGGGGGGCTTAAGCTTTTGGGGACCGTTCCAAGTGCTCCAACTACTATTGGTATCACTTCCACCGTCATATTCTACATTTTTTTAATTCTCTAGCAAGGTCTAGGTATTTGTTTATCTTTTCATTTTCTTTCGTCTTCACCCTGTGATATTATTATTATTCATTATTATTATTATTTCTTTTTTCATTACTGTGGCTGCTGCAACAAGAAAGACTCTAAGTAAATAATTTGTTGTGTACGCTACGATAGGTCTCGTCTTTAAAGAAATATTTCCCCTAATTCTGTTCAATCGTAGAATTAAGATCTGCCGGTCACAAAGAAACCGCTTTAGTTGAAGCATCTTAATGCAAGGAGATATTTTTTAATGAACTGCGTTGAATTTGGCAAAATGCCACACCAATGGCAAGGAGACACACGGAGAGTCTGTCTACAATTTTCTACACGTAAATGCTAATAATAAGATACTAACAGAGCCTGTGGATATACTACAGTATGTTAATCTACTTATTACAACATTTGATATGTTTACTTAAGAGTTATTGCTAAATAGTTCAATATGTAAGAAGTATAATAATCTTGATTTAACTCTCTCTCTCTCTCTCTCTCTCTCTCTCTCTCTCTCTCTCTCTCTCTCTCTCTCTCTCTCTCTCTCTCTCCTTATTTTCATCTTTGCATTATGTTCGATTGAAACGGATTAGCGTTGTCGCTTCCATGCGCTCTCTCTATCTCTATCTATCTATCTATCTATCTATCTTTCCTCTACTCTCTTTTTTTTTCTTGTTATATTTTTTCTGTGTAACATGTTCTTTTTCTTCCCTTTCTTTCTTTCTTTCTAATAAAACGAAATGGACTATTATTTAGCTGAGGTAACGGCACTTATAAGAAATAAGAATTCGGCGGATAAGCAACACCAGATAATTTGGATTTATATTTTTTAATTCATTTTACATGATTTAGACGGTATTATTCTAACGGTCGTACTTTTAAGGAACACGAGTATTAATATATACTTGTTTTATATATTTATACACTGCAACAAAATAAATAAACAGAAAACCTAAACTACTGAAAAAATATTTTACTCATTAAAAATATGGGCATTTCACATTGTGTAATAGTTAGCAACTTAGATAAGCAGATCATAGTGAGTTCGATTCTCACTGGGCGCCCGATACTTCTGGCCTTGTGCCACAGCTAAGCTTAGTAAATAACTATTATAATGGTATTGAAATTGTTGTTAACGCTTTATATAGCTATTTCATTTAATAAAATTTTATAATTAAAAAGTATGCATATATCAAATTTCCATGGCCAGATCGTGATGCTGCAGTTAAAGATGATGGAATGCAGTGACTGTCTATAGATTGCAAATTTTATGCATACGTCCTTGTGATTTCTTATTCTTTAAATTCTAAAAAATATTTTCATTTATTTGTTATGTTAAAGTGAAAGTTTTGCAATCCAACATTGGTGAAAATCAGGGCATTAAAAGAGGAATTACTTTTATCAAAATATTTATCATGAAGTTTAGATCAGTTCAAATTAACTTTGAACAACGCATGTTTGTGAATCTGTGTTATGCCTCAAAGATACGTGTCCAAAGTTAGCTGACCTGAAAAAATGTAAGAGTTTTAAAATAAACTAATTATATTGTTAATAACTACTGTGTCATTAAATTTTATTTGATTTTTAGAATTTTTTTCTTTCGGCGGGGTGACATACGATGGTGGAATTTAGGTCCGTTAAGTAGGATTTAACACAATTTTTCTATACATAATTCCTCTTTCAGTATCCGGACTTTCTTCAATGTTTGATTGCACAACTTTTTCTTTAATTTGTATCATTTGGATTTTTCTGACAATTGTTCTCATCTTTATTGTTATAAACACAACGTTTCATCTTATGTACTCTCCGACCTTCATGTGTTTATTGTTGAACTCGGGAACTTTCTCTTCAAACTCGGGAGCCTTCATGGAACTTCGAACTGAACCCTTTAGTCAATCCACGTGGGTAGACTGTTCTCATTCTGTTAACCATGACCGGGTACAAGTGTTAAGCTATTATAACTATTGTATTTTATTATCGTCCTTGGGTAGGATTGAACCTGTAACCTACAAATGATTGTCACTTAGAACTGTATTAACTCAACCCTTTGCGCAATTAAAAATGTACGAGCATAGTTTTAGCATTTAAATAATAGATAATGTTGAAGTCTTTTAATAAATGTTGATAATTATAAATTGCTATTTCTTTCTGTAATAATTAAGTACACAAGTATGATATCTGGTAGTGGAAATTTTATGTATACTTTTTAAATGCTTAAATTTCATGGAATTAAAAACAAACATTGCCAGTTCCAATTTCAATGCTGTTGCAGTCTTTTATCGAAAGCAAGAGGGTGTGATCGAGGCAGGTTGGTGAGTTATGGATTGTTTTTTAATCTGACTTGCCTGCCGAACAACGTTAGTAAAAGCACGTCTGAAGTCATCCTGGCGCAACACTATGAAGCCAAGAGGTCCAGAAGAAAACAGCGGAACAAAGCACTGGCATATCAACATCTTCAGGGACAGCCTTCACATGCTACATCTGTGGTCGAGAATGTTTTTCCAAACATTGGACTTCACAGTCACAGGTGGCGCTGTGGCGTCAGGGGCACAAGAACTATATTATAGTCTGCAGAGACTGCAATGCCAATGATGGGATCTGACTTACCTTCCAACCAATGTAAGAAAAGCATTTGTGCATGGGCTCCTAGGTGTGTAGATTTCACATAGTTTAGTCAATCTGTCCCTTTCTCATTTAACGTCAAATTTAACGTGGTTGTTTTGTTTTATGGCATATCAACCCTTTTCGGGTCATTCAATGCCGAATTAAGTGATATTGATAAATAAAGGACCCAGGTTGCTTACAATACATGCTGCTGCTTAAGTGGTCACAGAGTTAAGTATTGAACTGGTTCATTGCTGCTTAACTTCGATGATCTAACGTGAACCGGTGCTTTTAGCGTGACTTGACCGTAATACGTCAAAACTCGAGGATAAATGTATTGTTGCAAAGGTATTAATATCTTATTATAATGGATTATGTGTCTGTAACCAAAACTACGTCACCACTAATGTCACAATTATTTTAGCAATTTACTTCGTTCTCAATAGTTATTAGATAATCATTATTTAATTTTAACTAGCATCTTATCTATTAGCAATGTCTCTATTAATGTCCACCTAAGATAGATTTGCCTCAAAACAGACCATATTTTCGTGTGTTTAAAATCTTGAGATGTGTGTTATATATCATTAATAAGTAAATGTTTACATAGCATATGTGTGAATAATTAACATACAAATTTTATCAAAGCCGTGTTTAATAAATAATTACTTTGTGCTATTGATTTCTAATATTATTGTTTCATTCTCAAACGTATAAAAAGAAATCCTATAAACAATTTTATATTGAAATCAATTAGAATAAAGTAAAAATTAGAGTAATCTTTTTAGTGCTCTTGTTCAATTTCATTAGTCTTTCTAATTCAGTAGGATATTTAATTATATCAGAAGTATAATACTTTTGCACTGAGGGTGCAATTTTTCACTAGTATAGGTAATATTCAAAATATCTACCCAACAAGATAGTTTTAATCACTAAAGAGCTATAACAAAACGGTTTGTTTTGCTGAACTCCGATTAGAACTTACATTTTCACTGCATCATTTAATTTAATTATTAGTATTGTATATAATTCCTGCTTATGACCGAACTGACAGTCATCAGGTCTCCACGTTAATCTATCCGGCAGGTCCGCTTATTCAACTTAATCACTTAGTGTCTTTCTTGTTTGTTGAATTTGAACTTATAAGAGCTTTCTATGTGAGTGGACCGTTGTAAAAACAGTGATTAGTAAATCAGTGTCATAGATAATTGCTACAATTCTATCTGGGCGCCCCTCACAAGTGTAGCCTTGAGCCAGATAAAGTTAAGCTTAGTAAATACCTATAAGAGCATATCTTTATTGAAATAGTTATCTGGTTCCTGGTAGGGCCAATGTTCAGTGTTCAAATCAAAATTCAGATTTTCGAATTCTGATTTTCAAGGCAGACATATCTCCTTGAAGATTTGTGTATTGAAATTTTAAACATCTATTTCCTTCAAATTCGCTTAGTGTCAGATTAAAGTAAACTAAGTAAATATCTCTTAGAATTACTTCAGATCTCATAGGAGAAAGGGGAATTACTTGTTCTTGTCTTTGGAAGGGTCCCTGAAACTTGTTACACAGTCCGAGTACAGAGGCTGGTTGGTTGGATTTTATGGCATGTCTACCACTGTGGGTTATCTTATGCCGAAGACGTTTTGTTTTATTCATTCTTGATGGGTACTCATTTTTTTTTATTTAACTCCTACTACCCGGGTTAATATGGACCTGGGAGTAATGATGATGGAGTACTCCACATTCCCCAGAACTCCAAAATTGTACCTTCAACATCAGAAAAAGGGTTGGGGCTTGTCGTAAGGGCAATCGGGTTGGGACAATCATATAGATGCTAGGGCTTGATGTGACCAGCGATTGATCAGAGGGGGCCTCTTTAACCGCCCATCTAGCCCAAGTAAGTGGAGTTTTGAATGTCGTAGACTGCTCAGCCACCTGTTTCATCCTTAAGCACCAGGCGGTGCCACCCAAGACCAACAGGTGACCATATTGGGGGGGTGTTACCTTTCTGCAGAGGTGCAATCTGTGTCTTCTAAAGCTTCAGCCGACAGGGCTACAGACACAGTACAGAGAGACTTTCTTAGATGGTCGAGCTGTGGTGTACAAGAGAACTATGCGCTTGTGATATTTAAATGTACCCATAATATTTATTTATGGCCGATTATTCAAGAAGAATAACACGCATGTTTAAATGTCTACTTTCAGAAATATATATATATATATATAATATATATATATATATATATATAATTTCCAATAAGAAAGAAAAACATTGACCGTCATTTGGCTATTATACATTCATAACAGCCAAATGACTGTCTGTTGAAATTTTCTTTTATATTGGGAGTGTAAATATTGCTCTATATATGGTTAATTTATTAATTATCTTACATTGAGCTCTATTGGGGATTTTAATAACCCTTGTATAAATCCTTGGGTGTATATCTGTATAGGCATGCATTGTGAATATTGATGATCCCAAATAGAATCATTCACAAGTTACTAGTATATTGGATATTATTATCTTCTATAGTATTTTCTTGTTTGGGTCAATAACTTTTCAGGATGGCCTCGTATTTTGACTTGAAACTAAGTTTGAAAAAATCATTAATTTTATTATTGAATAGTTGCTTATAAAACCATCATTATCATCGTTTACTATGTAAAAACTTTAATTTTGTATATAGGAACACGGCATATTCTAGCAACATGGGAGAAATAGAACAAAAAAAAACATTTTTATTTGAGTTCTAACAGGTTCTGAAGCCGGTCTACATAAGCAATAATTCTAGATTATATAACACCCACTGACTTTATAACTACTCCACCATGTTCCCAATTACACATTTACCAACTCCTCGGCATAAGTAAGAGGGACACAAAAGCAAGAGGGGCTCAAAAGAAGGTGTCATATCATTATTAAAAAAATACAGCCGCCCTGTCGGCTGGGGTGTTAGAATGCACCGACTGCACCTCTGCAGAGGGGTAAGACTCCCCCAATGGGGCCACCTGTTGGCCGTAGGTGGCGACCCGTGATGCTTAAGGATAGAGCCCAGGTGGATGAGTAGTTCATGACATGCAATACTCCACTTTGGCCCTATCTTGGGCTAGAAGGGCGGTCTGAGAGGCCCCCTCCGATCAATCGGCTGGTCACGTCAAGCCCTAGCACCTATATGATTTTCCCAACCCTATTGCTTTATGGCAAGCCTCAAGCCCCTTTTTATCATATGGGTGCTAGAAGGCGGTGGCTGCGGGTCTACATGTCCTGGGAATGACGTTAAACTCTATCTGATGGTGAGGTTCCAGTTTTGGAGGTTTGGGGAATGTGGAAGCACCCTTCATCCATTGCTCCCTGGTCCACTCTGACCCGGAGTGGTAGTACCTGTTAGGGTCCCATCTATGGGTTATATAGAAAAATGTATTTATAAAAATATTGTATTATCCATTAAGAATTGATTTATTTCAAAACTTTATCGGCATTAAATGACCCACTGAGGTTGATATGCCGTAAAACAAAACAAACCAAACCAAAACCAAAAAAATACAGATGTTTGCCGCATATTTTTTTTTTTTTTTCAGAAATATAGGACTCGTTCGCATTATGCTGTAATATTGCGTGAGTTCTTAAACAGAAAATTATCCCATAAGTGAATAGGTATGAAGAGGGCCCAGGAGAATGGATTTTTCATTTTTGAGGTTATCAAAGATATTGTGCATGCAAGAGAACCACATATTGTTGATGACCTGGTTCGATTTGAACAGCGAAGACATTGATGACAAACTGCTAAAATGTAATTGAATGTATATATATATATATATATATATATATATATATATATATATATATATATATATATATATATATATAAGTAAAGTCGTCGAGGGTAGCCTAAAGTCGGTATCAGCCAATCAGCGATGAAAGTCTATCCCCTTTTCATTAGCGCTAGACCAAGGAGATTGTTTTGTCGTCTGAGGTGGAGTGGCACACCTACCATCAGCTCCTTACTTTACCTCACAGATCCCTATGCTACTCATACGCAGAGTTAGTTATAATCGTTGTAAGGAATAGCGTCTTTTAGAATTTCGATATACGAAGCCAGTGATACAAGATCGAATCTCGGTCGCGGTCACAAATCTTTCTTTACCCTCATTATAAAATAATTTTTTTTCTATTTGATGACAGATGAAAAATCTACCCCCTTTGCTTACTGATTATAATCCAACACATATTAAAACAAACAAGCGTTTTAAATCCTCCATGCATTTATGCGTTCGTACACGGGTGGGAGTTTGTGTGCGTACGCGCATGCGCATGGTGTTAATCTGACAACGAAAAAAGAATTACTTATTCTAGTTTCTAGTTTCTACCGTTTCATTCGAAGCAGTAGTTCAAAAGGAGAACGATAGAATTCGATTCATGTTTAAATTTTTCGAATAATTAAGGTTTAAATTTTTTGAATAAATATATATATATATACTGTGTGTGTGTGTGTGTGTGTGTGTGTATTTATTTACATATAGGTATGTACATATATATATATATGTGTGTGTATATTTATTTAAATATATGTGTGTGTATTTATTTTAAAATATTTATGTACATATATATATATGTGTGTGCATATTTATTTAAATATATGTATGTATATATATATGAGTGTGTGTGTGTATTATTCAAAAAATATGTATATATGTTTGTGTGTTTATTTATTTAAAAATATGTATGTTTGTGTGTGTATTTTTAAAAAAATATGTATGTATGTGTGTATTTATTTAAATATATGTATGTATGTGTATGTGTGTGTATTTATTTAAATATATGTATGTATGTGTATGTGTATGTATTTATTTATATTAAATATATGTATGTATGTGTATGTATTATTATATATGTATGTGTATGTATTTATTTAAATATGTATATGTGTGTGTGTATTTATTTAAATATATGTATGTGTGTGTATTTAGTATTGGTATGTGTGTATTTATTAAATACATGTCTGTATAATATATGTGTATGTGTGTATTTATTTAAATACATGTATGTATATATATATATGTGTATGTGTGTATTTATTTAAATACATGTATGTATTTATTTTAATATGTATGTATATATATATATGTGTGTGTGTATGTATTATTTAAATATATGTATGTATATATATGTGCAGGGCCGGGTTAGCTCAGTCGGTAGAGCGTTCGGCTAGAAACCACAAGGTTCCTAGTTCGATACCCGCCCTCGCCAACTCAGCGTATGAGTAGCACAGGGATCTGTGCGGTAAAGTAAGGAGCTGATGGTAGGTGTGGCGCTCCTCAGACGCTAAAATAATCTCCTTGGTCTATGCTAGTGAAAAGGGGATAGACTCCCTCGCTGCATGGCTGATACCGACATTAGGCCACCCCGACGACTTTACTTACTTTATATATGTGTGTGTGTGTGTATTTATTTAAATATATGTATATATATATGTATGTGCGTATTTATTTAAATATATGTATATTATATATATGTATGTGTGTATTTATTTAAATATATGTATATATATGTATGTGTGTATTTATTTAAATATATGTATGTATATGTGTGTGTGCGTATTTATTTAAATATATGTATTTTATGTGTGTGTTTGTATTTATTTGAATATATGTATTTTTATGTGTGTGTGTGTACTTATTTGAATATATCTATGTGTGTGTATTTAATTTAAATGTATGTATATATATATATGTGTGTGTATTTATTCAAATGTATGCATGTGTATATACGTGTGAGTATATATATATGTGTGTATAATATGTGTATAATGATATATATATGTGTGTGTGTGTGTGTTGTATAGTGTGAGTATGTATATATGTATTGTGTATATGTATGTATATATTATTGTGTATGTGTATATATATATGAGTATTAAAATATGTATATATATATATATGTTTGTATATGTATGTAATATGATAGATGTGTGTGTATACGTTGAGAATGTATATATGTACGTATATATATATATGTACGTATATATATATATGTATATATATAGATATGTGTGTATACGTGTGAGTATGTATATATGTACGATATATATGTGTATATATATATGTGTGTATATATATATAGATATGTGTGTATACGTGTGAGTATGTATATATGTACGATATAATATATATATATATATATATGTGTGTGTATAGTGTGAGTATGTATATAGGTATATATATATGTGTGTGTATATATATGTATATAGATAGATATGTGTGTATACGTGTGAGTATGTATATAGGTGGTATATATATGTGTGTGTATATATATGTATATAGATAGATATGTGTGTATACGTGTGAGTATGTATATAGGTACGTATATATATGTGTGTGTATATGTATGTATATAGATAGATATTGTGTGTATACGTGTGAGTATGTATATAGGTGCGTATATATATGTTGTGTATATAGTATATATATAGATATGTGTGTATACGTGTGAGTTGTATATATGTACGTATATATATATGTGTGTATACGTGTGATAATGTATATACGTATATATATATGTGCATATATGTATGTATATAGATATGTGTGTATACGTGTGAGTATGTATATATGTACGCATATATATATGTGTGTATATGTATGTATATAGATAGATATGTGTGTATACGTGTGAGTATGTATATAGGTACGTATATATGTGTGTGTATATGTATGTATATAGATAGATCTGTGTGTAGTTATTTACCCAACTCGTTTGCCACGCGGATTATATGACACCAGTTCGCAACTAAGCGGCATCTCGAATACGTATTAAAATATGTAATAATGTATATGCTGTTTACATTTCTTCTTGATAGCTTCAGTTGAACAAAACTTCTTATCAGTTGATTAACATTTTCCACTTTTTGTTAATCAGTGTGTTAATCTATTTTCCTTTATTTATGATCTTTAATGTTTAATGTATTAAACTACAGATAAAACTATGAGCAAATTTGACCAGAGAGGCTCATCTGATAAAGACGTTGCCTCTTATAAACAGATTATTTTTCTGGATATCTAAATAGCGATACAATCTTTCCCCCTCCCCATTTTGCCAGTGATAAAAACAGCAAACTGTGAGTGCTATAAATATCTGATTTTTACCTGAAGCTGTAGCTGATTTCAAAGTATATTTATAGCATCTCAAAGAAAATAGCAAAGGGATTTTAAATGTATATATCAATGTCAATAAATGTAACACGTTGAATATGAATTGGAAGTGATATTACAAACCTATGATAAATTTACATAAACTTGCAAATATAATAAAAATCTATTCACCACATAACTCATTCTATTCAAATAAAGTCCAATTATCATTGTAATCTGTGTCCTGCTCAATTATAATGAACTACCCATCAGTTTTTGTACATTGCTTGGGAGAGCCGCTGTGAGCGGTTTAAAGCAGACAAAAAGTTGAATAATAAATTACTGCCAAAATACACTATATATATATATATATATTTATATATATATAGTGTACTTTGGCAGTAATTTATTATTCAACTCTTTGTCTGCTTTAAACCGCTCACAGCGGCTCTTCCAAGCAATGTTCAAAATGGTCAGTTCATATATATATATATTTGATGTGTGTGTGTGTGTGTGTGCTTTATGATATAGTTTATACTATTTTTACAGTTTTGCCTGTAAGAATAATTCTAATTTTGTAATACAATACATGATAACAGCTCTATATGTAATATATTGAGCATTCTAAAACTCTGTGTGTGTGTGTGTGTGTGTGTGTGTGTGTGTGTGTGTGTGTGTGTGAGAGAGTATAAAATAATACAAAACACAAATATTCTGAGGATCTACTTTGAACGTTATTGACAATTTCTACTAATCTATCTCACTCTTATATTTTACCTTACTTCTAAATTTTTAAAAGTTCTAGGTGAATACTATTTGGAATAACGTATAATAGTGGCCACTATTGGAATTTGGTACTGACTCCAGACACAATTCTTTTAGATATCACTAACAATATATTCCCAATAATAAGCAATGCCATACACATATCTGTTTTATAAAGTATTTTAGTGGGATTTATTTGCTTATTATTCATACAATTTTTTTGTCGCATACTACGTAATATTAAGGCTTACTAAATTCCAACTAGGGCAATTTACAGGTGTGTATTATATAAGAAATAGGCGTACACCATCAGGTGGTTAAAATTTTAATAACAGGTTTTCATCGGAATGGGAATGTGGTAACGAGCCCCGGAAAATTAACAATCGGAAAGGAAGCCATTTGAAAGTCAAAAGGCCAGTGCTAAGAACATTAGTTCGATTGCGTATTTAACACACATGCAAATACACACACACACATTCTTACAAACACACACATTCGCACCCACAATTTACGTATTTGAATAACACCATTATTATTAAGTGTGTGCTAAAATTTCTCTTATATATTTATATATATATATATATATATATATATCTTATTATAATGGATTGTGTGGTATTCTGTCTGTAACCGAAACTATATAACTACACAAATCACAATTCCCATAGTTATTTACGTAACATTTTCCATGAATTAATTTCTTTTTAAAACTCAGTTATTAATAAAATTGTTTTACATTATCAATACGGTTGACCATATCTACAAACTACTAACATGCAGTTGTATTTATATATACAACAAAATAGCGGTTTACAGTGTGAACGGGAAGGCTAATTTGCATATTGATTTTAAACATTTGATTTTAATAAATAGGTGCTTAGTATTATTGATTTCTAATTGTTTTGGTTTTATCTTAATGAATATGAGCAACAATCTCTTCAATAAATCTTAAAATAAATTTATTAACGAGAAGAATTAACTGTAATTTTATTCTTTACTTCCTATTTTAACTAAATAGTTAGAATATGAAAATTTAGCAATGAAAGGCTGGAGTGATTGCAGAGTAAGTTTCACTTGTTCTGTTTTTTTTATTATAGCCCCCTATGTTTCAAATAGTTTTATCTGCATTCTTATTTAGTTTCATTAGTCTTTCTAATTTAATATAATATTTTATTGCATGAAAACTTAAATAAGTGCACCCGGAGTGTGCATATATTAGCTAGTATATAAAAGTGGAAACTAAATATCCAGATGAAAATTGTTTTTTCAATTAAAAGTTTTTACCTATTGGCGTAGTTGGTTGGTTACAGCATGTCAACCCTTGTTGGGTTATTTTATGCCGAAGATCTTTTCTTTTATTCATTCTTGATGGGTACTCAATTTTCTTACCTCAATTTTTTAAATACATTTTTTCTATTTAACCTATAGGTGAAACCCTAACAGGTACTACCACTTCTAAACTGACTGGTGGATCTCTCACATGGACTAATGTTTAGCGAGCTGGTCTATTAGACACACAGCTTGCGAGTTCGATTTTCAGTGAGGGCACACATTGTTCTAAACTAAGCAAAACCTATTAAATGATGAAATATATATATATTGGCTTTTCAATAAGCAATTATACCGTTAAAAATGAATCCGTTTTTTTTCCTGATATACGCATTTCTAAAATTTTCGCGACAGATTTTTTATTTTTATTTATTTATTTATCTTTTTAGATTTTGGAACTATTTTATGAAATAAATTACAACAGAAAACGTAGAAAACTGATAAAAATTTATATTCAAAATCAGCGCTTAAATGTTCTAAATCGGTGAGAATAGATTACCTCATTCCACCTAAGGAACCTCCTACCAAATATTTATGTGACATCATTATTTCCTTTTTAGGTGTGTAAAGATATAAATAAAACTAAATATCTAGTAAAAAAAAAGATTATTCCGTTTCTTAAGCGATTATATGAACCATGACATATATATATATATATATATATGTATATATATATATGTGTGTGTGTGTGTGTGTGTATAATGTGTGTCTGTGTATAATGTGTGTATATGTATGTGTGTATAATGTGTGTATGTATGTGTATGTGTGTGTATAATGTGTATATATGTGTGTGTATGTGTGTGTGTATAATGTGTGTATGTATAATGCGTATGTGTCTGTGTGTGTATAATGTGTGTGTATATATAATGCGTATGTGTGTGTGTGTATAATGTGTGTGTGTATGTATAATGCATGTGTGTGTGTATGTATAATGCGTATGTGTGGGTCTGTGTTTATATATGTGTATATATAATGTCTATGTGTGTATATATGTGTGTATATGTGTATATATATATATATAATGTGTATATATGTGTGCGTGATATATATATTATATATAATTACAGGTAAAACACAAAGCTACTTCGATAGATTGATTAAATGGGCATAGACAAACAAATAGGGATAGGTTGATAGATATCTGCTGTTGTATATGTTTGTACAATTCTTTTTTAATATAAATTTTGAAAACTTTTGTAATATTCTACGCATGAAGAAATATTTGTGAATGACGAGAAAAAAAAGTCGAACTGAACACATAGACATTAAATATTTTAAAAAATAGTTGTTTATTTTACTCTATACCATTCAGAGGCACTTCGTGTGGTGTAATGGTTAGCAAGCTGGATTAGCAAATCATTTTTAGTCTGTTCGATTCTCATTGAGTGTCCCATATTTAAGGCCCTGTGCCACAACAAAGCAAAGCTTAGTAAATAACTACTGTATACTATTCAGTGTTATTTTGGTTACATGGAGTCGCTCGTGTGTAACGGTTATCATTGTAGGAAATAAACGTGGTGAACCGAGTTCAAGTCCGAGACTAGGCTACTTGCATTTCTCATAGCACTAATACTGTTAGGAAAGGCATTAATCCAACTATTCCCCTTCCAACTACGGGTAAAATAGTAGAGTGGATTCGGCCCTTTAACCTTGGTATGGCAACCAGTCTAGGGGATAGAAATTTCTGATTTTAAACCTCCGCTTAAAAAAATTCACCTTGTATTTTGCATACTGCACGTGACGGAAGAGGTTGGGTAAATAGATTACATGGAAAAAAGTACGAATCTTATCTAAATGAATAAATATACATACATACATACATACATACATGCGTGCATGCATACATTCCCCTACTGATACAGGTACAAAGATAAACATTAGAGGTAGGTATTTACTCAACCTGTTCGTCACAGGTAGGATGCGACACAAGGTCACAAGTATGAGGGAATCCAGTGAGGATAGCACTCGGTATTCAGTAGTAATAGACCTGCGAGACTAGCCTGCTAAACATTACAATACGATGGATGGATGGGTTGGTTGGTTGGATTTTACAGCATGCCAACACTTGTTGGGTTATTTTATACCGAAGACGTTTTCTTTTATTCATTCTTGTTGGATATTCAGTTTGTTTGTTTTTTAACTCAATTTTTAAACACAAAATTAAAAATTCATTTTTGATCTATGATTCCCATCACGTGTACTACCACTCCGGGTCAGAGTGGACATGGGAGTAATGGCGATGAAGACAACACGATCGAACATATAACAGACATAAAAGGTATAGAATATATAAGTATTGATGGATAGATAGATAGATCATAATTGGTGTTAAGATAATTTGGAAATGACTATGATAATTAACCTAAAATAAAATGCATATAGATTTGTAAATTTTGACAGATATTATTTAGACAGAGATATCAATATACACCTATCTATATGTGTATATAGACATGACTATATTCTAAAATTGGGTAAGGTATGAATCCAACTACATTCCCTCCAGATATGGGTAAATAGTAGGGCAGACTGGGTTCTTTAACATTGGCTAGGTTACGAGTATAGGAGAAGGAAAGCTCTGAATTCAAACCTGTTAAAACTCCGCTTAAGAAATTAAACTTGTGTCGCATCCTGCTCATGCGGGGAGGTTGATATATATATATATTCTAAAAAATGAATGATCTCAAATACTTGAATGGAATTTGCATGTAATCTGTTTTAAAACTACTATATACATTTAATAATTACTGCTTCATATATAAATTGAGAACATGCAACTATATATCACCGTCTAAATTGAGGAATAAATGTACATATTTACCCAACCCGTTCGTCATGAGTAAGCTATGACAGAAGATCGTAATAAGGGGGTATTCAGCGAGGATAGAACTCGCTATTCAGTAGGATCATATCTGCGAAAGCTAGCAAACCATTACAACACTATGGGACCCAGTCGACTAATAAATGTATGTATGTTTAAATGCATCTCAGCACACACCCAGACCCGTGTATATATATATATATATATATATATATATATATATATATATATATATATATATATTATGAGCGGTTCTATTAAATAGTTATTTTTATTTGAATAAATGTATCGTTCATTTCCCTTGTTAATTTACCCTGTGTTACCGTGTTGTACTTTGCACAAAACTTTTACGTACCACTTTTATTTTTTGCATAAGGTTACATATCAAGAAGTTATATACATACATATATAAACAGGTGTGTGTATTTTATCACACACACACACACACACACACACACACACATATATATATATATATATATATATATATAGTTAAGGTAGCGTGCACATGGAGTTAACACCTGGTTACTGACCAAATATATCACCAATATCAACTATATATATATATATATATATGTATATATATTAGTTGATAATACGGGTGATATATTTGGTCTAAACATTACACAGGCGAGAAACTGTCAGTAACCAGGTGTTGCCTCCCTGTCCACGCTAACTTAACTTATATTCCCAAATAGATGTTAACACTTGTCTTGGAGTATTTTTTACTTCAAATATTTTGATTTCAAATATCATATAACCGTTTACCATTACAATCAACACATTATTGGAATTTTCTCAGGTGGTCCCAAGGGTTCAGCTTTTCTAATAAAGGTACGCACATAAAAGTGCTAAATTTTTTTTAAAAGATAATTACAAAAAATTATCGACAGAGATAATTACTGAATAGGTGTAGTCTTTTTGAAATAATAAAATTGTATAAAATTCAACATTTTCAAATGCTTTGTATTGCGAAAACATACATTTTCTCACTTGTATCCATAAAAACATGCATACGTGTTTCCCTTCTACGCAGCTATGTAAACCTCTTAGTATTATGGTTAGCAGCCTGATCTCTCAAATTCACCGAAATAAAATGAGTTCATACTAAACCATTCTATCTCTATCTATATATCTCTTTCTTTCTTTCTCTATCTATATATCTCTTTCTTTCTTTCTCTATCTATATATCTCTTTCTTTCTTTCTCTATCTATATATCTCTTTCTTTCTCTATATATATATCTATATATTTCTTTATTTCTCTATCTATATATCTATATATCCCTTTCTTTCTCTATCTATCTATCTATATATCTCTCTTTCTTTCTCTATCTATATATTTATATATCTCTTTCTTTCTCTATCTATCTATCTATCTATATATCTCTCTTTCTTTCTCTATCTATCTATCAATATATCTATCTCTTTTTTTCTCTATCTATCTATCATATATCTATCTCTCTCTATTTATTATCTATCGATATATCTTCTCTTTCTCTATCTATTTATCTATCAATATATCTATCTCTTTCTTTCTATCTATTATCTATCTATATCTATCTATCTATCTATCTTATATCTCTTTCTTTCTTTATCTATCTATCTATATCTATCTCTTTCTTTATCTATCTATCTATCTATCTATCTATCTATATCTCTTTCTTTCTCTATCTATCTATATATATATATATATTTATTATATATATATATATATCTCTTTCTTTATCTATCTATCTATCTATCTCTTTTCTTATCTATCTATATCTATCTATATATCTATCTCTTTCTTTATTTATCTATCTCTCCTTATCTATCTATCTATCTATCTATCTATATATATATATATATATATATATATATATATATATATATATATATATATATATATATATATATATATTGCTTTTTTTTTTGTCATCATATATAAGCTTTGTTTTTTATGTGGATGTGTTTTTGAATGAGATAACGTCTTACAAAAAAAGGAAAAATGTGGTTTTCAGGGTTTTTTTCTTCATTTTACAATATTTTCTTATTCATATTGTAATGGCTATCTGACGAGACTGAGCTCCTTTATGGAGTTCCCATAAATGAATTTATAATAGCGAAATAACGGTTTGCTGAGGTTTTTTTTCTTATTGAAGATATATATATATATATATATATATATATATATATATATATATATATATATATATATATATGGTCATTTTGTGAACTCGGCAAGCTCTATCACTGATATTGAGTACTCCACTCACTTCTCAGTTAACCATTGTGACATGTTTGTGACATAACCTTTTTGGCACGATATCCTTCGACTGGTAGAGCCTCTTGAGTGATAACATATATTTTTGATTTTTATAATCCAGCCAAAATTTGAAGTCGATTTTCTTATACTATTTTTTATTACTATCAAATACATACATACATATGCGCTTATACGTATTGTGTATGTGGGGGGGGGGGTGTAATATTCCCTCTTTTATTTTTTGCTCTCTACAGATAATCGTTGGTTAGAAGTAATAATCTATATATAATACAATTATTAACAAAGTTGTTTTTTTTATTATTATTATTATTATTATTATTATTATTATTATTAATTATTTTTTATTATTATTTAATAGCTTTTTATTATTATTTAATAGCTTTTTATTATTATTTAATAGCTTATTATTATTATTTAATAGCTTTTTATTATTATTATTTTTAATACATTTTTATTATTATTATTTAATACCTTCTTATTATTATTTAATAGCTTTTTATTATTATTATTATTTAATAGCTTTTTATTATTATTATTATTTAATAGCTTTTTATTATTATTATTAAATAGCTTTTTATTATTATTATTTAATAGCCTATTATTATTAAATAGCTTTTTTATCATTATTATTATTATTTTTAAATAGCTTTTTATTATTATTATTTAATAGCTTTATTATTATTATTATTATTATTATTATTATTATTATTAGCATAATAATTTTTGTTCTTGCGGGTTTTTTACATCAGTTTTAATTGGTGTTTTTTATTATCTTTATTGTTACAATTCACTTATCTTACTCTGGTACATATATTACTTACCGTAACTGCTTAGTGGTTACGTATCTAAGTACTGATCAGTCTTTGTCCTGGGTATGACGTTAAACTGTATCTAGAGGTGAAGTTCCAGTTCTGGAATACTGGGGAATGTGGATTACCCCCTTACTCGGCATTACTCCCAGTCCCACTCTGATCTGGAGCCATAGTACCTGTTAAAGTTCCATCTATGGGTTAAAGAGATAAAAAATTTTTTCTAAAAAATTTAGTTTGAAAAAAAATTATTACCCAACAAGAATTAATTAAACAAAACGCTATCGGCATAAAATAACCCAACAAGCGTTAACATGCCGTAAAATCTAACTTACCCATTGATCAGACATAGCTGCTTAACTTCGGGGTCTGGCTGGAACTGATATTTTAAGCATGAATTGACTGGAGGTCATCATATTCCTATTCATGAATACGAAATAATAATTTTTTAGGGGGTGGTGAGATTAAATTGTAAATTATATAAGTTATTTTAATTCAAAATGAAACAAAAATTATTTTGGGATAAAACTATTAAAACTTTAACTGCATTCCAACCAGACCAGATATTAATTTTTGTTTTTGTTTTAGTTTTTTTTTTTTTTTTTTTGGGGGGGCTTATTTTTTTGGTGGGGTATTTTATAGTTACTTTTTTATTTCTATTTTTTAAATCTTAATTCTTTATATTTTTAAATTGTGTTTATGCATTGCTTTCATAAAAAAGTGAGATAGTCGTATAATTTCTATAAGTCACCAATAATTGATATATTTTATCGGTGGGTTTTACAAGTACATCTTAGAAATACATTTCGCGGAGTTTTTGTGCCCGTGCTGAAAAATAAAACAAAGCCTCTTAATTTCAAAACAATATATTTACTCGAATAAGATCCAGAAAAATAATTAGTAGATAAAGGTTTTTATAGAAATAACAATAATTCAACAAGAGTGAGATTGACTATGAGTATAATATATATATATATATATATATATATATATATATATATATATATATATATGGTATGTAGTTTTCTTTTATTCTGATAGTTATTGAAGAATGGACACATACATCGACATACATTTACACATCTACACACATTCGCGTAGATAGATAGTTGTTTTTAGCAAGTTAATATTCTAGAAAAGGAGTTTCATCCTCTCAAAGTGTTGTACTATTGTGATTCTGTACCAAGACAAAGTGTTGCTTGTATATATAATATATTATATATATATATATATATATATATATATATATATATATATATACACACACACACATATATATATATATATATATATATATATATATATATTCAAATTCCTAAATCATCTCCTACTTTTAATAAGCACTTAGTTATAATAATGTCGTCTTTTCACATAACTTTATCTGTTACCTTTTCATAATTTATATATATATATATATATATATATATATATATATATATATACATATAGAATAATTTTAGTCCCGATGATTGTTTTATGAACAAACCGAAACGCGGTAGCGTCGGCTAAATAAAATTATCATCCTATTAAGCACCTTGTTTTTTCTTTTTAATTTTTCTATACTTACAACACACACACACACACACACACACATATATATATATATATATATATATATATATATATATATATAATTGATGTCTTCCTTTTTTATATCAATTTTTATGAGAAGTTTTATTTGTTCAAACCTAAAAGGTTACTTGAAATTTTCCAAGGTGACCTCATTTTTTATTTGAAAAGAATTTACAAAAAATTTTAAAAGTTCCTTTGTGCCTTTTTTTATATAAAATTAAAAATCCTTTATCTTTTACTTTGAACACTGATCAGTGCAAAATATTTTTATTGCAAGTCTTTAAGACGAAGAAACTTAATTTTATTGCGACTGGAACTACACCTTGATCAGATGCAAAATTCCAGATAAGTTTTTTTATAATTCTATTAACAATTAACACCTATCAGCTCCTCATTTTACCGCACAGATTCAAGCTGTGCTACTCCTGTGCTGATTTGGGGTGAGGGCTAGTATTCCCATGATAGTTTGAAAAAAAAAGTAAAATATAGGATGACAAAATTGTTAATTTTTCGAAACTTATCCTTTCATTAAATAAAAAAAAAGAATTCTGTGGCCTCAAAGCTTGGCATGGAGATTAAGTTTTAAGACCAAGTCAAAATTTATGCATCTCACTAAGCGGCGGGGGTGATGGATAAACTAAACTATTCGTGCATGTATGCTTTTACTACACAGATGTGTAGCAAAATTGGTTACAGAATTTGTTAGCACACCAGCTCTCCCTATGATGACTGCGACACCTGTCCCTGTTAACTGGTCTCTCACTTTCAAGAGAATACTACAGCAGCATTGGAACTATTGCTGACAATTGCTTTATTATGTTTTTTTTTCTAAATCCATAAAAATTAACTCAACTTAAAAAAACAAACATACATACATTGATATTACCAAATTATTTCTTTATTGTATTATATCTTTTCTTCTATCTTTTTTTTCTTTGCCGAATTGAAAGTTAATCTAACAAAATAAAATTAACAAATGAAGATTAATACTGATCTTGAGCAGACACTTTAAACCCTGGCAACGCCAAGTAAGCTTGCTGATCGATAATAAAGGTAAGCCATAGCTGCATTACCATCTTCTTTCTTAGTTACGATGGGCGCGCGCAAGAGAGAGAGAGAGAGAGGGAAAATCGTTCGTATGACTAATAGTGTGTACAAGACTTGTTAGTAAGTAGTAAACAGAAAAGGAAGACTAAGAAAGCTAAAACAGTCATTACTGCGAGCAGTGGACGTGGGAAGGAGATTAGAATAATGGAAGGGGCGCTGAAGATGTCAGGGAATGGGGGTGAGACCTGCAGTGTTGGGTAGGGATATTGGCGGCGGTTGTGGACGTGATGGTGCAATTGGTATGTGAATGTCAGGGTTGGGGCGGTAAATGGTAAGAAGGAACGCTAGTACATGCAATAGTGGACAGAATGGTCGCAGTAGCAGTAGCTGCCTACAGACAAGACTACAGCCCTTCCATACCTTTACCGAAAACTCCTACTTAAATTTATCCTTACTCTCCTTTCCCTTCCTTGCTCTCCTCTTCTCTAGCATACTACTTTTCACATTCATTGCCCTGGACTGATAGCCACATATCACCAGCCCCAGGGTGCCATTGGCATAGTTTTGCACGGGTCGACTCTTCTGACCAACACAAGATTGCAAAGAAAGCTTCTTCTTCTTCTTCTTCTTCTTCTTCTTCTTCTTCTTCTCTTCTTCTTACTACTACTACTACTACTATTACGAATGAATACTAATACCTCCCATGTAGTTACTTTCAGTACCGCCACCACTTTTACACCATAGTCGCTACTACTCTTACTTTTAAAGAATTTTGCTGGAATCAGTGTAGATCTGGCACCACCCCATCACCGTACCTGCCACCCCCTAATTATGGGAAGGAGATTAGAGTAACATCACTCACGTACAATAGAAGAAGAAGAAAAGTTAGGAATAGCGATAGAAAAGAAAACGTTGAAAAATAAGAACTAGAAAAGGAGAAGAAGACGAAAGGTAGGAATAAATATAAGAATGATATAAGCAACATGAAGTTTGTCAAAGAAATAAATGAGGAAATGAAATATTGAATGATGCATAGAAAAAGAGGAAAAGAAAAATATCAAAAATTTGGTCAAAATGTGAGAAAATGACCGAATATCCAAGTGAATGAAAAAAGAATAATAAATTGGAAGGAAAATATCATACGAAGAAAGAAAGAAGCTAAATTGTAGGTTAGGAGAGAAAATATTTCCTTCCCAAATTATCCTTCTGTCTTTTATTCTTTTTAGGTTCTTTTCCTTCTTAACTTATCTTTCCTTCTTTCTATGTTATTTCCCTCTATGTTATTTTCCTTGCCAAGTCATTATTCCTTCTTCCTTTCCAAACTTACCCTTTCTTCTTTCTTTCAATGCTCTTTTCTTCCTAACTTATCCTTTCTTTCTTTCTTTCTTCTTTCCTTCCCAATATCTTTTTTCTTTCTATGTTTCCCCCTCTAACATACTATTTTCTTTCTTTCAATGTTCTTTTCCTTCCCAACGTATCATTCCTCCTTTGTTTCATTCTTTCTATGTCCTTTTTACTTTTAACCTACCATATTCATATGTTGTTTTCCTTCCCAATCAATCTTTCTTTATTTCCTTTTTTTTCCTTCTGTGTTATTCTTCTATCCAAATAATTCTTCGTTTTTCCTTCTACATTCTATCCCCTATAACCACTAGAAAAATCAAAGAAGGATAAGTTGTGAAGGAATGGAACATAGAAAGAAAGAATGAAAGAATATGTTGGTAAGGAAAAAAGGAAGGAAGGATTTTGGGAGGAAAAACATAGAAAAATAGAAAGATAAGTTGGGAAGGAAAAGAACATAGAAAGAAGGAACGGAGAATAAGCTAGGAAGGTAAAAAATAGAAGTAAGGATGTTGGGAAGAAAAAACATAGAAAAAAAAGATGAGTTGGGAAAGAAAAGAACAGAATGAAAGAAAGGTCAATGTAAAAGGAAATAACATAGAAGGAAGTATAAGTTGGGAAGGAAAATAACATAGAAAGAAGGAACGAAGAATAAGCTAGGGAGGTAAAAAATAGAAGTAAGAATGTTAGGGGAAAAAAACAGAAAAAAAGATGAGTAGGGAAAGAACAGAATGAAAGAAAGGTCAATTTAAAAGGAAATAACATAGAAAGAAGGAAGTATAAGTTGGAAAGGAAAAGAACATTAAAGAAAGGATAATTTAGGAAGGATAGAACATAAAAAAGGATAAGTTGAGGAAGAAATAACATAAAAAGAAAGAAGGATGTTGTGAAGGAAAAGAAGAAAGAAAGAAACTGATAGATTTAGAGGGGAAATAAATAGATAAAACGATACGTTAGAAGCGGAAATACATTTGACTAATGCATTCGATCCTCACTGGATACCCTCCTACTAGTATGGCTTTACAACAGACAAAATATTAGTAAATCTTAGAGCACCTTAACGTAAGATAATGATTAATGAGCAAGTCTCACAAATCATTGCTAATGCAATGAGTCTTATCTATAATAATGCTCCATACTCGTGGTTTTGTGCCTTATGAAGAATTATGAAATTTAAAAAAACGAAAAAAAGAGAATCAGTTTTTTTATCATAGTATGATAGTTGTAAATAAAATATCTCGTAGACAAATTCGTAAATATAGTGAGCTCGATTTTTCGGGTGTCCTTGTTCTTCGATTGAATAACAATTGAACTTGAGACATTGGAATCTCATCATAGAGTAATCGCTTGCAAACTAGTCGTCCTGACTAAATACTACGAGTAGTGATTTTGATTTTCACTAAGCGCCCCATAGTTGCGACCATGTATAAAAATTATGCTTCTTTCTAGAAACATCACGTGATTTAATGGTGAGCGAGTTAGAATAGCAGACCATTGTTCATGAGCTCACTGAGTGACCCTTGTTTCTGGCCGTTTACCTTACTAAACTTCGTAAATAACTACCTCTGAGAAATGAGTTCTATCCTCACTGGGTGACTTATAGTTGCCAAATCAAAGCTCTGCTAAGTTTTATTAGAGAGTAGTGTAAGAGTTAGAAAGCTAGGCTAGTAGACCCCATGGGGTTAAAGTTTAGGTACTGGACATGTATGCCGAAAAAAAAGAGGGGCTTGCGAAAAAATCGTGATATTGTAAAAAAATACCTTATTAGGATGGGGGCAAAGGTCATTCCTAAAATGAGGTAACCAAGTGAGTACTTAGTACTTAGTACTATTTTTATAATTTAACTATTCTAGTTCTTTAAGACAATAACAAAATGAATAAAGTTATTCTGATTAATTATTATTCTGATATCTCCGTTGCAATCTACATTTTCATATGCCCCAGTTGAATGAGCTGTCTATCGTTATTCTAAAATGACTTGATTAGTTAAATTAAAGTGAATAGAAAAATGATATGATGACATGCATCTATTTTGATTTATTATCTAGGTATATAAATAAATCATCTTATTATAATAGAGATTGTGGAACTGTCTGTAACCGAAACTACGTCACCACTGACGTCACGATTTCCTTAGTTATTTAAGTTATATCCTCAGCGATTAGGAAATAGTTATTAATCTTAATTAGCATCTTATTTATTAACGTTGTCTTTATTAAAGTCTAGCTGAGTTAGATTTGCCGCAAAACTGACAATATTATTAATGCATTTAAAATCCTGAAATATTTGTTACGTCTCTAAGAAATAAAGATTTATATAGTATATGGTGGGAATAATTTGCATAATGATTTTAACAAAACTGGGTTTAATAAATAATTATTTGCTATAATATTTGTTACTGATTTCTAATTCTGTCATGTTATTCTCAAACGTATTAAAAGCAATCCTATATATATAATTTTAAATAGAAATAAATTAAAATAACATTAAAATAATTGTAATATATTTATATTCGTTTTTATTTAGTTTCTGATTTTATATAATGTTTTATTACATACTTTTTCTCGTCTAAATGTTATGCTTAAGTAATAGGTACCAGGTACCTTAAGGGGCCGGATTAGCTCAGTCGGTAGAGCGTTCGGCTAGAAACCACAAGGTTCCTAGTTCGATACCGGTCCCCGCCAACTCAGCGTATGAGTAGCACAGGGATCTGTGCGGTAAAGTAAGGAGCTGATGGTAGGTCTGGCGCTCCACCTCAGATGCTAAAACAATCTCCTTGGTCTAGCGCTATTGAAAAGGAAATAGACTCCCTCGCTGACTGGCTGATACCGACTTTAGGCCACCCCGTCGACTTTACTTTCTTTACCTTTTACTATATCATAATTTTGTCTTAATGGACCCCTCTCCTTTTCGATATACATGTCTGGTACCTAAACTTTGGTCCTTGCCCTGATAGTCAGTTTGATTCACACTGCGTGTCGATATTTCTGGACTTTTTCTATGGTTATTAAATGACTGCTCGAACTTGAGACATAGAAACCAATGGAAGAAAAAGACCCAAATATTACATTAAAAAACAACGTTTTAATCATCAATCAATAGGGGGCCGTGTAGCTCAGTCGGTAGAGTACGCGCCAAGGAATCACAAGGTTTAGGGTTCGATACCAGTCCCGATCAACTCAGCGCATGAGTAGTACAGATTGAGTAAACTGGTCTGAGCGGTAAAGTGGGGAACTGACGGCAGGTGTAGCGCTCCACATAATCAAAAACAATAATTTGGAAAAAGGTCCACTGAACCGGGTGAGGAAGATTGGGAATGGTCATTTCTGTTCTGTGTAAAGTAGCAAAAGAAATGGAAGGGAAAGAAAATCAAGCATTAGCGAAAGGGGGATATACTCCCTCTCTATCCGGTTGTTACCGACAATAGGCCACTCCACCAACTTTTTTTTTTACTTAGTTATTGTTATAACAGAACAGAATAAACATTAAAAGTCAATCGTAATATCGAAATAAAAGTCAGGAATACTTTTTTAATTGCGTTCATTTTATGTCTTTGTTAGATGACAATAAGAGGTAAAAAGGAAAGATTGGACGAGACAGAGAGAGAGAGACGTGAACGAGATTTAACGAGACATCAGATGGATAAAGTAAATGCTTCCTTTCTGGTCAGCATAACAGCGGAAAAATGAAGGAAGAGGAAAGGGATGAAAGCAAAAGACAAGAAAGAAAGAAATGACCAATACAATTGTCTGTCGACAAAGAGAAATGACCAAACTTTGGAATTCCCACCAATTTTTTTTTTTTTTTTTTTTTTTTTTTTTTTTTGCTATGAAGCAAAAGGAAAATTGCCTGGATGCTGGTGGGGAAGGGCTTCATTGGAAAAATGGTGGATGTAGGAATGGTCAAGGAAAAACTGGAGGAAGAGCATAGATTAATGGCGACCATCAATAAAGAAAAAAAATGTGATTTGGAAGACAAGGACTGTGATGAGGCTGAAATGGAACCGAGGTGGGGTAAGGGGTAAGAGGGGGGGTTGCAAAAAGAAAAGAATAGAAATAGGGTGCGTCAGTTACAAGTTTTTTTCTTTTTTTCTTTTCTTTTTTTTTTTTTTTTTTTTTTTTTTTTTTTGCTTTTTAGGTAATTTTTTTCTGTTTCTCTCGTCTAAAAATCAGAACAGCTTATTAGATGAATAAAGAATAAAAAAAAAAAAAAGAACGAAGGCGGTTGAAGAGAAATATTAATGGAAGGTTTATCATTCTAATTTGGAAAAAGGTCCGCGGGGTCAGGTGATGGATGCAAGATTGGGAAGGGTGGGGACGATCGGGAATGGTCATTTCTGTTCGGAGGAATAGTAAGAGGAAATGGAAGGGAAAGAAAAATTGGATCACAAAAAGGATTTGATGTAGTTCTCTTTTTAATGTCTCCAAAATAGCTTGTATTAACCTAGCAAAAATATCTACTTCCATTATTGTTAGTAGAGGAAAGCTCTATCTATCTATTTCTCTATCGGTCTGTCAGTCTATCAATCGAACTTTTCTCATGTCAAATGCTGTTAATATCTTTGTTCATATCAATCTCCTTACGTCCCTAACTTTGTCAATTTCTATCTAAATATCTCCAAATCTCTGTTCATTTATATCTACTTATATCCCTTTCTGTGTTTATATATACCTTCTAATATTTCCCTGTCCATTCCGATCTACTTATCTCTCTATTTAGGTCCATTCCTACCAACTTATCATCTATGTCTATTTCTATCTACGTATCTTCATATCTGTTTCCATTTCTATCTACGTATCTTCCTAGCTGAGTCCATTCCTATCTACGTATATTCCTAGTTGAGTCCATTCCTATCTACGTATATTCCTAGCTGAGTCCATTCCTATCTACGTATATTCCTAGCTGAGTCCATTCCTATCTACGTATCTTCCTAGCTGAGTCCATTTCTATCTACGTATCTTCATATCTGTGTCCATTTCTATCTACGTATCTTCCTAGCTGAGTCCACTCCTATCTACGTATCTTCCGAGCTGAGTCCACTCCTATCTACGTATCTTCCTAGCTGAGTCCATCCTATCTACGTTCCTAGCTGAGTCATTCCTATCTACGTATCTTCCTAGCTGAGTCCATTTCTCTATCGTATTTCATATCTGTGTCCATTTCTTCTACGTATCTTCCTAGCTGAGTCCACTCCTATCTACGTATCTTCCTAGCTGAGTCCACTCCTATCTACGTATCTTCCTAGCTGAGTCCACTCCTATCTACGTATCTTCCTAGCTGAGTCCATTCCTATCTACGTATCTTCCTAGCTGAGCATTTCTATCTACGTATCTTCCTAGCTGAGTCCATTCTATCTACGTATCTTCCTAGCTGAGTCCTTTTCTATCTACGTATCTTCCTAGCTGAGTCCATTTCTATCTACGTATCTTCCTAGCTGAGTCCTTTTCTATCTACGTATCTTCCTAGTTGAGTCCATTTCTATCTACGTATCTTCCTAGCTGAGTCCATTCATATCAACGTATCTTCCTAGCTGAGTCCATTCCTATCTACGTATCTTCCTAGTTGAGTCCATTCCTATCTACGTATCTTCCTAGCTGAGTCCTATCTACGTATCTTCCTAGCTGAATCCATTTCTATCAACGTATCTTCCTAGCTGAGTCCATTCCTATCAACGTATCTTCCTAGCTGAGTCCATTTCTATCAACGTATCTTCCTAGTTGAGTCCATTCCTATCTACGTATATTCCTAGTTGAGTCCATTCCTATCTACGTATATTCCTAGTTGAGTCCATTCTATCTACGTATATTCCTAGCTGAGTCCATTTCTATCTACGTATCTTCCTAACTGAGTCCATTTCTATCTACGTATCTTCCTAACTGAGTCCATTTCTATCAACGTATCTTCCTAGCTGAGTCCATTTCTATCAACGTATCTTCCTAGCTGAGTCCATTTCTATCTACGTATCTTCCTAACTGAGTCCATTTCTATCTACGTATCTTCCTAGCTGAGTCCATTCCTATCTACGTATCTTCCTAACTGAGTCCATTTCTATCTACGTATCTTCCTAACTGAGTCCATTTCTATCTACGTATCTTCCTAACTGAGTCCATTCCTATCTACGTATCTTCCTAGCTGAGTCCATTTCTATCTACGTATCTTCCTAGCTGAGTCCATTCCTATCTACGTATCTTCCTAACTGAGTCCATTCCTATCTACGTATCTTCCTAGCTGAGTCCATTTCTATCTACGTATCTTTCTATCTAGGTATCTCACTATCTATGTATATTTCTATCTATACATCTCCCTATATATGTCTATTTCTATCTACGTATCTCTCTATGCCCATTCCTTTGTACATATCTCTCTATGTCTATTCCTATCTATGTATCTCCCAATCCATGACCATTTCTATCTACGCAATCCTTATCTGTCTATTTCTATCTATGTATCTCCCAATCTATGCCTATTCCTATATACATATCTCCTATCTCTGTCTATTTCTAGCTCCTTATTTCCTTGAAAAGGAAATATTGAATTCGAACCCGCTTTCAACATTTCATGAGCCAGTGTGGCAAAGTAAAACCGTTGCTCTCCATATCTGATAGATCTTGGAGAAGGCCTGAATCTAGCAATAAATAAAGAAAAAGATTAATGTGAATGTAAGAAAATATTGCATAGATTTATCCGTAAATACATGAGGTGATTTCGATTTTGTTAGTTTTTCTTGTTTATACTGTTACTGCAGAGACGATGTTCGTTATACAAGTACATTAGATTGACTTTCCTTTGTCTCGTTTCAATATAAAAGCTTATATATATATATAAGGCGGTCTTCCTATCTATAGCTCTGCTGATGAGGCCTAATAGGCCGAAATGTACATACAGAGATTGATTTTTCTCGATTTGTTTAGCCTTACATTTGAATAGGTAAAGTAAGTAAAGTTGTCGGGGCGGCTTAAAGTCGGTATCAGCCAATCAGCGAGGGAGTCTATCCCCTTTTCACTTGCGCTAGACCAAGGAGATTATTTTAGCGTCTGAGGTGGAGCGCCGCACCTACCATCAGCTCCTTACTTTACCGCACAGATCCTTGTGCTACTCATACGCTGAGTTGGCGAGGACCGGTATCGAACTAGGAACCTTGTGGTTTCTAGCCGAACGCTCTAATTAATTATTAATTAATTAACTTTCAAAATTAAGTATGACTTCAATTAAACATATATATATTTGGGAGAATATATATATACCAGTAAAGAAATTTATACTTGCACTGGCTTCAAATCAAGTCATGCTGATAGTGCCAGTTCTCACTAGATCCCCGAAGTTAAGAAGCGATTAAGTCTTCTAACTACTAAGATGGGTGACTATTTAGTCACTGCAAGTACTGCAAGCAACATAAGACTTGGGTCTTATACTAAGCAAATCTTAGTAAATAACAATTCGTACCTGCACGAAATTGTGTGCATAGAAAGATAAATATCTTATGATATAGATTCGGTGTCTGACTATCCGAAACTGTCAATACTTACGTCCCAATACCCCCAGGAATTGTGTAAGTTTATCAATGAGTATTAAAGTCTAGCTGAGCTAGATTTGCCTCAAATAAGCCCAGGTTTGTTAATGCGTTTAATATACTATTATGTTCGTTATATATCAATAACAAATGAAGATTTACATAGTATGGGATGTGAATAATTTGTATAATGGTTTTAACAAAATTGGGATTAATGAATAATTACTTAGTGCTATTGTTTTATTCTCAAATGTATTAAGATCAATTCTATGTATAATTTGATAAAGAAATCAACCAAAATAAATTAGAATAAGTGAAATCTTTTTTTATTCGAATTCTTAAATAGTTTCATTAGATTTTGTAATCTAATTTAATATTGTATTACATTAAAAGTTAGATACTTGCGCCCGGAGGACGTATATATTAGCTAGTATAATTAATATACTCAGTTACTAAGGTGACACAAGGTTGCAGTAGAAAAAGTAAATGCATTACACTGTAGAGTTTCTAGATCTCTTATCAGATCTCTATTCGGTATATATTTCTATAATCCGACAAAGATTTGGTGAAAATATTTTATTCAAGTTTGTTGCTTGTTTCTAGGCGCTTATTTAAACTCTTTTGTTTTATAATAAATTTTTGAAGGCGTAATAATGCACATTTATGTTTAAAAAACATATTTATTTCTTTTTTTTCTTTTTTTTTTCATATTAAGGGTCCAAATATTTTCAAGCAAAGCTCATCATCAGGGAATGAATTATTTTCTCATAATTTTCATCTGTATTTGATAAATTCAATCGTGTTGTTGTTCATTGAATGTTTGGTGGTAACTGTGAAAAATTTTTTTTTTTTTTTTTTTTCCGGCGAAGATATAGTTACGCTCGGTAAATTCCGTAATAAATCGGTGCGGTGATCGTGTTCCGCGGGATTTTTTGAAAATTATTTCATATATAAATTCTTTTTTCTTTTTTTTTATAATACTATAAAATAATGAAGTCCTGCTCAGGACACTGAAATAAAGATTTTTTTGTCATTATTTTCATAGTGAGTTCGAAGCATTAATTAAAATGTAATAAAAATTTTTGAAGGCGTAATAATGCACATTTATGTTTAAAAAACATATTTTATTTCTTTTTTTCTTTTTTTTTTTCATATTAAGGGTCCAAATATTTTCAAGCAAAGCTCATCATCAGGGAATGAATTATTTTCTCATAATTTTCATCTGTATTTGATAAATTCAATCGTGTTGTTGTTCATTGAATGTTTGGTGGTAACTGTGAAAAAATTTTTTTTTTTTTTTTTTTTCCGGCGAAGATATAGTTACGCTCGGTAAATTCCGTAATAAATCGGTGCGGTGATCGTGTTCCGCGGGATTTTTTGAAAATTATTTCATATATAAATTCTTTTTTTTTTTTTTTATAATACTATAAAAATAGAAAATAATTCATTCCCTGATGATGAGCTTTGCTTGAAAATATTTGGACCCTTAATATGAAAAAAAAAAAGAAAAAAAAGAAATAAATATGTTTTTTAAACATAAATGTGCATTATTACGCCTTCAAAAATTTATTATTACATTTTAATTAATGCTTCGAACTCACTATGAAAATAATGACAAAAAAAATCTTTATTTCAGTGTCCCTGAGCAGGACTTCATTATTTTATAGTATTATAAAAAAAAGAAAAAAGAATTTATATATGAAATAATTTTCAAAAAATCCCGCGGAACACGATCACCGCACCGATTTATTACGGAATTTACCGAGCGTAACTATATCTTCGCCGGAAAAAAAAAAAAAAAAAAATTTTTCACAGTTACCACCAAACATTCAATGAACAACAACACGATTGAATTTATCAAATACAGATGAAAATTATGAGAAAATAATTCATTCCCTGATGATGAGCTTTGCTTGAAAATATTTGGACCCTTAATATGAAAAAAAAAAGAAAAAAAAGAAATAAATATGTTTTTTAAACATAAATGTGCATTATTACGCCTTCAAAAATTTATTATTACATTTTAATTAATGCTTCGAACTCACTATGAAAATAATGACAAAAAAATCTTTATTTCAGTGTCCCTGAGCAGGACTTCATTATTTTATAGTATTATAAAAAAAAGAAAAAAGAATTTATATATGAAATAATTTTCAAAAAATCCCGCGGAACACGATCACCGCACCGATTTATTACGGAATTTACCGAGCGTAACTATATCTTCGCCGGAAAAAAAAAAAAAAAAATTTTTCACAGTTACCACCAAACATTCAATGAACAACAACACGATTGAATTTATCAAATACAGATGAAAATTATGAGAAAATAATTCATTCCCTGATGATGAGCTTTGCTTGAAAATATTTGGACCCTTAATATGAAAAAAAAAAAGAAAAAAAAGAAATAAATATGTTTTTTAAACATAAATGTGCATTATTACGCCTTCAAAAATTTATTATTACATTTTAATTAATGCTTCGAACTCACTATGAAAATAATGACAAAAAAAAATCTTTATTTCAGTGTCCCTGAGCAGGACTTCATTATTTTATAGTATTATAAAAAAAAGAAAAAAGAATTTATATATGAAATAATTTTCAAAAAAATCCCGCGGAACACGATCACCGCACCGATTTATTACGGAATTTACCGAGCGTAACTATATCTTCGCCGGAAAAAAAAAAAAAAAAATTTTCACAGTTACCACCAAACATTCAATGAACAACAACACGATTGAATTTATCAAATACAGATGAAAATTATGAGAAATAATTCATTCCCTGATGATGAGCTTTGCTTGAAAATATTTGGACCCTTAATATGAAAAAAAAAAGACAAAAAAGAAATAAATATGTTTTTTAAACATAAATGTGCATTATTACGCCTTCAAAAATTTATTATTACATTTTAATTAATGCTTCGAACTCACTATGAAAATAATGACAAAAAAAATCTTTCTTTTGTTTTAAATATTGTCGATGTATTTTAATTCGCTCTAGACTCAAGTGAGTCTAGAGCGAATTAAAATACGAATTGGACTAATATGTGTGTGTGTGTGTGTGTGTGTGTGTGTGTAGGGTTCAGTGGATAGAACGTCCGCCTAGGAACAACAAGGTTCCTGGTTCTATACTAGTGTATGAGTAGCTGATGGTAGGTGTAACGCCCCACGTCAGACACAAAAAACAATCTCCTTTTCTAGCGCTACTGAAAAGGGTGATATACTCCCTCGTTGTCTTGCTGATACCGGCTTTAGGCCACCCCGATTATATATATATATATATATAATATTATATATATATATATATATATATAAATGATGGTATGGAGTCCACGTATGCTTTTTGTCAGTATATCTGATGAGCACACACACACACACACACACACACACACATACACACACACACACATATATATATATATATATATATATATATATATAATATATATGATGTTGAGTCCACGTATGCTTTTTTGTCAGTATATATGATTAGTATATATAAGCGTATGAGTAGCACAGGGATCTGTGCGGTAAAGTAAGGAGCTGATGGTAGGTGTGGCGCTCCATCTCAAACGCAAAAACAATCTCCTTGTTCTAGCACTAGTGAAAAGGGGATAGACTTTCTCGCTGATTGGCTGATACCGACATTAGGCCACCCCGACGACTTATTTTACTTTATATATATATATAAAGGTGAACAATAAATGATCAGACAAACTGGAATATTTCTTTTATGTTATTTATCTTTTGATTGTTCTCAACTAGTTTCGACCGTAGACCATCGTCAGAAAAAAATGATTGTGAAAGTAACTGTTTTTTCGAAAATGTTTTCTAAGTGTTAGATAAGCCACAAAAAGTTCGGGCAAAGAAATGTATTAGAAGTGGCGAGTCTGTTTATATATATATATATATATATATATATATATATACCAAGCGTGTTGGTAAATCCTTGCGATGAGAAAAAAACCAGCAAATAGTTTGATTGTAAAAATATACTACCAAACATCAACCGGGGAGAAAAAAAATTTTGAAAAAAAGAAAAGACAAAGATAGTCGTACCAATAAAAAGTAATCTATTCGTACAGTATTTGGCCAAAAGAAAAAACAATTTATATGTATATATATGTATATAAGATATATATATATATATATATATATTCATATAACCGCTAGGAGAATAGCAAATAAGTAAAAAGTGCTCAATACCTAAGTAGAGCAAATAATAAACATAAATCTAATGAGTCAGACGAACCTACTATTAGTTTCGCTTAATGCTCTTCAGGTCTAAGATCTGACTCTCAGTCAGATCTTAGCCCTGAAGAGCATTAAGCGAAACTAATAGTAGGTTCGTCTGACTCATTAGATTTATCTTATATATATATATATATATATATGAGAGAGAGAGTGAGAGAGAGGTTTGAGTGTGTGTATGCAGTGCAGAATATATATCTCCTATGTACAGAAAAGATCACACTTTCTGTTACTGGCCTTCCGGCTGGAATTAAACTATAGTATGTTCTTCTCACTCTGTCGTGTTTTCCTCTTCGGGCGGGAAACGATGCTGCGTACTTGTCTTCAGGCAAGACTTGTCCCGGGGATTCTAGTACAGTAGAAGCATCTCCCCCATTGCACCAACATAGTGATCGTGGGAACTAGTATTATTTTTGGTCTTGCCCATATTTAGGTGCATGGGATCTATCGTTAAAAAAAGACCACGAGCTGCCAATAGAAATACGCTGTCCTTTATTTGAAATCAGAAATGTACCCCCCCCCCCGTTCAGTTTCACCAATTTTGGCAACTAGTACACACTTTGTTTTCACCTGACTACCTGCATTTACCTCTTATGAAAACGACACATCTTACAGGACGGTACTTGTTCAATTATATGTGTCTGTGTGCGTGTGAACACAAGCTATGCTTTGTCAAGTCAACCGATACTAAATCACCAATCCCCCAAAGACTTGAAACCTTGTTCAATTGTATGCACATATGTACATTCGACCGTCTCAGTGTGGCTACATGTAAATATACCAACGTTTTCTGTGTGTGTGTGTGTTGGTTTCATGGTTGTATTTTACGGCATGTCAATGCATTGGGTTATTTTATGCCAAAGACGTTTTGTTTTATTCATCCTTAACGGGTACTCAATTTTTAAAAAACTCAATTCTTTTTTAAACATATCTTTTTAAACTCATTATGTTCCATTTAACCCTTAGATAGAACCCTAACATGTACTACCACTCAGAATCAGAGTGGACCTGGAAGTAATGGCAATGGCGGGGTACTCTCCACTCCCCGAGTTCCAGAATTGGAACTTCACCATCAGATAGTTTAGCGTCATACCCACGACAATAAGATGCTAGAAAATACCCCATATAACATATTCTCCTAATTAAATAAACATAAATAAATAAGTCCAAATGAATAAAACCAAACAAACGAGACATTTTCTTCGGCATCTGGATCCCGATTTACGGAAAACTACTAGAAAGCTTGAACGTCTACAACTGCAGATCATAAAGAAAAATATTCTAAAAAAGTGTTCTATAACGATACCTGTATATATATATATATATATATATATATATATTGTGTGTGTTGAAAAAGTATCATGACTGAAACTGTCTTACCAAAGCATTATTCGGCCTACAATGTATATTTGTAAATATATGAAAATATTTTCTTTTATGAAAAAAAAAGCATCTTTTCATAGAAATTCAAATAATGTTTTTCACGTGAATTAACTTAATAGTGTATGTTACCCAATCCTACACAGAATATCTAAAAAGGTCAACTAATAACTACGTTTAACTTTCCTTCGTACAAATATCTATCTATATCTCAATACGTCCAATTAGAAAAATAACAGAAAAAGATCTTATTGTATATTCCGTATAAGGAAAATTTTAGAAAAGATTAGATTGTGTGTGGATGAGGGGAGGTAATTCAAATAAAAAAAAAGTTTTCTACTGGGTTTTCGTTTTCTAGATTTGATAAAAGGGGGTGATAAGAAGTTTTATTTACCAAATAAAGACGTACACACACACACGCATACACACACACAACACACACACATACTATTTACTACTCCCCTTCGCACGAGCAAGATGTGACACAAGATCAATTATTAAGCGTTGTTTAACAGATTTCGATTCAGAGTTTTCCTTATATATATATATATATATATATATATCCTTTCAATAGTTAAAAAAAACTTAACAAACCATAATTTGACTATTACAAATTTATTTCGACCGCCAACTCAATAAATGAGCCCAGTCTCGTTAGACAGCCCTTACATAAAACCAAGAAAATAAACGAGAATGGAGAAAAACCTTTTTCTTTCTCTTTTTACAAGACCAATAGATTCTCCTATCTTCAAACACACCCCACAAAACCTTATATATGGTGTCGATAATAATAATAAAATAATATAAATATGTATGTATATATATATGTGTGTGTGTGTGTGTGTGTGTGTGTGTGTGTGTGTGTGTGTGTGTGTAAAATGGGGAAAACAATCCGACAGCATGTGGAAAAATATCGACAAAACATGAAGGGTGAATATCTATTCTTGATGGTAATGTCGATCGAAACGTTATAGCGTCGGCATTACTATCAAGAATTAATATTCATCCTTTGGAACACTTCGTGTTTTGTCTATATTTTACGACATATATATATATATATATATATATATATATATATATATATATATATATATATATAAAAATCTTGGACCAAAGCTGCAACGTGTGCAATATATTCTTCTTTTGTTGAACATGAACACCCCAGAAGGCGCTCGAACTGCGAATTCGTTTTCCTCTGTGAACGCTTTATAGCGAACCGATGGACATTTCTCATTACATACACGCCATACACCGTAGCAAGTTCACAATGAATTTCTGTTGGACTTTTGCGCAATCATATTTGTTTTGAGCCTTACAAATATTGCATTGCGTTGTTGCGAAGAATCGGGTAGCGACTTATCTTGCCGGTGAAGTAAACATCTGCACGTCGCTTGCATTTTCCATTAGGGAGAAGAAAAAAATTAGCGCACCTTTTTTTATAGACATATATAATCGATATAATTTTTCCACGTGACCTTTTAAACTTCATCTAATGGTGAAGTTCTAATTTTGGAGCTCTGGGGAATGTGGAGTACCCCTTCATCGTCATTATTGCCAGGTCCACTCTGACCCGGAGAGGTAGTACCTGATAGGGTTCAATATATGGGTAAAATTAAAAATGTGTTTTAAAATAGTTAAAAGAAATTGTTTTAGAATTTTTTTGAATATCTATCAAGCATGAATAGAACAAAACGTCTTCGGCATAAAATAACCCATCAAGGGTTGATATGCCGTAAAACCCAACAAACTAAACCAAACCACGTGGTATACTAAAAGTGTTTCGATGACATAATTTCGGTGCCATTTTACTTACTTTTTTATTCTTTATTTTATTTTTATCTTTAGTAAAAATTTAGCGCTATTTTAAAAACACACTTTACATCCCTCCTGTTGCTTTGTGTTTGCAGTTTTCACAATGCTTTTATTCTGGTCAATGACTATCTACCTTAATTTTCTGATATCCTTCGTCTATATCAAAATCCTTGTCACCATTGTTGAGGTTCAGTTGTTCTGTTCTTCACCTAATCCAGTTGGTAATTATAGTATGCGGGTTTTTGTTGTGACCTGTTTAGGGGTTAGAATAAAGACACAAGAGATGAAATGAGTTAAACAAATATATTAACAAAGAACAGTAGTACAAACTTATACAAATGCGAAGGTTACTCGCAAGGCGGTCTTATCAACAGTCCGCTGAAATATTGACTCTCACTTAAGTGCAGAACCTGCTACTATTTATAGTTGGAAGAGCTTATGTGTGCGTTGTAAATTACCATAACAGTGTTCTATAGTGTTAATCAAAAAGATGGGTCTTACTCGCAGAAAGTTCAACTTAGCAATTCATTTGAGGACTGTTGCAAATGATCTTAAATTCTTTCTGTCCTCGTCTCTCATT
This sequence comes from Doryteuthis pealeii, assembly GCA_023376005.1. Taxonomy (NCBI): domain Eukaryota; kingdom Metazoa; phylum Mollusca; class Cephalopoda; order Myopsida; family Loliginidae; genus Doryteuthis; species Doryteuthis pealeii. Next base: position 61,502,453 of record CM042142.1, on the reverse strand, counting down.
GGCCAAATTTTACCCGAAATGCCTGTCGTTGTTGAGAAATTTCATAAATAGAAGTGACGTTTTTTCGTACATTTTATACCACCAGATAAGTAAAAAAAAAAAAAGTAAAGTCGTCGGGGTGGCCTAAAGTCAGTCTCAGCCAGACAGCGATGGAGTCTATCCCCTTTTCACTAGTGCTAAACCAAAGATTGTTTTGTCGTCTGAGACGGAGCGCTACACTTACCATCAGCTCCTCACTTTACCGCTCAGATTCCTGTACTACTCATACGCTGAGTTGGCGAGGACCGGTATTGAACCTTGTGTTTCCTAGTCGGACGCTCTACCGACTGAGCTAAACTGGCCCTAACATATATTATTAGTATAGTTCATTTAAAAGTACAGTACCAACTTCTCTTGTATGAACGCCGCCACCTAGCTCTCGTGTCGTGTGATTTGGGGAATATACTACCAGGCAGCATCTACCCTCTCGCCGAAAAGAGGTAAAGGCTGGGTTTATTGCCTGGTTCCTGAAGTACCCAGAAGGAAAATACCGTGGAACCGTAGCAATTTTTTCACCCACTACTCAGGAGACTTACTTCCTGTGGAGCACTTCACATTAAACCAATTTTGAATTAATCTTTGGCTTTATGGGGAGCTGAATATACCACGTATCTTTTCATATTCAGTGATAGCATCCACTTCGAGTGTGGCAAAGATCCTCACCTTGCGTCTATCCTATTCGAACACCTCAGCCAAATTCCTTCCGTCCGTCTCCTCAAAAAAGTTAGGCAAGACTCTCTCTCTCTCTCTCTCTCTCTCTCTCTCTCTCTCTCTCTCTCATCAGAAACAAGTTCGTTTTTCACACGTCATCTTTCTCTCTCTCTCATCAGAACAAGTTCCGTTTTTCACATGTCATCTTTACTCTCTCTCTCTCTCTCTCTCCTCATCAGAACAAGTTCCGTTTTCACATGTCATCATTACTCTCTCTCTCTCTCTCTCTCTCTCTCTCTCTCTCTCTCTCTCTCTCTCTCTCTCCAATCAGAAACCAAGGTCCGTTTTTCACGCGTCATCCTTATTCTGGGTATTTTCCAAAATGACACTTTTCCACATTCGTACCACGTCAAACCACCGCTGACGTCACACACTGACTTCCACACTCATAATCAATTTACAGACCTACTAATGTATTCTTGGTTTACAAAGTTAGTTTAATAATTATAGGTTTAAAGTTTCCAATTTTGTACAGGACAAATGTCTCTCTTCACAATCATTCAAATATGTTAAGCACTTCATACTTAGTTGCAATCTCAAATTTTAAGAGAAGTTAGTGCATTAATGTAGTTCGCAATCTGGGAATAATCTCAATGAAGGAGAGCCACCATTCTCCTTACAGCACTAGAACTGGAGCGTAACCATTGGATACAGCTTAGTGTCATACCGAAAACACTCTTTGGTGGGACTGATCTTACCTCACTGCAGGGGATAAAGTCAACGTATTCTAAACCCCACCAACAGAGGATGGACGAACATATATGTATGTATGTGTGTGTGTGTGTGTGTGTGTGTGTGTGTGTGCGCGCGCGCAGAGAAGGGATTAGATAGCGTAATCAAACTATTTATTACCAGTGAAAAAGAAATCACTGATATATAATATAAATACATTGCTAATTATTTTACAATACAAAGCCCAGTGAATGGTTTAAAAGAAATGTGTTATAAATCAGGAATAAAAGGATTTACAGTGATTAGAAATTAAGACAGACATTAATTAGAAGATAATATTCTATATGCATAATTTATTTAGCAAAATCAAATATATAGCACGAGGTTTGCTCGGAAATTATCCCAGCTATTAACGAAAAGTAATCCAATGACGTAAAGTACTTAGAAACACAACGTTGATCCCAGTACTCTTTCCTCTTTTCAAAAACAATCCACTTTAGGGATTGCCATCAGCTGCTTTGTCACATTCACCTTAATCTAGATCAGAATTTACTCCATTTCAAAGTGTTGTAAATCTCTGTACAATGGTTAAAATGGTGCCTCACACAGAAGCAGTAAGTTCTAAGTCTCACCAAGACACTTTGACTACTCGGGCCTCTTTTTTGTCCACTTTTGAATGTGTAATACACTTCTCACCTTTATATGGGTGCACTGTCAGCTAAAGCTTTAGAGTACACCAACTGTACCTCTACAGATGGGTAAGACCCTCTCCCAATGGGGCCATTTTTTGGTCTTTGATGGCGACCTGTGATGCTTAAGAATAGAACCCTTGTAGACATGCAACACTCTACTTTGGTCCTTAATTAGGCTTGAAGGACGGTCGGAGAGCCCCCTCCACCCGATCAATCGGATGCTTAAATCAAGCCCTAGCACCTATATGATTGTTAATATGCCCCAACCCTATTGACCTTATGGCAAGCCCTAACCCTTTTTATCATATATGTGCCTGAAGGTGTTGGCTCAGGGTCTTAATATCCTGGGTATGACGTTAAATTCTATCTGATGGTGAAGTTCGAATTTTGGAGCTCTGTGGAATATGGAGTACCCCTTCATCACCATTACTCCCAGGTCCACTCTGATCTGGAGTTGTAATATCTGTTTGGGTCCCATTTATGAGTCAAATAGAAAACATGAGCTTAAAATGTGCTTAAAAAATGACCGATGAAGAATGAATAAAACCAAACATCAAACCAACTAATCTTTGTATGGTCCTCATTTGCATAGAAATTGATACAAAATATCACAAGATATTTTTCTAGTTTTATTAGTAGTGTCTCTTATTTCTGGGCGAGGCTTATAAATTTTGAACGAACTTTGTAAGTTAAAGTAAAGTAAAGTCGTCGGGGTGGCCTAAAGTCGGTATCAGCCAGACAGCAAGAGAGTATATCCTCTTTTCACTAGTGCTAGACCAATGAGATTGTTTTTGCGTCTGAGGTGGAGCGCCACACCTACCATCAGCTCCTTACTTTACCGCAGAGATCCATGTGATACTCATACGCTGAGTTGGTGAGGGTGGGTATCGAACCAGGGACCTTGTCGTTCCTAGCCGAATACTCTACCGACTGAGCTAAACCGGTCCCTTCCTTCCTACAAGCTTTGTAGGGAGGTACTATCGATAGATCCATGGGCAGCAAGTCATTCTTTGTAAAGTCGATCGTCACTGAGTTATCCATGAACATGCCTTTATGAAAAGCTGAACTTAAAACTTAGTTTATGATGAACAGTATTAAAATTGGTTAACTAGTCATTGAATGTGCCGAATCGTTCTACTATATGAAAGGATCCGATGGAAGTTTCACTGATTACCGTTTGTTTCTGACGAGAAAAGAATTATAATTATGAGAATTATCGACTTTCCGAAGAACTGTGTGATTATGTAGATCTTTCATGCTATCATACATGCATTCACATTCGTCACGGTGAGTGAACGATGCGCTTTATAGAGGAATTAGCGACTCATTAGAATTATAAGAAGCTAATCTCGTTATGGTTTGTGTATTTATGATAGTTTCATCATATATATATATAATATATAATATATATATATATATATATATATATATATCCTGATATAACAATGAATCAATGAATGTAATTCTGTGTTCTTTGTAGTCCTGGTCTGAGTTTGGCCTAACTATCTACTAGAATTAAAAGAGTTTTGAAATGTTGCATATCATTAAAATCAATAGAGTTCAGTGTTCATGCTCTATCTATACCTATATAAAGAGCAGTTTTGTGTATGTATGTATGTATGTATGTCCGATATAACTACGAAAATAAAACAAATAAAAAGTAAATATATATACACATTCACAATTACGGAAACTAGCTTTTGTGCAAAGAATTATAAAGATTTGATTTATATTCATGAAGAATTATAATTTACATAGTAATAGCATTGAATTCTACTAAGCCACGTTGACAGTGTTTGCCACTGTTAAACGTAAACAAATTAATATCTTAAACTAAAATTTAGTATTGTTTAAAAACTCTAACTATAAATACAATAATAGATATCAGATATTCCGCAAACATATAAGTAATATTTTTTAATATTTTTCATTGAGAAATTTTTAATTAGCTATTTTTAATCACTTGATATAATGTTATGAAACACTCCATATTATATAACATAGTTCTTACTATGTCTTTTTTTTATATGTGATATCATTCCTTCTACCCAATTAACGTCGGGTAGTCCCTTCTCGTGCCAAATATAACATAGTTAAAATTACTTTTAATATATTAATTGATGTTGATACGATTCATAGTTTAACGCTACATCAATGGCCAACAGAGTATAGTTTGCTAACTTTGATCTAAATGTTTTTCATTTAATCTCAAAGGTATTAACTTATTTTTGTCTAACGAGGCACTAGTGGTTATTGAGTTATATTTCTTGGATATAACTAATTTAATGGTGATGATAGTCGATGTATGTCCCTCAGTCGGTAGAACATCTACCTAAGCACCAAAAGGTTCCGGGTTCGATATTGGCTTTCACCAAATCAGTGCATGAGTAGCACAGCTAGGATCTGTACGGTAAAGTAGGAAGCTGGTGGTAGGTGTGGCATCCACCTCAGAGTCAAAATTACACTCTATAGTTTAGTACAAGTAAAAAGGGTAGACTCACTCGTTTTCCTGCTGATACCGACAATAGGCCACTTCGCTTACTATATATATGTACTAGAAGCGACTACCCAGTATCGCTTGAGTAGAGGTTGAGGAAACCTGGTGTAATTGATTTGATTACTTTTGAGATTATAAATGCTTGAGATTTTTAAGTAAAATGTCAATGCTATATCTATGTACATTTTAATTTTTAAATATCTTCGAATATAAATCAAATCTTCATAACGTTTGCACAAAAAGCTGAAACCGCTGCACGGTGTTCCATGTCGCGCGTTATTTGCCGAGTTTACTTGTCATGATTATTTTCAATGATTATCGAATTTTATACGATATACGCATTGTAATTGCCTTCAAAAAATATAAACAATAATATACTTTACTTAACAATGCTCCAAAAAGCAAATTTGCAAATGATATATAATATATATATATTATATATATATATATATATATCTTTTTTTAAATAATAAAGATTCATTCTGATTAAGCTTCTAAGACCAACAGAAGCTTAATATCAATCGAATGTAATTGTTTGGTTATTTTTATTCATTTTTCCTTAATTTTTCCTCACATCAATATGCTATTATCATGCGTAATTCAATAATAATAATAATAAATAATAGCACTCGAGAGGTTCCACATTAATACTTAGTTGATTGAAAAAAAAAGAAAATATTTGATTTGAACTCGATTCACCATGTCCATTTTCTATGGCGATAAACATTACATGACAAGCACCTCCTCTCCTCGATACATACTGGAGATTGTCGTGCACTTTAATCATCCAAAAGCCTCTCTTCATTTTTCTCATTTTCCGTCTGAAATTGCAGGGGGGGGTAAACTTGGCAGTCTACGGTAATTACCCGATAGTAATCACCGGATTCTATTTTCCTGTATAAAAAAGATTGTTGAAAATAACTTTACATTTATCATAGATTGTTAAATTTTTATCATGATTTTTATCATATTTGATATGGGTATGAATACTGATCCCGCCAACTCGGCGTATGAGTAGCACAGCTTGGGTAATCTAATCTCTACTATTCTATAAAAACAGAAGAAAAACACTCTCTCTAGTCAACCGCTAGCGAAAAGGGACTAGCCTCCCTGGATGTTCGGCTGAAAACGACAGTAAGCGACTCAGCCAACTTTCTAGGCCGTTCTAGTATTAACAGTTACTTCTTTTTAGTCAGTATGTTTTTTTTTCTTATATATATATATATATATATATATATATATATATATATATATATATATGGCCGGTTTATCTCAGTCGGTAGAGCGTTCGGCTAGAAACCACAAGGTTCCTAGTTCGATACCGACCCTCGCCAAGCACAGGGATCTGTGCCGTAATGTAAGGAGTTGATGGTAAGTGTGGCGCTCCACCTCAGATGCAAAAAACAGTCTCATTGGTCTAGTGCTAGTGAAAATGGGATATACTCCCTCGCTTCTGGCTGATACCGACTTTAGGCCACCCCGACGACTTTACTTATATAAGTGGGATTTAGCAGATTTGAATTCGGAGTTTTCCTTCTGGTTACCTAACCCAAGTTAAAGAGCCCAATCTGCTCCACTATTTAGCCATAGCTGGAGGGAGGATAGCTGGATGCATGCCTTTCACCGGTGTATTAGTTCTATGTGAAATGCAAACAGCCTCGTCCAGGGATTTGAAGTCGGGCCAACGAGTCTATATCCTACGACGATAACCATTACTCCACGCGTCTTACTGGTTTACATGTGCATATTTTTAGGTATTACATTCTTTTTTTTACCTTGTAGCATGCACATCTATTCGCATGCATAAGTACACATGTGCAAATAGACGTAAGAGCAAAGCGTGCTTCTGTCACTTGCTGAAATACGACGGCACCTGAATGACAAGCAAGTCTTCAATAATTAGAGATGAGGGCTTGACCATTCCTTTATTCTTTTCTTTCGTTACAATCCTTTCTTTTACTGGAGATGATATGTTGCGTTTGAAACAGCCGATGGGAGACGACAAGTCATTGATATGATAGAGAGATTCTACAGGATTTCCTCATCACCTTCGGTAAACCTATTTATCTGACTATACAACCATGAAAGACGACCGTCCCCCTCTGTTTACTGGATAGCTTTAACGGAGTAACGTTTACATCTATCTAAAGCTCTTATGTACATCAGAGGCTATGACTTTTCGAATAATCGACACGTCAAAGTCAATGAACCAAACAGTAAAGGAGCGCGGGAGTTGTCAGAATTAATAAGACAATAGCAGTGCTTTCTAACATTTTGTTATGGATTCATCCACTTTTATTTTAACGACATAGATTTATCCGAGAACTAGAAACGGCTACCCAGTGTCGCCTGAGTAGAAGATCGGGGCCGGAGGGGGGGGGTTAAAATACCTGGTGCATTGATATTTATTTATAATCATTTTCGATTCATAAATGCTAGACATTTTTAGTAGAATTTCAATGCTATTTCTATGTATATTTTGATTTTTAAATATATTCGAATATAAATCAAATCTTCATAATTTTTACACAAAAAGCAAGAACCGGTGGTATTTAATGTATGCATATATTTACTTCGTCGTTAATTGTTTCATTTTCGTAGTTTTATCTGGAAATATATTTATAGATATACACCAGCTGCCCTTAGTATAGATAACATTTGCCTAAAATTCAGAAATTAATAAAAACGGAATATTTCTTGTTATTTGGAGAAAAACAATTTTTTTCTGGGTTTCAATGGATTGTGTTCAAGCAAATAAAGTTTGCATTTCATATTCCAAATTCTATTTAAAATGGCTTAATTTGAAATGTAATATTACTACGCTGGGTACTGCTGGAGAAGCGGGGACGAACTCATAAGTGACGTTCTCCTATGGAAACCAGTACATGAGCATGTCAGTGTGGACTGCCCAGCAAATATCTACATTGACCAGCTCTGCGCGAAGACTGGATGCTCCTGAGAACAATGAATGATAGGGATGGTTGGTGAGGGATTGTTATAGAGGTATGTGCTATTATGATAAACATTTCTACGATATCTAAGAGGGATTGAACGAATAATTTCTTTTTGTGCCGAAATTCTAATTTTATCATATGAATGATGAAGCTGAGTAAAACATTCATGTCTAAATTTTTATATAAGTTCTCATCGTTTGAGTAGTTTGAAAAACAAACAACCCAACGAATGATCAGAATTTATATCAAAATGTAGACACGAAAATAAATACTTACTGAGCCAAGTGAAAACTAATGACTCGAAACAACGCTTTGCTAAATATACAGGAATATGTCCTACAGATAAAAATAGATAAAGAAAAACAAAGTAAAACCCGCAAAATAGAATCCATATCCTGCTACACGTAGCACCTAACCAATCAAAACACAAACATTAAATAAAAGGTAACGTCTGAATCCTAACCAGGAAAAGCAGAGTGAATGGAGCCCCTAATAAATGTGTCAACAAAGGACACTAAAACCCCGTGACAATGCAATCCATTACCTCCTTGGGTGAGTTGATAATTTTGTTTTGTTTTGTTTTACGGCATATCAACCTCAGTGGGTCATTTAATGCCGATAAAGTTTTGAAATAAATCAATTCTTAATGGATAATACAATTTTTTTATAAATACATTTTTCTATTTAACCCATAGATGGGACCCTAACAGGTACTACCACTCCGGGTCAGAGTGGACCAGGGAGCAATGGTGATGAAGGGGTGCTCCACATTCCAAAACCTCCAGAACTGGAAACTCACCATCAGGTAGATTTTAACGTCATTCCCAGGACATGTAGACCCGCAGCCACCGCCTTCTATCACCCATATGATAAAAAGGGGTTGGGGCTTGCCATAAGGGCAATAGGGTTGTGAAAATATAGGTGCTAGGGCTTGACGTGACCAACCGATTGATCGGAGGGGGCCTCTCCGACCGCCCGTCTAGCCCAAGATAGGGCCAAAGTCGAGTATTGCATGTCATGAACTGCTCATCACCTGGACTCTATCCTTAAGCATCACGGGTTGCCACCCACGGCCAACAGGTGGTCCCATTGGGGGAGTCTTACTCCTCTGCAAAGGTGCAGTCGGTGCATTCTAATGCCCCACCGACAGGGCGGGCGAGTTGATAAGAGAGCACTAGTTATAATCAAATAACTGTATATCCGGCTACACCTGGCCAATCAAAATCCTCTCTCCTTTAAGCACCAAACCAAAGCATATGTAGCTTAACTGCTGAATCTTTATCCACTTGGTCTGAAGATCGAAAAGGCGAGAAACTGTCAGTTACTAGGTGCTGATGACTCCATGTCAATCCTGGTTGGCAACCATCCGTCTATTTTAGACGATGGCGTAGTTCTCTCTCTCTCTCTCTCTCTCTCTCTCTCAGCTATGTGAGTGGCTGAACAGACCGATCCTCAAGTGACAGTCTCTGGTGCAGTGGCTGCAAACAAAAGGTGATGCTTTCTGTAGGTGTTGGGCGTGCTGCTGTTTCTCCTTTCTTTTAGCTCTCTTTTCTGTGGCAGCTTTTTTCCTCTCTTCTTCACTTCTTTTTGTTCCTTGTTTGACGAGGAGGCGCCAGGTTGCACGGTCCTCTGCACAAGCCTCCCACGTGTCTATGTCGATGCGGCATGTCTTCAGGTCTCTCTTGCAGACATATTTGAAGCGTAGGCGTGGTTTCCCTAACCTTAGATAATTAATATTGATAATATGGTGTGGTATATTTATAAATGAATAGTCCTCAATATCTTGGATAAGGCATGTTTAACTAAGCTAGGGTAACGCGGACATGAAGTTAATGGCGCTTGGTTACTGATAGGATGGTTCATATAAGGGCATCTCCGTTGATGAAGGTGCATATATAGGTGTATGCAAAAATGAATATGTCTTTGTGCAGGGGGATTACGAGTAGGGATTTGTATGTATGTGACATGGATATGTGCATACGTGTGGGTATACGGAGCATACATTTTTTGGGTGTGCATGTGGGACTAGGTATGTGTCGGTGGAGGACAGACAGTCGCGATTAGTATGGCAAACAGTAAATGAAATTAGTGGTAGGAAAAGTACCTCTAGATCAAAACTAAAGCCACCAGCCAAAAAGATAGACTTCAGAAATGGAAAGACCACTTACAGAAACTTCTGGGGAACCTACCTAAAATCAAGGAAAATAACACCGAAAAGATCATAGATAGATAACTAGACATACGACTGGGGGATTTTACAACAGAAGAACTCAACCAAGACTTAAAGAAACTAAAAGGTAGAAAAGCAGCAGGTCTTGACGAAATACCCCGGAGGTATGGAAGATGGGAAAGTTCAATGACGTACTGCTTAGGCTATTCAATGCAGTATATAGACAAAATAGAATAGATAAATGGACAAAAGGATGCATCCTCCCATTCCCCAAAAGGGGAGACCTAGGAATAGCCAAAAACTAAAGAGGCATAACTCTTACTGCTATTGCAGCCAAGATATATAATGCCCTTCATCGTAATCGCATCCGACCCGAAATAGAGAAAATCCTTAGGAAAAATCAAATCGGATTCCGTAGAAACCGATCCACAACCTCTCAGATCCTGACTATACGACGGATCATAGAAGGGATTCGAGCAAAGAATCTAGAGGCAACGCTAATATTCGTAGATTTTTCCAAGGCATTTGATTCCATACACAGAGGGAAACTGGAACAAATACTCCTAGCATACGGGCTCCCAAAAGAAACGGTTGCCGCTATAATGATGCTCTACAAGGACAATAAAGCAATGGTACGCTCACCCGATGGCGACACAGATTTCTTTGACATCGGCGCTGGAGTCCTAGAAGGAGATATATTAGCACCATATATATTTATAATATGCTTAGACTATGTACTCCGAACATCATTAGATACCATAAAAGAAGAAGGCTTCACACTAAAAAAAAAGGCAAGAAGCTGGCGATATCCCGCACAGACTATCACAGATGCCGACTATGTTGATGACCTTGCACTTCTTGCAGATACACCGCCATAGCTGAGTCACTACTGCATAGCCTAGAGAAGGCAGCAAAGAATATTGGCCTTTATGTGAACTCCGATAAAACTGAGTTCATATGTTTCAAAAGGAAAGGAGACATATCTACACTCAGCGGTAAGCCCATTAAGCCAGTAGAACAAATCACATACCTAGGTAGTAATATCTCATCCACAGAAAGCGATGTAAATACACGAATAGGAAAAGCGTGGTCGGCCACAAACAAATTGTCAGTAATATGGAAATCCGATCTCACTGACAATTCTTCCAGGCTGTAGTTATATCTGTGCTGCTGTATGGCTGCACCACTTGGACCCTAACGAGGCCCCTTGAGAATAAGCTGGATGGGAGCTGCACAAGAATGCTCCGTGCAGTCTTGAACAAATCGTGGAAGCAGCACCCCACGAGGAAACAGCTATATGGCCACCTACCCCCCTCTCACAAACCATTCGAGTGAGACGGACAAGGCATACCGGGCATTGCTGGAGAAGCAAGGACGAGCTCATAAGCGACTTTCTTCTGTGGAAGCCAACACACGGACATGCTAGTGTGGGCCGCCCATCAAGGACCTACATTGACCAACGATGCAAAGATGCTGGATACTCCCTGGGAAAATGAATGATAGGGAAGGTTGGCGAGAGATTGTCATGGATGTCCGTGATAATTGCGCGACATGATGTTGATTGTATATATATATATATATATATATATATATAATATATATATATATATTTGTGTATAATCTTGGGGTCGTATATGTCTACAGGATGTGTGTATGAGCATGCATGCAAATGGATAGGTATGTACACGCATTATACATGTGTGGGTGAATATATGTAAGTATGTGGATGTGAATAGAGGTGGCAATAATATGTGTATTCATAGTGTACATATGCATGTGTATGTATATGATGTGTGTGTATTGCATGTGTATGCGTGTAGATTAACTGTGTGCATGTAGATACTAGTACATCTGTATATAAAAATAAATGATGGGTAGGTGTAAACATATATGTGTATATTTCTGTTGATGGGATGTGGGCGGTGTATATGTACGTATGTTTCTGGTATCTATGTTCTCGTCTTCATAATACGGATGAGTGCTAGATATAGGTATGTGCGTATACGTATGTATATATGTGTGGGTGTGCATGTTGTGAGTGTATATACATATGTGGGTGCATGCACATGTGTGGGTATTTTGTGTATGTGTATATGTTTCGTTAAGGGGGTGTATATCACTTTACACTCTACGTATGCATGTGTGTGCACGGGATTGTATGGCTGGCTTTCATACATGTAGGTATGTGAGCATGTGTAGATATATGTGTACTTATATAGATAATTATGCGTAAATGCATACATGTATGGGATGGGTGTGTGTGTCGATATGGTTGAATACAGGTTCTGGATGGGCGTGTAGATATATGTATATGTGTGTATATATGTATGTACATGTTTTACGGATATATGTGTATTGTATGGATGTGTACTGTTGTGTGGATATATATATATATATGTGTGTGTGTGTGTGTGTATGTATGTGTAGGTATACATGTGTAATATGGGTGAGGATGAACAGCCATATATATACGTAGTATGCGCATATTTTGGGGAAGTTTATACGATGTATATGTGTAAGTGTATACATATATATATATATATATATATATATTTACCAACCCCTCCGCACGAGCAGGATATGACACAAGGTCAATTTCTTAAGCGGAGTTCAACAGGTTTGATTTCCGAGTTTTCCTTCTCCTAGACCGGTTGCCTAACCAAGGTTAAATAGCCCAGTCTGCCCTACTATGTATCCATAGCTGGAGGGAGAGTAGAATTCATACCTTTCCCAAGGGTATTAGCGCTAGTGTAAGTATATATATATATGTGTGTGTGGATAGTAGACAACTGGAAATTACTGGAAATAAAACAAAAACCTATCTACAGTTTTAATTACGGGGTTAGCCATATTTCTGAGATTGGTGATACCAGTAAAGAATAGAAACACGAGGTAAATCCATTAGGCACTAAAACACACACATTTAAGGGATGTAAACAATAAAATCTAGATAGAAAATTATCACCCTTGTAAAAGAACCAGGACTCCACAAATGGCCAAGAAAGGAGACGACCATCCTTATAATATGGAATGACAGAGCACCTGTGAACTTTATTTGAATTTTGGATTACTTTTTCCTGTGTCTGTGTTATGTCTATTTTATTGCTTGTTTTTTTGTTTTTTTTTCAACTCGCAAACTAGATTGTAAGCCACCCCCAGATAAGTAATTACCTATGTAACTAACATATACCCTATCCCTTTCCCACTTCCCCTCGCCTTATCCAAACTTACTAGCTCCACTCCTACTACTCCAAGATTTAGAAATTTAAATCTCTGTATTCTGGGAATTTTTTTCAGTGATAACCATGGTTTTGCTCATGTCTGAAGATGCTCTAATCATGTAGTTGAAATAAATTTTTACAATAAAGTAAATTTTAAAAAGATTCCTTAATTTATTATATATATATATATATATATATATATATATATATATATATAATGTGTGTGTCTATCACAAACCTTTGATAAAGAGAGACGCACCTTGAAATATTGGGAAATAAATAAGATTTTGAACACAATATTCATCATTTTGTTTCTAATGTTCATTTTTTCATGCTTCTAAAACAACCAAAAATTATTTTCCCATATATATATATATATATATATATATATATATATATATATATATATAACTCATCATATATATACTGACAAAGGACCATACGTGGACTCCATAACAACATCATATATATATATATATTATATATATTATATATATAGTGACAGTCAGTAATTTACGAAGATTCAATAGATTGATCCTGGAGAGCTTAATAAAATACTTAACATGAATTCAAGCGAAGAACGAGTTGATGTTGAAAAACAATTAAAAAGCTTTCACTTTCGATTTCACTTTCGATTTCCTTTCTTTGGCAACGAATAAGTTTTAAAGCCAAAATGCAGGCGCCAGAATCTCTGTCCATTAACCTCGACCGTCGACCAATCAATCGTCCACATTTTCGTGACGCGATTAACGGTTGCAAATTAATGGCTCGAATTGAGGGATGAGGAAAAATCTCCTAAGGCGCATGTCAAACGATTTTTACCCCCTGAAATTACTCGGATTTCACTTTTAAACAGTGGCGCTGCAAGAAAAGACTGTCCCAAGGGAACCTCGCCCGCGATGAGCCAAAAGAATCAACCAGCTCGGTAGGAGACTTCGTATTGATTGCAGGGCAGATCTGGGGTTCGGTGAGTGGTGAAAAATTCCTGCTCCAAACCCTCTCTGCAGGTGATGGGATTTAAGTTTGTAGGTCTAAGAGCGGAAGACTCCATTGTGCCGGTTTTATATAAAAGCTATGATTGGGCATCACCGGGGGGGACGGTTGGGGGAGGTTAGACGAGAAACATGAACGAATTAGGAGATTTCTGAAGTGACCTATGTGTCCAATTACGGAAAAGAAGAATTCTGAATAGATAGATTTGATTAGATCAGTTGTTCTTTGGGCTTGTCAGAAGAAACTAAACACAGGTACAAAGTCTTTTCATCAGAACTTTTTCATACTCGCTTACATTTAATAAATAAATACACACAACTGTGTCTATATGCGCATGCGAGTAGATATATATGTGTATAGAGATATATTTATATATATATATGCATATAAATATGTGTATGTATACGTGTATGTATGTACATGTATGTATACGTGTATGTATGTACATGTATGTATATGTATATATGTATGTATGTATACGTGTATGTATGTATGTACATGTATGCATACGTATATGTATGTACACGTATATATATGCATGAATGTATACGTGTATGTATGTACACGTATATATATGCATGAATGTATACGTGTATGTATGTACATCTATATATATGTATATATGCGTATGTGTGTATAAGTGTATGTATGTATATATATATATGCATGTATGTATAAGGGTATGTATGTACATGTATGTATATGTATGTACATGTATATATATGTATGTATGTACATGTATATATTTGTATGCATATATGTACATGTATATATTTGTATGCATATATGTACATGTATATATATGTATGCGTGTATGTGCATATATATATATGTATGCATGTATGTACATGTATGTATGTATGTGTATATATATATATATATATTATACAAATGTATGTATGTGTATATATATATATATATATATATATATATATATTATACAAATGTATGTGTGTATGTGTTTGTGTGTACGTAAATAACAATATTTAATCTACAGGATTTTGTGTTATCAGCTAGATGAAATAAGATCTGAATTTCCATGTATAAAGATATTGATATATTTTTTCCTTTTTTGACTGACAAAAACAAACGTATATTTCCCTACTGGGGTTTGTGTGCGTTGGCGAAAGAAACTGTTGGGAAACACAGACTTACTACTCTAATAACAAACTATCGGTATAATTTGATTAAAACATTTAATTAAAACATATCCTCAATACAGATAAACCTGCAGACGAGCATCAGTAAAAAGAGTAAAAACGTAGATTGCTCAAGAAGCCAATAATGTTCTGACATAATTTAATCAAAAACTATTCTCTTATCTATGTATTCAATGCAAGCATATATATATATATATATATATATATATATATATAATATATATATATTCACACATACACACATGTATGTGTGTAGATACATAAATATAGATGATACGATGCTGGCTGTGAATCAATAAAAATATCGAAGACCAAAATTGCTCCTCAGGAACTATGTCCTGACATTTTAATCAAAAACAATTCTTTTGTTTATGTATTCCTTTATATATATAAAGGAATACATAAACAAAAGAATATATATATATATATAATATATAATATATATATATATATATATATAAATTTGTGTATGTGTGGTGAGATAGAGCTAAATTGAGGGATGTTGGTTGTAAATCTATAAAACACTGAATAACAAAATTGCTCCTAAAGAACTAGATTCTGACAAGTTTTAATCAAAGACTAATATATATATATATATATATATATATATATAATATATATATATATCCTTTTGCAGTAATAACTTTGGAAAAAGTATTGATCTATATATACCCCTTCCGTCAACTGTAGGTGAATAGGGAATACCGGGATCTCTAGTCATGGTCGGGAAGCCGGTTTAGGAGAAGGTAAAAATCTGAGTACAAGTCACTTATCAATACGTGTAGTGGAGAACTTTGTGGTACTGAGAGGTACTTTGCTTACTCACTCATGTATGCCTAAGTTATTTTATTCTAATAAAGATATGTGACACACTTGTGCACTATTTTTCTGTTATAAGATCATCTAAAAATGTGTCTGGCCCTATATGAGCTTTCAACATTGTAAACAAATCACTTGTGTGAAATTTTGGCAATCATATATCGAGTTCGACCTGGGAGTGATAAAGAGGTACTCCACAATCCTCTAGAATATGCACTTCACCATCACATAGTTTAACGTCCTACCCAGATACTAAGACCCTAAACCCCCGCATTCTATCACATATATGAAAAAAGGGTTAAGGTTGCTATAAAGGAAATAGGGTCGGACAATCATATAGGTGCTAAGTTTTCGGGTGACCAGCCAATTGACCGGAGGAGGCCTCTCCGACCACCCGTCTGGCCTAAGTAAGTGGCAAAGTGGAGTGTTGCATGTCATGGACTGCTCCACCCCAAGGGCTCCGTCCTTAAGCATCATGGGTCGCCACCCACGGCCAACAGAGGTGGAGTCGATGTATTCTGTTAGCCCCACCGACAGGGCTGCAAAAAGTGTATCTGACCCTATATAAGCTTTCGGTATTGTAAACAAATCACCAGTGTAGGTAGAAAGCAATTCGCGCCTTTAATTGAAATGTTGGGTCATCATACGTCGAATTCGACAAGAGAGTCTATTTTTGGAATATATATGTTGAGGATATGTATATATACATAATTCATTGCATTCAATTTTATTATGTTTTTATACAATACATTACAATTTTTCTTATTCAACAAAAAAGCGTAACATAAAAAAAATAGAGTGTTCGTTGGGTGCTCGAACGGATTCGTTGTATTTCAGTTTATTTCAATTGGGAAAATTAATTAGATATACGAGGAAATTGAGTCACGAGCGGAATGGATTCATGACATTTCTAAGAGTATCAGCGCGAAGTGAAATGTAAACGGCCTCGTCCAGGATTTGAAATCGGCCTGTCGATTCCATTTCAGTTTCGATAACCGCACCTCCTGTATTTTATCATTTATTATTCTATGAAAATCGGCAAGTTATAAAAACACAATTATTCTTATTTGAATCGGAGAAAATGACAAATTTTTAATTTTTTTTCTCTCTTCTGAACGCGCTTAGACATACAAAATCAATTATAAACACAGCTACATTCATAAATACACACACGCAGACATTATCTATTATTATGCTAAAGCTGAGTTTATCAACCTTCGCCAGCTAAAGGATTTTTTTCTATTTATGTTATGGACACAATATTTATACTTAGATATTCCTTGGTATTAGCACTACCCAGTGTTTGAAAAAAAATTCAGTTTAATTGGTTTTAATTGGCGTAATTAGCAATTAAGTCAACAACCGACCAATCCCTGTCTAAATTAGACCTGACTCTCTTCCCTTCCCCCTCTATATAGTGTTACCGTGAGTGGGAGAGTTAATGTGAGTAGTCGAGTTATACGGAGTGGGAGTGCCCACTGCCTGTAAAAATCAGCAGGCAACACACCCTCCCAGCACCTCCTAACTCTAGGTAGATTCGCCCTCCCTTTCTCCAGACCACAGAAAATTTTGGTTTGTTTTAATAAAACAAAACAAAAGTATCTTTTTACAGCATGATTTCAATTTTAGTTGAGCGTAAATTTTACGAAATTGAAATCATGCTTTAAAATAGATTTTTTAAATTACTTTAATTATTAATTCATAGAGTATTAAACTTACTTTAAAAAATATTTCATGTTGGGTAAAAAAAATAGTTATATATTTAAATATTATGGAATTCAAATGAGCAAACATTGACTACTCCCACTGTTTAAGTGAAAGTTTTCTTCGGGCTTAAAAGTTTGTTTTAGTTAAAATTAAAACAAACTAGACTGACTCCTGATTTAGGTCGGTAAAATTAAAACGGAAAGTTTTTTGCTGGTACCAAATGATAGTTTAACTGCAGTCTATGAATTAACATTTTGCGAATTTGGTTACGGTTTTAGGGATTAAGGTTGTTTTTAATTACGTATTGCTTAAAAAAATAAACAACAAAAAACACAAATTACTATACATTTAATGTTGAAAAATATTTTTTAAACTAAGTTTAATTGAAATTATACATTGCTATATTAACACAAACAACTGTCTCAATAATAGATTCAATAATTGATTTCAATGGTTAATTAAATGTATAGTAATTTGGGTTTTTTGTTGTTTATTTTTTAAAGCAATACGTAATTAAAAACAACCTTAATCCCCTAAAACCGTAACCCAATTCGCAAAATGTTAATTCATAGAATGTAGGACTGACTTCTGACTTAGGTTGGAAAATTAAAACGGAAAATTTTTTGCTGGTACCCAATGACAGTTTAACTACAGTCTATGAATTAACATTTTGCGAATTGGGTTACGGTTTTAGGGGATTAAGGTTGTTTTTAATTACGTATGGCTTTAAAAAATAAACTCTGTCTTTAGTCTTTTTATTTATGCAGAAAATAGTATCAATCAAATATATATCACTCCGATATTACAGTCTGAATAATACAAATAATTGTAATCTTTGCGGAGTTCCGTCATGGCCTCTTGCCTCAAAACATGCTTGCCGGTGACTGCTGAAAATTTAAAAAAAAAAAAAAAACACCAGCTACGATTGAAGTCCGTAGCGGAAGCGGCGTGAAAAACAAAAACAACTAGGGTTTAGGATTTGGGTTGGGTTTAGGTTTAGTTTAATGGAAAATAAAAAATTTGGGCTCTGTTTTTCTGAGTCACCCTGTATACAGGGTGACCCAAAAAAACAGAACTTTGTAATAAAACAGTTAATTTTAACTAGGGGTTTAGGGTTAGGGTTGGGTTTTCAGTGGAAAATGCCCTAAGTTGGTTCTTTTTTTTTTTTTTTTTTTTTCAAATGATACCGCTTCGGATGCAGGAAGCCAGGACGGAACTCCGCAAAGATTACCATTATTTGTATTATTCAGACTATTGTCCTCGTATTCATTGTTATCTGTACAAAGTTTCGGCTGATGTGCCCTCCGGCCTTCTTCAGGTATTTCTTGTCGGACTCGGGAACCTTCTTGTAATTGGGAGCCATCACGGAACTTTGAACCCAACCCTTTATTAGGTCCACGGGGGTATCCTGTTCTCATTCCACTAACCATAGCTGGGGTACAGGTGTTAAGCTGTGTTAATTATTATTCTATGTTACTGCTGTCCCTGACCAGGATTGAACCTGCAGTCTAGAGATAACTGGCATTTATAACTGTCTTAATCTAACTCCTTTATCTACTAGGATATGTGTTCAATTGGACAATCCAGTGTGAATTTTTTCAATTGCAAAAGTTACAATTTATTTTGTAAAAACGGATTTTAAGTAGCCTCTTGGCAGGCATCTTGATCAAAATGGACGAAAAAAACGTTTTAAATATATCAAAAATAAATTATATGTGTAATATTATTTTGCTTTTTTACTGATGCTCATTATGTTACTACTTTTCGACTTAGACAAAAATTTGACCTTAAATAATCAATTTAATAAATTTTAGTTCGTTTTTAAAAATGAAAAGCAGATGATATTTTGTCAGATCCTACTCTTTTCCCTAATCATCTAGCGAGAGCTTAATGGGTGACCCAACGGGTCACGTTTTGTCTAGTATATATATATATATATATATATATATATATATATATATATGCAAACATCAAAAGGATCATTCTTGAAGGAGCTCTATTTAAAGATCTCACTCTCTATATTAATACACACAAGCATAAATACAGTGTTCCACAAAGCTTAAATTTCATTCCTTCTCCTAGACCGGTTGCCTAACCAAGGTTAAAAGTCCAGTATGCCCTACTATGTATCCATAGCTGGAGGGAGAGTAGAATTCATACCTTTCCCAAGGGTATTCGCGCTAGTGTATATATATGTGTGTGGGATAGTAGACAACTGGAAATTACTGGAAATAAAAAAAAAACTACCTACAGTTTTAATTACGGGGTCAGCCATATTTCTGAGATTGATGATACCAGTAAAGAATAGAAACACGATATATGCAAAAATCGAAAGGATCATTCTTGAAGGAGTTCTATTTAAAGATCTCACTCTCTATATTAATACACACAAACATATATACAGTGTTCCACAGACTTAAATTTCATTAAAAAGCGCACACTAAATGTTATATGCTGATATCAAAACAGAGTAGAAAAAATGTACATAGACATCACTGATTAAATCTTTGTATTTAAAATGTGAAAATGGTCGAAATTAGCTGATCTACTTAAAAAGCAGTTCCCACTATTTTTATTAACTTTTCAATGAAAAATAACCAGGTAACTAAATAATAATGGACTCTGCTGTTTTGTGTTGTGGTTTTTCTATACAATTCGAAACTGTAATTTCACAATTAAATTCTCATTTACAAACATTTTCCGCCATTTTGAATATGAATTTAGCAACAGACGAACATTTTCATTGTGAATTATATAGAAACAAAATTAATGGAGGGATATCTATATCATATGGTGCATTCGTTGGAAGTATCCTTTTGATATTCACACGTAATGATAAACACTAAAAGATCTGTGGATATAGTATTGTGTGATAATTTGTTTATTATAACGTTTGATCTGTTTACTTAAGATCCATTATAAAATAGTCCAATATGTAAAAAGTATAATAATTTTGATTTAACTCTATTTTTTCTTTCCTTCTTTTCATTATGTTTTCATTGAATCAGGTAAGTGCTATCGCTTCCGCGCGTTCATTCCCTCTCTCTATCTTTCCCCGATTCTCGTTCTTTTTTAAAATATATTTTTCTGTATAGCATGTCCCTTTACTTCTCTTTCTTTCTTTATAATAATAACTGAAGGTCTATTATTTATCTGAGGTGACGAAATCCATAAGAAATAAGAATTCGGTGGATAAGCAACGCCAGATAATGAGGGTTAACATTTTTTTCATTTCATTTTGGATGGTCTCATTTTTAACCACAGAGTATTGCAAGATGATAACGGTCATACTTTTAAGGAACACGAGTATTATATACAAATATTTACTTTTTTATAAATAATATTTTTCTTTAGCGTAATAAATTTGGAAACTTAAAAATGTTTTTAGTGAACTTATTAATACTCGCACGTTGAATTTTGGCTCTCAACTGAAAGGAAAAAATCGACCGAGTGACCGCTCGTATCTCGAAAAACTCTTAAGTTGGGAAACTCGTATGTCAAGTTACCACTGTATTCTTATATGAAATTAGAAAAATGGATTTCTCACACTGGTAATCGAAATGCGCCTCAATAAGTTAGTTATTGAAAAATGAGAGAGCTGATACCTGTAGGGACCGATTTGTTTGGTAAGTGTGTGGTTGAGGAATTGGAGAAGATCCGAGTTATGGGTCCCCATAATTTATATGTATAAGGACTACGGAAATGTAGTTTCCATAGGTAACAAAAGAAGAAGACCAAATTGATAAAGGAAACAAACTTTATATACATTAATTTACAATTGGTATATTTAATTGTTCTTTCTGAGGTGTTGCAGACTGTAAGTGTCTATATGTAGTTGTGTGTGACAAGTGTGACATGTATTGTTTATATTTGTGCGATGTTTTGTCAACATTGTAGCAGTTTTGTCTGTGATTGAAACTTGTGATTAAAATTTGTTTTTGTTGAGCGAGAGAGAGAAAATTTGGAAACGAATTTACGAGACCAACCTCATATATCATTTGTGTCTTCGGGCAGCGACTTCTCCCCATTGTGTCGATGTTGGGGAGAACTTTCACTCCTACTGTCGAGTTAGAGGGCATTCGCCCCAACTCTGTCGAGTCGGGAAGAGCGTAAGCTCTCACTGTCTGTCTCCCTGGTCTTTCAGCTAAAATGGGCCTTTTTATAATTTTCTTATTGTCATTGTCTATTGTGATCATTAAGCTAAAATATTCCTCAAATATCAGGTGATTTGCAATGATGCAATATCGAATGATTTTGGTATCTGTGGAATTCTGGTGACATGAATTATCGGATGAATTTAAACCATTGTTTCTATTGTTTCTCAAATATTTCTAAACTAATATTCATTCGATTCTCTTTTGTTTACCTAATTCTAAACTCATGACATACCATTGTAAAACTAGTTATTTAAGAAAACTTAATTATCTTAATTTGGTCAATTCCACATGCCGTAAAAATATAGAGGCCAATCCCTATAAACCTGACATATTGGAGAATAATATTGCAGACACAATCCTGGAAAATGACATTGCTGACAGAATATTGGCAAGTGATAATTCTGATAAAACATATTGGAAAAGGAAAACACAAAGGAATAGGGACAATTTGGACGGTCCATTGCCATTTCCCAAATATCTTTGCATTGGAATTACACAATTAGTCAATATAGTTATTTACTAAGCGTAGAATAATGTGACACAAAACCAGAAGTACCGGGCGCCTAACAATGGTTTGCGAATCTACCTTGCTAACCATTACACCACATGAGGTGCCAATATAGTCTCGAAGGAAAATGAGAAATTATTTGCTTTTAATTAATTTTACTTATAATTATTGTTTTTATAAATATACTAGCGGGACCTGTTGATATACTACAGTATGATAATTCAATTATTACAAAGTTTGATATGTTTACTTAAGAGCTATTGCAATATGTTCAATATGTATAAGGTATAAATCTCTCTCTCTCTCTCTCTCTCTCTCTCTCTCTCTCTCTCTCTCTCTCTCTCTCTCTCTCTCTCTCTCATACATGCTCACTCTTTTTCTTTTCTTTTTCTCCTTCTTTTCATCTGTTCATTATGTTCGATTGAAACAGATTAGTGTAATCGCTTCAGCGCGCTCACTCCCTCTCTTTATCATTCCCCTAGCCTCTTTCTTTCGTATTATATTTTTCTGTGTAGCATGTCCCTTTTCTTCTTTTATGATAAAAACGGAATGGTCCATTATTTAGCTGAGGTGATGACATTCACAAGAATAAGTATTCGAGGGATAAACAACACCAGATAACCAAGATTTACATTTTTGCATTTCATCTCGGGCGATTTTGGACGGTCGTATTTTCAATCAGAGGGTATTGCAAGATGATAACGGTCGTAAAATTAATGGACAATAGTATTGATATACAGATATTTTCAGTTCAATTTTATGTCATTATGAATGTGAATCTCTCACGATTTTTAAGGTATATCAATTCACTAACGTCTCTGTGCGAGCAGAATGTGACACAAGAACAATTTCTCAAACCAAGCTTAACAGGTTTGAGTTCAGAGTTTTCCTTCTCCTAGACTTGTTGCCTAGCCAGAGTTAAAGTGCCCAGTCTGCCACACTATTAAGCTATAACTAGAGGGAGAATAGTTGGATGCATACTTTTTCCAATGGTATTAGCACTATGAGAAATGCAAACAACCTCGTCCATGATTTTAACTCCTCTCGCCGTGTCCATTTCCTACGACAATAAACATTACACTAAGCGCATCGCTTTTAAGATATGTAATTATATTTCTTAAAAGCGAGGCGCGTGCTGTAATGGTTATACTTATTTCGATTATAATCGAAATAAGTATCACCAAGTTCGTTGTTGGGAAACAAAATCGCTGACACGACACAACGAAATAGACGTTAGATTGGAATTAGCTCATGACTAGGGACCGGTTTAGCTCGGTAGCACAGCCACCAGGGAATCGCAAGGTCCCCGGAACGATACGGTCTCCTCAAACTCAATAGCACACGTTGCGAAATCTGATCAGTGCGGTAAATGGGGCAGCTGACGGTAGGTGAAGCGCTGCACCTCAGCAAAAACAATATCCCTGGTCTAGCGCTAGCGAAAAGGGATAGACTCCATCGGTGTCCGGTTGATACTGATAATTACTCATGTAAATTCTAGCCTTTGATTTCTGTTTCGTTCTTGATAAAAAAATCTCATATATTTGTATTCATTGGGACTCCTACATACCAGTGTTGGCTGACCAGCAAAAACTTATATTCATCAGCTCTGTACGAACACTGGATGCTGTCTAGAGGATTTACCAACACCAGTCCTGTCACCTGGGGCTTTAGCATACACCAAATGCACCGCTGCAGAGGGGTAAAATTCCCCTAATGGGCAACCTGTTGGCCGTGAGTGGCACCCGTGATAATTAAGAATGGGAACCTGGTCGCTGTGCAGTCCGTGACCCCCCCGATCAATCGGCTAGTCACGTCAAGCCCTAGCACCTATATGATTGTTCCAATCCTATAACACTTATAGCAAAACCCCAATCCTTTTTATCATATATGTGCTAGAAGTCAGTAGTTAAGGGTTTTAATGTCCTGGGTATGAAGTTAAACTAAGGAATGTGGAGTACCATTCATCACCGTTACTCCCAGGTCCATTCTGATCCGGAGTGGTAGTACCTGTTTGGGTCCTATCTATGGGTTAAATAGAATAAACGAGTTTAAAGAAGGTGTTTAAAAAATTGAGTACCCATCAAGAATTAAGAAAACAAAAACGCGTTCAGCATAGAATAACCCAATCAGTTGACATGCCGTAAAACCCAACCAACCAACTTACCAAAACGATAGGGACAATAGATTAGGGACAATATGGCGAGAAAGAGATTCATAGTAATCCATGCTGTCTCCATGCTTTGATGATGATGATGATAATGATGATGATGTACAAAATTATACACATGTCGATGACAAAGGTATTCAAGAATACCTAAAATATTTTGAAATCTATATCGATAATTAACATGGCTTCAGTTAACATTGGTGTGCAGAGATACATGATTCTGCTTATGCATACATTCATATGAATGTGTACGTATTCATGCTGTTGTGTCTGTCTGTATGTATGTGTGTATGTATGTATGGCTCAGAACGTGTACGTCAATCAGTCACGTTCTGTCATTTCAAATCTACTGTTGCACCTCCTTCATCCTCCCTTACCCGACACCTTTCGTGTTTTCTTTCCATCGTTTACCTTTTCCTTCTTTCCCATCGTTGGATGCCTTACAAGAAGTAACTTGTATCGACTAATTGGCTTAGTGTTTGTAATAAATAGTTGGTGGAAATTACTTGCTGTGAATCGGACTTGGTCACGTGTAACTTCCCCGTTCACCGTGATGACTTGTTCGTTTTCTGGTAAACAAAGCCAAATTTAGATTGATCAGGTCAACCTGACTTCATGCCTAATATTCTTTGACTCTCTCTCTCTCTCTCTCTCTCTCTCTCTCTCTCTCTCTCTCTCTCTCTCCTTCTGTCTCTTCTCTCTCTCTCTCTCTCTCTCTCCCTCCTTCTTCTCTTCTTCTTCTTTCTTTCTTTCTCTCTCTCTCTCTCACTCTCTCTCTCTCTCTCTCTCTCTCTCACTACTTACCTAATATATATATATATATATATATATATATATATATGTTGTCTACTATGGTGGCGTAGACATCGGGTCAACACCTGGTTACTGATAGTTTCTCGCCTGTGCAATCTTCAGCCCAATTTAGAGTAAGAGCAGGCCTGTGCGTAAAGACAATGAAGAGTTTTCCACACTCTCCGGAGCTCTAGAACTGGAGCCACACCATCAGATACAGCATAGCGTGATACATAAATATCGCTTTTTCTGAATGGTTCTCTTAGCTCTCTGTGGGGGGTGCAGTCGGCATATTCTAAGACCTACCGACAGGACGGTAAAAATCAGTTGACATCAAAGGGTTATCATTGTACTAGTTGGTTGATGTATCATTTGCCACCAGATTTTTATGTAATTTTTTACTTGTAAGTCTTTTAATGGATTATGTATACTAGCAAGTATTTAAATTTCAATATAATGAATTATTATATTAAATGATAAAGACTAACGAAATTAGATAAGAGCGAACATAAAAAATATTACTATGATTTTAATGTTACTTTAATTGATTTTTATATAACATCATATATAAGATTGCTTTTAATTCGTTTGAGAATAACATGATAGTATTAGAAATCAGTATTAGCAAATTATTTTTTATTAAACCCAGTTTGTCAAAATCATTGTGCAAACTATTCCCACCATATTCTATGTAAATCTTTATTTCTTAGATATATTTAACACATATTTCAGTATTTTAAATGCATTAATATGGGCAGTTTTGCGGTAAATCTAACTCAGCTAGACTTTAATAGAGACATCGTTAATACATAAGATGGTAATTAAGATTAAATAATGCAAATCTCGTAATCGTTGAGAATATAACTTTTTTTTTCATATATAAATGAATTTCCTCCACCTCAATATTTTTGCTGTCTGAAGATTATAGTGTTCACATTACATGAAATTTGTAGTAACAACTTAGTGATGCATATTATGAGTTATGGTGGATTCAACAGTTTGCGAATGCCCTTCCTTCATGAAACTGGTGTTGGTTTGATTATTTTTCCAGGGGATGCCGGGTAGCTTGCGTTGGCATTGCTGTTGAAATTTCTCAAGAACATTAATATGGCAGTTATACTGTACTCATGTTTCCGCACCGTACGCGGCGGATTGGGATTCCAACGACTACGTAGAGAATGATCTTAGTCGTCATACAGACGTTGTGATCATCGAATACTATTTATCGAAGTTGTCCGAAATGCCACAGACGCCTTTGAGATGCGATGTTGTACATCAGCATCAATGTTGGTCGTGTGTGACATAAATGCAGTCCAAGTATGAGAAGCATTCCTCGTTCTCCAGAAGTACCCCCTTTGAAGTGATGGGTGTAGTGTTAATTGAAATTAGATAAAGGAATTTGGTCATGCACATTTTCATCTTCAGACCGAGTCAGTTGTATGTTTTGCTGAACCTTTTTCCTCTCAGTACCAGGAGAGGTCAAAGATTCGGTACCAGATTAGATATACCGAAAAAATGTGGAAGATTAAGAAAAAGATTCTGGTGTGGTAATAAATATATGGTATCTATTACTTAAGCACAACGAAAAGAACTACAATGGTTAAATGACAAAAATACTAATAGTACTAGGTATTCGCTTTGTTACCTTATTTTAGGAATGATCCCCTCCTCTTTAGAGGTGCTCTGGATTGGTAGATGTTATTCTTAGCTGCATACATCTCTGGGTCTGTGCTGGGAGATGTTATTCTGGGAAGTCTTCTGTGTCTTGGTCGTTTGTTTGTTCTTATTAAACGAATACAAGACTTTGGTTTTTCTTAGACATCAAATTTTATTTTATAAGATCCAGATTAACAAACACGCGTGTGAGAATTTAATTTCAACTGACTGATCACTGTTGAGACCGTTTGTTCAACGCACAACTAAAATCTTTCTCGCGTTCGCACTGGCAAACCGGAAGAGAAGGTCAAACACAGGTCAAAATCTTTCCATAATTTTCCTGTGTGTTTTACATAATGGTTAGTTTCTAATTAAGCTACACTTATCGTACACAATTAATAGACTATCAATTATGTAATATGAGGATGCCGCCACTAAGTTTCGAAACTTATTTTTTGCCCGAAGATGGTGTTTGTGATCACGTGATCCACACAAGTCATGAAGACGTGTCCATTTGCGTTAGCGTTACCTATTCCATGTCTACTACCAACGATACCTTAACAGAGGTTGAACTCCTAGCCAATTCTAGCGTTTAAGTCAACAATAACCTTCTTGTCCTCCTTTTTTATGCTTCCGTGTGGTTACACCAAGACAGATATAGGTCCCCTTTACGGCATCTAGTGTTGTGGAGTATGCACTGAGAGCTGTGTTGTGTTGTTTTTTGTCGGAGTTGTATAAGTATTTACCAACCCCTCTACAAGAGTTGGATGTGACACAAGATCAATTTCTTAAGCGGAGTTTGACAGGTTTGAATTCAAAGTTTTCTTTCTCTTACACTCTAGACCAAGGTTATAGGGCCCAGTCTTCCCTATTATTTACCCATAGCTATAGGGTGAATTGATGGATTTATACCTTTCCCAAGGGTATTAGCACTATGTGAAATGCAAACGGCTTCGTCCAGGATTTGACTCTTCTAGTCTTGTCTATTTCCTATGACGGTAACCATTACACCATGCGTTTCTAGTCAGAGTTGTAAAAGTCGTTCAATGATACCCACTGGGTATTCACTGAAATGGATGATGAGTTGGTTCTTTCATTGCAAAACATTCACCATAAAGCCGTGGTCCAGTAACGAATTGGCGGATAGACCCTTCTAGTAGAATGTATATTCACCACAGACCTCTTGCAACTATCTTTTCATCAGTAAGACGTGTTTCGCTGTGGGCAGCAATACCAATGATATATTTACTGTGCCCACGGGAAATAACTGCTGCCCGTCGTTCAGGCCTGTCAGAATTTGGATTGTCGTTAACATTCCAGGAACCAAATTTTAGGTTGGAATTCTTTTGTTTTCGATATCGTGTTTCCTCTGGCACCGGTTGGCCTGGACGGGAAATTGATGCAAGTTGTTTGGGGCACTTTTTCTAGTACATTCAGTGTAGTGTGAGGGATTCCTAAAAAGGACTGCTTAGTCCGAAAGGAAAC
Organism: Doryteuthis pealeii; assembly: GCA_023376005.1. Taxonomy (NCBI): domain Eukaryota; kingdom Metazoa; phylum Mollusca; class Cephalopoda; order Myopsida; family Loliginidae; genus Doryteuthis; species Doryteuthis pealeii. The sequence continues at coordinate 61,474,053 of CM042142.1, read as the reverse complement.
TCCGCCTCATCCAAATGCAATGAAGATCATCTTATGGTTGTCGCCTTCCATGCCAGATCCTGATGAGAAACCTCCAGCCACGCACACCTGTTTCCGTCGCCAATGCTGATCGCCGGAGCAATGAAGCTTGAGATATACGAGATGCGATTAAATGAAAATAGTTGTATGATCTGTGAGAGTACATGTGCGTGAAAAGATGCACTGACCATTGATTTTTAGTATAAAATGCATTGACCAATGATTTTTAGTATAAAATGCATTGACCAATGATTTTTACTATAAAAATTCATTGATCAATGATTTTTACTATAAAATGCATTGACCAATGATTTTTACTATAAAAGCATTGACCAATGATTTTTACTATAAAATGCATTGACCAATGATTTGCATTGACCAATGATTTTTACTATAAGAATGCATTGACCAATGATTTTTACTATAAGAATGCATTGACAATGATTTTTACTATAAGAATGCATTGACCAATGATTTTTACTATAAGAATGCATTGGAAATGATTTTTTTTTTTGTAAATTATTACGATTTATAGACTGATCTTTATACTTAACAATATCTTTCTAGAGGATCTTCCTGATTGCTCCTACAGGTGTAAGAAAAATTCCAGGCAGAGCCGGATTTAGACCTTTGGGGCAGCGGACATTTTTTGTTATTTATTAAAAGAAAGACATGTATAAGTTCTGTAGAAAATGTTTGATTTGATTCTGTCTCAATTATATTGACTGTAAGAATAAACTTTACTACATTTTTCTGTTTGTATTATACGACAAAGTGATATAAATCTTTCCAGATTGCAGCAAATCTCCATTATTTTTTGATAAAACTAATTATACAATTATTACAGCTTGTATAAAGGAACTCTGCATCCCTCTAAAGAAAAAAAGAGAATTGGTCTGGACCCAATTGCACGGTTATCTGTAAAGGCTGTAACCAATAATGGTGCACTGTGATATTTATATGCTAGATGGCTGTTGACTCTGCACGAGAGTCCTTTCGCCGTTTTACAGGTCTTTTTGTAGTCATTCATGTTGTCTAACCACCCTTCTTACCAGATAAATCTAGAGCCTCAACATTTGACGCAATTTAGTTTCATATTCAAATTATCTTACAAGTTCAGATCCAATTCATCAGCTTTTGAGCTTATTCAAAGTGCTCTTTGGTCTTTGAGCTCAAAATATTATTTTGAAAATGATTCCCGATATAATCGAACTTAACGGACCTAAATTCCACCATCGTATATCACCCTGCCGAAAAAGAATACTATATATCAGGGAATTAACCGAATTTAATTTTGATTTAATGAAATGTTTAGTGTGGATATATTAATGAATAAAAGATATAATGCACCAGTTATTTTGTTTAAAAACTTTTACATTTTTCAGATCAGTTAACTTTGAACCATGTATCTTTGAGGCGTAATACAGATTCTCAAACATACGTGTTCGATACCGGTCCTCGCCAACTCAGTGTATGAGTATCACGGCTTGAATTTGTGTGGTAAACTGGGGAGCTGACAGTAGGTGTGGTGCTCCACTTTTGACGCAAAAGGAATATCCTTGGTCTAGCGCTAAAGTAAACTCCCTTACTGTCTGGCTGATACCGACAATAGAATACTACAACTACAATTTTTGTAATATCCATTAACAAAAGAAAACGTCCAACCAGTTCAATTGCCAGTTTTTTTTATTGTTCAGTTTTTAAACAGACTGAACAGAACGTCTCAGTCAAATATTAAAATATACAAATGCAAAAAGAAATGCAGTATATAAATTTCCATTCTCCAGCTGCCACCCCTCAAAAAATCAAAACCATCTGAAAGAATTCGAAACTTGTTTAACTCTATCTCTAGTTTCCATAACGAAATAAACTACGTAATTCTGCGGAATCCTCTTAAATGTTTACATTGTGTCCGTGACAATGACCGTAGTCATCACCTAATTGGCCAATAAAACACACCACACACCTGATCCACACTTTTCCTGATCGGCTGATACAAAGGCTTTGTTATACGCTGTCAATTTCATGTCATCTCATCATTGAATCCCGTGAAAATTGCTCTTCTTTTTATTGTTTTGCTCAAAACTTTATTCGCCCTAAAGATTTGAACATTGCATAACAATTGTCGACTAAGCGGGGGAAAGCAATAGAATGACAGGTAGTAAATAGGAAAGAGGAACGAATGTGAATTTGAAACCGGGGATAAAAGAATGTTGTGTGTTGCTGCTGCCAAAAGCTTCCCCACTCGAGACAGCTCGTTATTTTCACAACTCTTTTGTTCACGTTTTGCTCTTGTTGCACTCTAAAATCCATAGCGATCAGCTCAAGTGTTCACGAATGGCGCATGCACCTTTCAGTATTGATCGCGCTCTCTTCGAGAAGAGACGCAGCTCAAGCCGAAATACAGTACTCGTTTGCGCATGCGCATAATAATTGCACCAGCAACGGATTAAAAAACCGAGGTAAGGGAAGCGGGGCTGACGATTAAGCTATAAGGTGCTCCGAACAATGACAGATGAGAATCGCTAATTCGGAATCCAATAGCTGGTCAGGATCGATGGGTCAGATTTTTAAATTGTTGGGATAGAAGCGATAATTTTCTTTTTCTCCACCCACTGTGAATATACCGCAACGTAGTATCCACTTGCTCCGATAAGTAAAAAGGAACAAAGAAAGTAGACAAAAGCTACAAATTGATTTTAAAAGAATTGATGTAAACAAATCTTTATATTTACTTAAGGATAACGTTGATATACTCTGACATGTGGAGGCATAATTTGAACTTAGACGAAAGCCAAGATTTATTTTACAAGTAAACTAAATGCCTCTGCATTAGCAGAGCCGATACTAATTGGTTGGGTTTTACGGCATGTCAACTTATGGGGTTATTTTATAGCTAAGACTATTTTTTTTTGTTTTATTCATTATTGATGGGTACTCAGTTGTTTGTAAACACATTTTAAACTCTTTTTTCCCCTATTTAACCTGTAGAAGGGACCATTACAGGTACTACCACTCCGATACAGAGTGGACCTGGTAGTAAGGATGATGAAAGGGTACTCCACATTCCCCAGAGCTCCAGAACTGAAACTTCCCCATCAGATTGTTTAACGTCATTCGCAGGATATTATGACACACAGCTACCGCCTTCTAGCGCATATATGATAAAAGGGTTGGGGTTTGCCCTAAGGGCAATAGGGTTGGGACAATTATATAGGTGCTAGGGCTTGAAATGACCAGCCGATTGATCAGAGCGAACCTCTCCGACAGCTCGTCTAGTATAAGTAAGGGCCAAAGTGGAGTATTTACGTCATGGACTGCTCAGCTACCAGGATTCCATCCTTAAGCATCACGGATCGCTACCCAAGGCCAACAGTTGGTCGCATTGGGTGGTCTTATCCATCTGCAGAGGTTCAGTCGGTGTATTCTAAAGCCGCAACCGATAGAGCTGGAGCCGATACTATGTAATTTTTTCAATCTGAATCAATCAATGTGTTCGCGTAACTCAGAAATATTGATCAAACAAAGCAATTGATCTGAATATTCTCAATAAGGTTTGACCAAAACCACTCTTGACAAAAAAAAAAAAACATCTACATTTGACGAAAAATATTAAACTGAATGAAAAACTGTTCTGACCTGTCACTAACCTATTCATGAAATTTAACATTTTGAAAAAAACAAAAGATGTCATGTAATTTGCTGACAGAAATCTGTTTCGACCAAATCGATAAACTGGTCTTCATCCCGAGCAACATAGACGAGAAAAGACAGTTTACAAAACGAACGCTATATTCAACTGCTGAAATTTTTTTTAAATGCGTGTTCTGTTTTAAAAATAAAATAAATTTTATTTTTAATTTTAAAAAATCAGAAGCATTATAGTTTATCGTAAAACTCAAAAGAGTTTGTTGTAAAATTATATAAAAGTTGTAAAGTGGGTATCAAAATTGTTTAGGATAGATTTCAGCTGTTAAATAATATATAAAGTCCACAGCGAATTTGAAGAAAGATGTTAAAGTTCCATAATTACTTGTGGTGTTGATAAGTCCGTAAAGTTTTAGATGAAAGTCTTCAAGGTGTAAAATTCCAGATATATTGTTTTTTCATTGGACAAATATGAAAAATAGATGGAAATTAATCCGACAGTATGAAATTTAACATTTTGAAAAAAACAAAAGATGTCCTATTCATATATTATCAAAATTCATATATTAGCAAAATCCTTATTCCCATTAATAAATGACAGCTTTAACGGTTACCCGCTGTTCTTTAGCGCCCTTTCGTAATCAGTTTTGGTAATATGAACATTAGCTACGTAAATGAAAGTATCATCCCCTTGTTTATTTCCCTTTGAGGAAGCCATATGTTTTGGTCGGCCATTTTTATTTCACCATAATCAATACAATTGCATGTTTTAACACGGAAATACCATAAAATGTGTTCTTAATTGTGCTTGCGCATTATTTGAAATTAACTTAATTGTTATTAAGAAAACATTCTATGATATTTTCGTGTTCAAACATGCAATTGTATTGATTACGGTGAAATGAAAATGGCCGACCAAAACATGGCTTCCTCAAAGTGAAATCAACAAGGGGAGGTTAATCTAATTTATGTTGCGAATGTTCAGATTACCTCGGTTTTTGTCTTGTTGAACATTTCTCTATAAACTTAGTAGTTTCGGACAGTTGTTCTCACCTTTATTAGATCTGATAGTAGCCCACAGGTATTTTTCACCTGGTGAGGATAAAACTCGCTTGTTAGTAATTGATCTGATACTAGCTTGATAATCATTGCACATAAACCCTAACAATATGCCCTGATTAAATAGTGCTTGACCCAATAGTGCTAACGAGCTCAAAGGACCAAAATAAATTATTTCAATTAAACATTATGCATTAGCTTTTTATAAAGCAACTTTTGATTTTGCTATATGATTAAATAGTGCTTGACCCAATAGTTCTAATGAGCTCAAAGGATCAAAGAATAAATTATTTCAATTAAACATTATGCATTAACTTTTTATAAAGCAACTTTTGATTTTGCTATATGATTAAATAGTGCTTGACCCAATAGTGCTAACGAGCTTAAAGGACCAAAGAATAAATTATTCCAATTAAACATTATGCATTAACTTTTTATAAAGCAACTTTTGATTTTGCTATATGATTAAATAGTGCTTGACCCAATAGTGCTAACGAGCTCAAAGGATAAAAGAATAAATTATTTCAATTAAACATTATGCATTAACTTTTTATAAAGCAACTTTTGATTTTGCTATATGATTAAATAGTGCTTGACCCAATAGTGCTAACGAGTTCAAAGGATCAAAGAATAAATTATTTCAATTAAACATTATGCATTAACTTTTATAAAGCAACTTTTGATTTTTCACAAACGAAAAATTCAAAGTGAATGAAATGAGTTTAAAGATTAATTTTTTTGCTTGTTTTGTTTTTCTTTATTTAAAAAGGGAAATGTAGCGAATGAAAAATCAAAAGAAGATAGTTTCCAATTGCTATAAAAAAAATTTTAAAAAAGAAAAACAGGTGAATAAAGTAAGATAGTTTCCCTTTATTTGCGTTTCACTTTTATTTTTCTGACCGAGTTATAGTGCGTGGATTATATCGTTTTAATCTAAGATCAGGCATGTTTTTAATAATTTCATTACTGGCAAGATTTGTGGATATACCACAGTATGATAATTTTATCATTACTGCGTTTGATACCTTTACTTAGGAGCTATTGTGAAATAGTTGAATATGTAAAAAGTATAATAATCTTGATTTAACTCTCTCTCTCTCTCTCTCTCTCTCTCTCTCTCTCTCTCTCTCTCTCTCTCTCTCTCTCTCTCTCTCTCTCTCTCTCTCTCTCTCTCTCAAACAATTCAAACGTTGTAATAATCAAATTATCATACTGCGGTATATCCACAAGTTTTGCTAGTAATAGTTCATTTCACTTAAAAACAAAATAAAATTGCAATAACTTTGTAACCGAACATAGAAATAACACCCCCACCCCACCCATATATATATATATATATATATATATAATATATATTATATATATATAAGAAGTAAATACACAAGCGATGTGTTTTTGATATGACTTTTTTTAGCCGATAATTTTTGGGGAAATATGTGCTTAATTGAAGTCGTACCTAATTTTGAAAGTTAATTAATTAATAACTAATTAATTAGGCGGGCATACCTATTGAAAAGGTATACCCGCCTAATTAAGTAATTATTAATTAATTACCTTTCAAAATTAGGTACGACTTCAATTAAGTACATATTCTCCCAAAAATATATATATAAGTTTACTTATTTTTAGTCTACTACATATTTATATTTGGCAACAGATTTTTAATTCTATAATGTTTGGTGATAAATGATAACTAACAATATCCGTTTTTGATAATATAATGTTAAACTAGAAATTATAAAACACTTGTATGTTTGGCTTAGAAGAAAATTAACTTTTTTCGAAAAAATTTGTTTATTTATCTTTTTTTGATTTTATTTTTATTTTTTTGTTTTTAGAAAATTAGTATGAGTGATACTGTAAGATTGGTGAAGGCGTCTTATCGTGGTGTAATAATTAGCATTACTACTTGAAAAGCAAGTTCGATCCCCACTGGATGACCCACAGTTGCGACCTTATGACTGCATGAGAAAAAAGTTGAACCGGACAGAGTTGTTATTTAAAGGTTTGTGGAATTTTAACATTTTTCATCCGTCAAATAACTTTCGACGAAAATTTTGGCTGGATCGGAGTTGGGCTCTGTTATTCTGGATCGGAGTAGCTGGGTTTTTCTGTGTCCGTTGGCGGATCTGTTGTTAGGCTGGATGGCATTCTTCGAGCCTGGAAATTACTTTGGAATATTTTGGATATACTGTCTTGTGCTGTTGATGGTTTTTAATAACAAACACAATACGTTCTTGTTTTTCCTGAACTCCTCTATTTTATCCCTAAAAGAAAAAATGCCTTGGAGAACAGACATCCATCTTACGTCTGTTCTCTTCAGACACTCAGCCCAGACTGCTCACTCATTACTCTCTCTTTCTGTCACACTCGTTCTCCAGTTAACATCCATCGACCAATCAGAGATTGACAGGTAGCCTTTCATACGTCATCGCCAAATTCTAGTATTTTTTTCCTTTAATCTCAATTTTTGTTCTTTTCATCTCATTATTTTACAAAATAACTTTGAATTTCCCTTGTTTCGATGGTAATTTCACATATCTTTCAAAACCACTTCACCAGAAAAGAAATAAAGAACTTTGGGAATTTTTTTTCTATAATGATTGGAACTTTTATCACAAGTATTTGACAGTATAACTTATGTTCCTTTTTCCGTTCATCTTATCGCTAATACGATTGGGAAAGGTATGAATCCATCAGTTCTCCCTCCAGCTATCAGCAAATAGTTAGGAAAACTGGATTTTTTCATGGTGCGACAACCAGAAAAGGAGAAGGAAAACTGGATTCAAATCGGTTTTAGTCCGCTTAAAAATTGACCTTGTGTCACAAACTGTCCGTAGTAGATGTTTTTGGAAAATATACTTTTGTTCCTGACATGTAGGAATCTATACAAAATCTATACAAAATCTCTTATAATAATTAAAATCTATACAAAATCTCTATAATAAGTAATAATTTGCATCTATTTAACCGTTTTAGCTCAATTGCTAGAGCATTCGCCTAGAAATCGCAAGGTTCAGGTTTGGTTCCAGTTCTTTCCAATTCAGTTCATTAGTAACACGGATCGGGTAATCTGATCTGTGTGATAAAACATCTGGGAGTTTACGGCAGGTGTAGTACTCTACCTGAGCAAAGATAATCACCCAGGTCTAGCGCTAGCGAAAAGGGGATAGACTCCCTCGCAGTTCGTCTGATACCGACAGTAGGCTACTACGCAGACTTTACTCTGCGTAATCCAACAAAAACCTGATATCTTATGATAGAGATCTGTCTGTCTCCGAATCTACGTTACCACTGACGCCACGATTTCCTTAGTTATTTAGGTTATATTCTCAACGATTATGAAATAGTCATTATTTAATCTTAATTAGCATCTTATGTATTAAATATGTCTCTATTAAAGTCTAGCTGAATTTGATTTGGCGTAAAACTGTCCATATTACTTATGCATTTAAAATCCGGAAATATGTATTATATATCTCTAAGAAATAAAGATTTATATAGTATATGGTAGGAATAATTTGCATAATGATTTTAACAAAACCGGGTTCAATAAATAATTATTCGCTGTTACTGATTTCTAAAACTGTCATGTTATTTTCAAACGTATTTAAAAAATTCTATGTATGATTTTATATAGCAATCAATTAAAACATTAAAATAAGTGTAATATTTTTATATTCGTTCTTATCTAGTGTCGTTAGGATTTCTAATTTGATATATTTTATTACATAAAAACTTAAATACTTGCGCCTGGTGGGGGGGGGCATACTTTTGCTAGTATAAGTAAAATGAATTTAGAGAATAAATCAATTTCTTATCCAATTTGTGATTGAATAATAATTTGGTGGAGGCCACAATTCACTCTAAACGACGGAGATAAGTATGAAATGCTGATTAAAATCCTTTGCTCCTTTCTAAATAGAAGGATCAATATCATTAAGGACTGTGGTTACAATGGTAACCCAACGAGTTCATGGGTCATCAGGTAGGGAATAAAGTTAATATGTGATCTATTAAAAGGTTTGGCTTACAACGTCTTGTCATTACTCGATTTAATAACGTGAATTTAAGCCCTCGAAAAACATCTCACAAGTGGTTTACAAGGTGATGTTGGCTTCGCATAAGAAACAGAATCTGACTCAACGGTAGATTATTTTGGCTTCCCCTCCCTATCAATTTATGATGGCGGGGGGATCTTCTCTCATTGACATGTGAGGATATATTAGTAAATAAAGGTTGGCGGTAGATGTAGGTGATTGTGATGCTGCGGTTAGATATCTGATTTGATTATATCTGATGCCAAACCAGGGGAGTCGGATCGAAAAGGTCAAACGTTTCCTTCGTCACTCCTTAACGCGGGCCAAAACCCTAAATCGATACAAAACCCTCCGCCTTAATAGAAAATGACAACCTTTAGAAAAGCGGACTGCTAAGTTTTGAGGGCGCTTAATTTTCGGGCGTCTAGGCTCTAACAAATAATATTGCAGATACCTTAAGCATTAGCGGATGACTCCCCCCTTCTCCTCTTACTCTTCCACTCTGCTTTATAACCGAAAACAGTCACAAGCAGTGTATATAACTCGAAGCAGCCGGACCCCCTTGAGGAAATTCGACCACGGGAGTATAGATAAATATTTAACCGTCTATAGAGTTCCATTGCCCAGGCTCCATTACGCAAAGGTCCCATTCGCGTTCTGCTCAAATTTTCCAATATAGACTGCGAGGAGGAAACTAGAACCTTCATAATTTATTAACCTTCGCCGAACGATAATTCAGTTTCATCCACTGCCGTTTCGACTTGATGTTCCTTCTCTATCGGATATTTTCGTCGTGGTCGTCGTCGTCGTCGTTGTTGTTATCCTAAGCGACAGTTGTCTGATGTTTACGCCGTCCAGGCTGAAAGGTAGCCATTTTGTAATGTCTTTACCGGGCACGATTGAGTCTGACGGCGAAATTAATTGGCAAAAGCTAATCAATGATCTGAGTGTAACTGAGAAGGGACAACATTCGGGGATTCATTTAATATACACCCAGTTCAATCTTTCCGTGCACGCTTCTCCTAGCACTCTCTTCTTTTTTTTTATATATATATATATATATATATATATATATATATATTAGTAATAATAGGAGAGGTTTACAATTTCAATCAAAATGATTTCATAAGGACCCTACCATATATTTAACTAAGTCGATGTACTAATACAACTGCAACGGAAAGGTTAAAGCAGCAATGGAATATATGTATATATATATATATATATATATATATATATATATATATTACAAACGCTGCCGCTGTCAATAACAACAGAGACAAAAGATCCGTTGAACAGGAACAACAGTCATTTGATAAAGGGTATCTACCGAACCCGAAAATTTATGATAAAAAAATAATTTTAAAAAATAAGTGAATCCAATACTCCATAACATCGAGTTCATTCATTTAATTTTAGATGCTTCGTAATAACGCCCAACTTAAAACACACACACACACACACACACACACACATATACATATATATATATATATATATATATATTAATGATATAATAATAAAAAAAAAGAAATGCAAATATGAATATGCTGACTGCATCTCCTGCCCAGGAGTAAGATCCTCCTCCTCCTCAAAAGGTGGTGGCCTGGGTATGATATTAAACAGCATCTGATAGTGAGACTCTACTTCTAGAAATCTAGGGAGTGTGGAGTGCCTCTTTATTTTTATTTACAACTGACCTTGAGTGTTAGTACTTGTTAGAGTCCCATCTATGAGTCAAACAGATTTCTTTTAAAATTATTCGTATTCGATTGAACCAAGCGCAAACAAACAGGAAATAACTACACTAAAAATGTACATGTGAACGGACAATGAACATGATTCGCTAACCTCTAGGTATAAAATAACCCTCGACAGGTTGATATGTTCTTAAAATCAATCAACAAAATAAGAAAGGTCTGCATATAAAAGTGCTCGATGCTATTATAACAGAGCAGGTATAAAAATCTTTTTTAAAAAAACATAACTACTAGCAAGAATATACGCACCCCTGGCGTAAATATTTAAGTTTTAATGTAAGGTGTAGGGACCGTGTTGTTTGGTGTCTATGTAGTTGAAGAAGATCCAATTTTTGATCCCCACAATTTAAATGTATAAGACTACGGAAATGTAGTTTCCATAGAAAACAACAGAAGAAGACAAAATTGATAAAAGATACAAACTTTATATACATTAATTTACAATTGGTATATTCAATTGTTCTTTCAGCGGTGTTGCAGACTGTATGTATCTGTACGTAGTTGTGTTTGTAAAGTGCTCATGTATTGTTTATATTTGTGTGATTAGATATGTCAAATTGTAGCCGTTTTGATAAAACAATGTCTGTGATTGAAACTTGTGTCGTATGTTTTCGGATAGCGTCTTGTCCCCATTGTGTCGAGTTGGGAAGAGCATCCGGTCCCACTGTCGAGTTAGGAGCATCAGCTCCAACTCTGTCGAGTTGGGAATAGCATAAGCTCCCCACTGTAGTTTTTCAGCTCTATGGGCCTTTTTATAATTTTCTTTTGTCATTGTCTACGTGATCATTAAGTTAGATTTGATATTGGAATTTTCAAATATCAGCTGGTTTCTAATGACGTAAATATCGGATGCTTTTGTAACATTCCGATGGCGTACATATTTTCAATGGAATTTAAACAATTGTTTCTATTGTTGCTAAAATATTTCTAAACTAATATTTATTTGATTATCTTTTGTTTACATAATTCTAAACTCATGAGATACAATTGTAAAACTAGTTGTTTAAGATAACTTAATTATTTTAATTCGATCAATACCACATGCCGTAAAAATATAGGGGCCAATCCCTATAAAGGAAATATATTAAAAGATTACACTTATTTTAATTATATCTTAATTGGTTTCTATATAAAATCATTCATAGAGTCGATTTTAATACGTTGGAGAATAAAACAATAACACCCAGTAATCATTATTTAACCCGGTTTTCTTAAAGCCCGTATGCAAATTAGCCACACCATATGGCGTAAACTTTTATTTCTTAGTCATATATAAGACACCTTGCAGGACTTTAAACGCATTAATAATATGGGATGCTTTGAGGCAAATCTAACTTTGATTTTCATAGAGACATCGTTAATAAATAAGATTTATTCTATGTATTAATGATTTTGGTTATAAATTAAATACTCATTGATAAACAAGCAAACAGAGGCTAATTTTGGGGTTTTTTTTAAGAAATATTCGAAATTGAACTTCGAGATGACTTTTTGTTTGCATGATTAGTGTTTTGCTTTCTATTATTTTATTTTTATATTTAGAATACTTTTAAATAGAATACTGCGTATGTATAAGAGAATTTAGATCGAAACACGAGTTGACAAATAACAATAAATTTTATTCACTCTAAAGTATATATCTTTTTCTTCCAATTATATTTTCAACATATCTGTCGGATTCATTTCCATTTTTCTCACTTGCACACACACACAAACACACACACACACACACACACACACGTATATAGATATGCCGACAAAGAAACATACGTAGACTCCACAAGAACATCCATATATATATATATATATATTATATATATATATATATATATATATATATATATATCGCTAAAACCCTTGGGAAAGGTATGAATCTATATATTCTCCCTCCAGCTATGGGTTAAATAGTAGGGCAGACTGGGCTCTTCAGCCTTGGGTAGGTAACCAGTCTAGGAGTGGGATAACTCTGAATTCAAAATTCCTGAGGTCGGTCGTTGATTGGGTTTGTGGCAACCCTTGATGCACCAATTCTTTCCTATTGACTGTGTCAAAAAGTGTGGATGGTCCAACACAAGCCTTCACCACTATAAACAAATCCCTGTGTGGGAGTTCATTGTGTGTATGAACCCTCATACGTCGAAAATCGACGGGAGAGTCCATTATTATATATATATATATATATATATATATATATATATATATATATATATATTAATGAATGTGCTACAGGCGTATTTTAAGAAAACATGTTCTTGTTGAATTCTTTAGAAAATAAAATCCCATCAATGCTGCCACTCTTCTTTTGTAGTGCAGCAATTTTGTATACTTAGTAGGTCCTACTCTATTTCCTAAGATCAATTTATTTATAATTCCAATATTATACTTTGTAATAACGCAAGGCTTTTTTTTCTCCCGCTTCTTACTTTCGCACCAGTGTCGTGTTGACATTTAGGTAATTTATGAGGAAGGCGTCCCGGTCCCCTGCCTCCGAAATCGCTGCCCGGTGAATTTTAAAATAACGACCCCAAGCTTCTGCAAGTTTCATTGTGTTAAATATAGGGGGGAGGTAAATTTCACGGGGTAAAATAGGTGTTACCTATTGTTTATCTATCTATCTTAATCTATTCAAAACTATCCATCTTCATATCTATCTATCTATCTATCTATCTATCTATTAAATACTAAGATTTTCTTTTATTACGATAAATAAACAAGAATTACGATAAATAAACAAGAATTATGACAAATTACGGTAAATAAAACAGAATTACGACAAATTACAATAAATAAACACGAATTACGACAAATTTCTATAAATAAACAAGAATTAAGACAAAAAGAGACCCCCCCCCCTAAAATATATTTAACGCCCTAAGTTGGTTGTTTTCTTTCAAGTAACACGGATGTGGCGCCGAAGCTTGGGGTCGTTATTTTAAAATTCACCGGGCAGCAATTTCGGAGGCAGGGGACCGGGACGCACTTCCTCATAAATTACCGACATTTATTCCATTGTGCAAGGATATTTCATCTGATATTTCATCTGATATTTTTAATATATCAAACTTTAAGTCATAAAACCTAAATGAAGTATATATATATATATATATATATATATATATATATATATATATATATATATATATCTCAATTTGTTTTAGGTTTAATCCTGCTCTGCTCACCAGTATTTGAGCACTTTCTTTACTTAAGAAGAACCTTTTCAAACAATTTATTTGCTAGACAATATATACATATATACCTTCATTATACCCTCACTTTACTGCCACTCACACATTTTCACTGTAGTAGCATTAGTAGTTAATCCAGAAAGTGCTCAATATATTTCATAAACTATAGAGCATTTATAGTTAAAGAAAAAAGATTTTCTCTCTGCCACGGTTTCTGTGTTCAAGGTACACCTTTATTGTTCTTTCTGGTTTTGTGCTTAGTAAAGGACTAGTCTTAAACGAGTGGGGGAGATTTTTTAATATTCATCTACAGGTTGACTGAAAAGTAACTCCCTATTTTAAACTATTGATCATTTTTCATATGCAGTTACATTTTTCTCAATTCTTTAATGTATGTTCCTTAATATACAGGGTGATTGAAAAGTAACTCCCTATTTTAAACTATTTAAGATTTTTTTATATGCAGTTACATTTTTCTTAATTCTTTAATGTATGTTCCTTAATATATACAGGGATTGAAAAGTAACTCCCTATTTTAAACTATTTAAGATTTTTTTTATATGCAGTTACATTTTCTTAATTCTTTAATGTATGTTCCTTAAATATACAGGGTGATTGAAAAGTAACTCCTATTTTAAACTATTTAAGATTTTTTTATATGCAGTTACATTTTTCTTAATTCTTTAATGTATGTTCCTTAATATACAGGGTGATTGAAAAGTAACTCCCTATTTAAACTATTTAAGATTTTTTTTATATGCAGTTACATTTTTCTTAATTCTTTTAATGTATGTTCCTTAATATATGGCAGTTAAATCTGTGTTGTTGTTGATGGTGATGCTCCACTGCATTTTGCTATTGTTGTTTGTAAAAAGCTGAATCGCCCTTTTCCTGGAGGAAGGATGGGTAGACATGGGTCACATAAGTGACCGGATAGAAGCCCTGGTTTAACATCCTAAGATTATTACTTTGGGCTTAGTTGAAGGAGTAAGTCTACTCTACGAAACCATAGACTTTGGAAGTACTTAAAGGACGAATGTCAGAATTTATTTCTGCCATTCCACAAGAGTTCGTTGGAAGATCAGTTTATGCGATTCCCAAGCGGCTTGAGAGGCTAAATGTGAATGCTGGCGCCCATATGGAATTTTAGATAAAACTCCATGTATGTTCTCATATTCATTTTTGTAAAAAAAATAATGATTCAGAAATGAATTATTAAATTTTTTAAATAGAGAAGGGAGTTACTTTACTATCACCCTGTATATGGCTTTTAATTCTTGAACCCCCACCCCGTTAAATGTTGTTGATAAATGTCGTTGCTCTTTGATCAATTTCTAACCCACGCCTTCTGAATGGTGTCACTATTCTCAGTGGGATTGAAGTCACTTGAATTTCCTGAACATTTGCTAAATCCAATTCTTTAATTTAAAAAATCACATTTGTATTATGCACTAATTAGAACGCAGCAAGTGCCATCTGTTTCTTCACAAATGCGTCTGCCAAAAGTTCAGCAAACAGATAAATATTTAAATTTATGCACCGCTCTCATAGTATGTACAACTCCAGGCGAAAACAAAGAATTGTGTTCCTTTGTTAATACTTTTAGACACCACCCAAAATAGAATGAATCTTCCTTTTAAAGGGAAACATCTAATTTTTGTTCAGTTGATTTTATGATTAAAAGCCCTTTTAGCATTTCGATATTTCCTTCTTCATAATAAAGTGTAATTAAGCAAGTAAATTTGGCGGAGTGGTCTATTGCCGGTATCAGCCTGACAGCGAGGGAGTCTATCCCCTTTTCCCTAGTGCTAGACCAGGAAAATTTTTTTTCTGTTGACATGTAGTGCCACACATACAGTTAGCTCGCCACTTTATCGCACAGCTCAGATTACTCAATATATGCTACTCATGCGATAAGTTGACGGGATCGGTATCGAACCAGGAACCTCGCGATTCTTAGGCGGGTGTATCAACTGAACTTTTTGCAATGTTTCTGTTATTGGATAACAAGGGTAACCAATGGTAGGCCATATGTATGCCATCAGGATTCGGCCCCCTGCCACAACTCTGGGAAAAGTCAAAGATAGTTGTCGGCGAATTTTTACGATTACACCAATCCAAATATTTTGCCTCCGAACTCCCCAGATCTTAACCCCATGGATTATTATGTATGGGGCGTTGTTCATTTCCTTTTTTTACCATTTTTTTAAAATTATTATTCTAGATTTAGCTCGCCCTCTGAGCATGGTTATTTTGTTTACTAACAGGACTATCTGATCCCCCTTTTTTTATTAATATGTCTGAGATTAACATTCCAGATATCGTTTGATTGTTTATGGGTGCGGGTGTGTCAATTTACTGTCAATCAAAAAAAAAAAGGAAATGAACAGACACACAGACATAAGCGCGCGCGCAACACACACTTACAACACACATAAACACACACATAAACAAGCACCCCCCCCATACAAACACACACAGAATCTGGAAGACATGTGACAGAACAAATGAACAGCCACTAGCAACAACTTCAATTCTAGTAATCTTCTGAAGAAGGGACTTTTATCCCAAAATATTAAGAATTGAGAATAAATCATAGGTTAACAAACAACACCACAGTTACCTTCTTTTTTCTTTACACTTGCATTGTGACAGCCTTCAAAACCAACCAACAAACCAATATAAACACAATGATTCAAGCAAATTACAAAACCCTTTTATATATATATATATATATATATATATATATATATATATATATTATAAGAGAGAGAGAATGAGATGTTAAAAGATAAAAAGAAGAAAAAAATATATATTTTGTATGCATCAAATTTATTATATGCCTACACGTGTTTCAACCAGAATTTGCTTACACCTACAATTTTCCATTTAAAGTTATTTTGAATATGAAATAGAATAATAATTTCCATTTTTCTCACTTACATTGTCAACGTTTTTCGTATTGCTTCTTGTTAATATATATATATATATAATATATATATATATATATATATATATATATAATATATATATATAAGAGAGAGGTGATGGATAAAGAGCCAAACCAAATGTACCGAAGTAGTGCAATTAGGTGGAAACCCAGAGAATTATGCAAACGAATAACATTTGACCCTACTGACAATAGTGACTGCACAAACCAGAAACTGTCCTCGAAAATGAGACGCAAAAAAGTATCTGAATCTTTGAGATTGAAACGGATCACTGAATACAGGTTAGAAGACCAGATCGAGTTTTAATGAACAAAAGGAAAAATAAATTGCCAATTAGTAGTCATTTCAATTGATTACACGTTTAAAGTAAAGAAAAGCGAAAAATTAGATAAGTACCTGAATCTTGCCAGAGAGCAAAAAATGTTGTGGAAGGTGACAGTAACACTAATTATATTTGGAGCTCTTGGAACAATACCGAAAAGCCTGAAAAAGAGACTTCGAGACCATAATAATGCTAAAATCAGCTAGAATATTTAGACGTGTTCGGGATAACTAAAGGGACTTACAGTCAACCACACTTAAGTGAAAACCACCATTTACTAATGGTGTGAAAACTCGCAAGGAGTAAAATAATGATAATGATAATAATAATAATAGATTCCTTTGAACAGTCTCTCGCTGTATGGCTGATACCAACAATAGGCCACTCCACTGACTTTGCTTTTACTTACTCCATTAAAAAACGACGATTTAAAAGAAACGTTAAATTAACGCCTTTAAATCATCATAAAACATAATGATGATAATAACAATGTAAATGTTATTAACTGACGGAGAAACAATAGAAATAATATTTTATGAATAAAATCAGTTAAAGTTCCTGCTGTGTTCTTCCTGTCGTTTTCTATAATCCCCATTTTTAATACTTGACAATGAGATATTTTGCAATGCAGTTTGGAAGACACGGGGGGTAAGAATTCTCGTTTGGAATCACTTTATATTTCTTCCAGAATCTTCTAATTACAAAGTAACTAATACCGTTTCAATGGCAACAATCGGAATGACAGATATGGCAAAAATAATTGAAATTAGTTTCAAAATAACAAAAGACTTTTCTACAAAATTCTCCAACAAGTGGAAAGTACGGATCAGCGAACAGAACATAGAATAAAATTTTAGATTGTCTGCACACAATTCACCAACAGGAATTCGGCTATATTTGCACACGGCACCCCGATAGAAAGTAAACTACTGACACACACGGCAGATTTAGAAATCAACTATAGTGACACACGGCAGTAAAACGGTTAAATAACTAGAGACTGCAGGGCAGCCCTCACGTTACGCTTCTTCATACTTGACTAAAACTAAATTCTAAAACTAACCTACGGCAACAGAATAATGTTCAAGTTTCAGGACTCTTCGATTCAGGTTTCAATTGGTTGGCATTCATTGGGGGAGACTTTGCAGCTACTGAACTGACTCCATTATAACGACCCTATTGAAGAGAACGTTTTAAGTGGAGTATATTGACTTCACAGATGAGCTGATATAGTCGATCAAAATTTCATTGTCATATATTGCAATATAATAGATGTAATAGAGAAGACATACCTTTGAGAACATTGGCGACATTGTTGAAAACAAGGATTTGATGCAAAAACAGGCACTGAGTCAGAAATGACTCGTTTTATGCTGGGTTGCTGACGATAATCGGCGAAATAAACAATCGAAATGATTTCTCACAATTGTCTTTTGACGTTCTGTTATGACTGTTTCTTTTCACGACTGCAATCAGTCACTTATAGGTCGAGTTTATTGGTAGATCGTCGAAAGGGAAAACTTTTTTTTTCGGGTGTTTTTATTAACTAAAACAAATCCTCAGCCTTTCTTTAGTTATCTATGTATATTTACGTCTGATGAAATGGACAGACACACACACACACACAACACACACACACACACACAACATATATATATATATATATATATATATATATATATATATGTGTGTGTGTGTGTAAGTTTAAAAGAAAGGAAATGAATCCGACAGTATGAAAAGGTGGAATGAAAACATCAAACAATGCTGTTAAAGAGAAAACAATTTATAACATAATCATAGCTGATATTGATCAATATTTCGATTTTACAAAAATCTCTTCAGAGCCCGTTTACTCCGTGGTGTTTGTGATTGGAGATAAAAGTCAACGAAAAAAAAACACCACGGAGTAAACGGGCTCTGAAGAAGATTGTTGTAAAATCGAAATATTGATCATATCAGCTATGATTATTTATAAATTGTTTTCTCTTTAACAGCATTGTGTGATGTTTTCATTCCACCTTTTCATACTTATATATATATATATATATATATATATATATATATATATATATATATATATATATATATATATATTGCGGATTATGATGGATACTTTATCCTCTCTAAATCTTAAAACTTTCAAAAAATAGTTATCAAAATTTGAAAAGAAAAAATATTACTAAAACTTTTGTAGGCATATTTTCAGGCAAATATCTTATATAATGGATATTCGGTGTCTCTGACAGACATTTCAAAAGAAACTATGTCACACAACCTTCATGAATTACGTACGTTTATCAATGAATATTTAATAAAATATTCATTGATAAACGTACGTAATTCTATATTCAAAATTATTAATACAAAGAATAAATCGTATTAACGATGTCCCTATGAAAATCTGAGTTAGATTTGCCTCAAAACAATCTATGTTATTAATGCTTTTAGAATTCTGCAATATGTCTAAAAATAAAATATTCTTGCTAGTTGGTATAATAGTTTTCAATTATGCATTTAAACTAAACTCGGATAGGTATATATATATATATATATAATATATATATATATATATTATATATATATATATATATATATGTGTGTCTGTGTGTGTAATAAACATCATAACTTATATATATATATATATAAAGGAGTTGCTCCTGTTTTGGCATTTACATGTCGACTTATAACTCCAAAAAGAGATATGATTGACCATTTACATTACGCATACGCTTTAAAATATTCGTAAGGAAAAGTAAAAAATTTCGTTTTTGATTTTTACTGATTAAATTAAATTATTCAATAATTAAAAATGAATCGATTTGTGGAACTCTTCACAGTTCTTCATAAGTAAGTACAAAAAAGCACACAAGATCCACCATGTTTAAATATCACGCATATTCCGTAGAGAAATTTGAATTTAATGCTTTTTCGAAAATTATTGTTTTATAATTTAGTACTAATTGTAAAAAAGATTCTTAATTTTTTGGAGAACTAAAATATAATGAAAACATTTCAAACCGAAATGTGATGTAACCAGTAGTTGATATTTAAAACGTAAAAATGAGTCCTGAAATAAACGAACATTGTAATAATATATAATTCTTAACAATTTCGTTTTAATTTGATAAGAAATTTACTAAATTATTTTCCTCTTTTACTCCCCTCTTCCCCTTTCTCACTCTCTGGTGTTTCTAAATTCCTATTAGTCTGGTCATCGATCGGGTACTTCTGCTAGTATATATATATATATATATATATATATATATATATATATATATATATGGATATATATATATATATATATATATAATATATATATATATGGATACTTTGGTACAGATATCCATACATATATATATACATATATATATGTGTGTGTGAGAGAAAGAGATCTAGCCAAAAATGTTGTTCACTACAATTCATCCAGACTTCCACTTACCAATAACAGACAGACTCACGTGTATATATATATATATATATATATATATATATATACTCAAAGCGTGACACAAACTCGTGTCTCAACTGAGACCAGCAAGTAGTAACCTCTTTCTTCAATTCAGCTATCGAAAAGCCCATAATAAAACAGGCAAAATGTATCTTACGTTGCGTGTTTCAGCTTATCTACTGCTTCAACTAGTTCTGACAATAAATCCCAAGTTGCAAAAGAGAACAAACACGCTCATGTTTACATCCTTGAGCGTACAGTTAATCTTAATGACAAAATAAATTAGAAAACTCTTTGCCGACTTATATATGTCAGTATTTTATGCGCTTTCTTTTCTTCCAAACAACAGATTATATAACATCACTGGACTGGCCTTCTTTTAAAAATATTTTTAAAGCAGTAAGCCACTTTATAACTAAAAACAATTTAAAAAAACATTTTAGATTTATTCCATAACTAATAATGCCATATTATTATTTGGACTATTCGGACTATTATCCTCATGTTTATTATTATATAGACAACGTTTCAGCCTATATGCCATCCAGCCTTCTTCAGAAGTTTCGTGTCGAACTCTGAAAACTTCTCTTCTCTGAATTGAATAAAAGGTTCAGTTCGAAGACTCCAAAGTTCAACAAGAAGTTTTCTGAGATCGACACGAAACAGCTGAAGAAGGCCGAAGGGTACATCAGCCAAATCCTTGTGTATATAACAAGACAGACGAGGACAATAGTCCAAATGATACAAATAATACAAATTACCAATCCTCATCTCAAAAATTCAGACTAATAATGCCATGTTTTCTATAAAATAAAACTCAATCGTTAGATGGAACTTCTTGTAAAAATGGATCCATCTGATTATTTGGTTTTCAATTTAAAACAAAACATAGTAAATTAATAGTTGTGGAATAAATCTAAGAAGGAGAGGTTTTGATTGTTTTTAGTTTTATACTGTTCTGTTGGCTAGTATTTGGGGACTTTTGATGCGTCCAACATTTAAGGATTGTTTGTTCTTATATATATATATATATATATATATATATATATTTGGGAGAATATGTGCTTAATTAGAGTCGTACCTAATTTTGAAAATTAATTAATTAATAATGAATTAGGCGGAATGCCTATTTTAAATGTATGGCTAAACAAATCGAGAAAAATCAATCTCTGTATGTACATTTCGGCCTATTTCTCGATTTGTTTAGCCATACATTTAAAATAGGCATTCCCGCCTAATTCATTATTAATTAATTAATTTTCAAAATTAGGTACGACTCTAATTAAGCACATATTCTCCCAAAAATTGTCGGCAAAAAAAAGCCATTCCAAACATACCTTGTTTACAACTTATCATATCGTCGTGTAATAAAAGTCACTAGAAGAGGAATATTAACCTACTCTAAACAAATCGTAAAATCTAAGAAGTCCGTTTGGTGTAGAGGTTATGGATCGGCCTGTCAGCTTGGCAGTCCGGTTTCAAATCACGCACAGGCGGCCTTCCTATCTATAGCTCTGCTGATGAGGCCTAATAGGCCGAAATGTACATACAGAGATTGATTTTTCTCGATTTGTTTAGCCATACATTTAAAATAGGCATTCCCCGCCTAATTCATTATTAATTAATTAATTTTCAAAATTAGGTACGACTCTAATTAAGCACATATTCTCCAAAAATTGTCGGCAAAAAAAAGCCATTCCAAACATACCTTGTTTACAATATATATATATATATATATATATATATATATATATATATATATATATATGCAGAACTTTATAGCACCATATATATATATATATATATATAATATATATATATATATATATGGTGCTTATAAAAGTTCTGCAACAGATTCAAAATGTAATAACAAAGAACAGTCTTTTTTAAATACAATATTAAAATGGTACATATAAATAAAACTCAGAGAGTTGACACTTTACCATATTTTTTTTTACCAATTAACTCATTTGTACAATGTGAATTATTAAGTTTTTATGAACCACCTATATATATATATATATATATATATATATATATATATATATATATATATATATATATAATCTTTACCTAGTTGAGTATAAGACTAGACTTGGGAGGTGACAATTGAGAATCGAACTCACAACATTGGAAATTGAGCCATGGGACTATCTTGCTAACCCTCCCTCTAAAGTAGACGTCATATTGTCACATATATATTCAGTTATGGACTCGGTTTAGCTCAGTCGGTAGAGCACCCGCCTTGTAATCCACAAAGCTTCAGGTTCGATACTGGTCGTCGCGAACTCAGCGCAAGAGTACCACATCTTGTATCTGTGCGGTAAAGTGTATAACTGATACTAGATGTGGCGCTACACCTCAGATGCAAAATCAATTTCCCTGATCAAAAAGGGAATTTTTTTTCTCTCTCTCTCTCTCCTCTCTCCTCTCTCTCTCTCTCTCTCTCTCTCTCTCTCTCTCTCTGTCGCTGTCCGGCTGATAACAACAATAGCCCACTCCGCCGACTTTATTTACTTTATATAGTCGTCGTCAGAGCGGCCTAATGTCAGTACCAGCCATGCAGCGAAGGAGTCTATCCCCTTTTCATTAGCGCTAGACCAAAGAGATTATTTTAGCGTCTGAGGTGGAGCGCTACACCTACCATCAGCTCCTTACTTTACCGCACAGATACCTGTACTACTCATACGCTGAGTTGGCGAGGGCGGGTATCGAACTAGGAACATTGTGGTTTCTAGCCGAACGCTCTACCGACTGAGCTAACCCGGCCCTGATACATATAGAACTTTTTTTTATCATATATGTGCTAGAAGATAATGGCTGAAGGTCTTAGTATCCTGAGTATGACGAACTCTATCTTATGGTGAAGTTCTAATTCTGGATCCCTGGGGAATGTGGAGTACCCCTTCATCAACATTACTCATAGGTTCACTCTGATCCGGAGGGGTAGTACCTGTTGAGTTTTTAAAAATGTATTTTAAAAAATGAGTTTAAAAAATGTTGAATACCCATCAAGAATGAATAAAAAAAAATGTTTTCGGCATAAAATAACCCAATAGGTTGACATGCCGTAAAACCCAATCAATGAGTATATAAAATAATTTCTCATCCTTTTCTTATATCTAAAATCCACTGTGATAAGCTCAGAAGAGTAGAACCGTTTCCTCTTATATTCTTTCAAGGACATGACCGATACTTTCTGGATCGATATAAGCCTAAAGTTAACAGCCACAACTTAAACATATTCACGACAATTTCCGATTTTCAAATAGAAAGGTGTATTTACACCTGCATGATCAGAAGCAAACGCCATTCGAAACGATCTAACCTGGAGATTCAACCTTCTAAAATATAGGTACCATTTCCGAGCCATGGTCTATTCTATCAGCTTCCTTTAACCCTTTTCAAGCACATCAACTTCTCGACAAATATACGTTGCCTCTTTGAAATAATCAATGCACCCGTCACTGGCAACGGATACTTCAGCGTCATTCATGCCACCTGACTCCCCAAACTCATCTAGTTTCAATCAAGTGAGAAGCAAACACGAACCCCCAAACTCTGACCGGCAAACTCTGCCCACCAACGAACGAACCAGCCACACCCTTCATCCCACCACGTCTTTATCAATCTCTTTACCGACACTAAACACCGAGGACCTTGTTCTCTGTGTTAAAACCAAGAGCCTGTTCACCTTTTCCATCGGTGTTGCCATGGCAACGCAACAACAGACACCGTGGCTGCTGGTTCGCTCTCCTCCCCCCCACTTCATTATGCAACTCAACCACCCTCTTCCCGCGCTCTGGTTACCCGATCCCGCGTCAAATCCGGGAAATAAAAATTTACTGACTTGGAAAACATGATGCAATTCTTTATGTGTTTACCCTAGAAATCATGTTTAACACTTCGCAAAACTCATTGAAACGCGAAATACAATTCTCGAGAAATTCTTGTAGTCCTTCTTCTGGCTTTCAGGTAAATGCCTCGTTCGTTTGATAATTTGCAAAACTGATAGTTACTTGATGAAAACAGCGAACCCTTCTTTGCCAGAAATATGATATCTTCCAAAAGAATAAACATTCACAGACAGGTGTGTGCTGCATGTGTGGTTGGTTGTTTTGTCAACCCTTTTCGGATCATTTAATGCCGTATGAAGTCATTTTGATATTCGGTTTACTTACAGTACCTGTTGTTGCTTAAATGGTCACCCATCTAAGTATTGAGAAGGCTCATCGCTGCTTAACTTTGGTGATCTTGCGGAAACCGGTGCTTTCAACGTGATTAGACCGCAAGCTCTGTGTGCGCCCGTGCGTACCGGTTCGATAAATAATAATATATTAGTCATTTAGAAACTTGTTTACTTTGTATAAGACTTATTCGGTTTCGTACCCTATGTCCAGTAGCTTTGGCTTCGGGACCGGTAAGAAAATAAATCCCGTGATCCCAGGGGCCGTATTTCCAGGTAGCACCCCCCCCCCTCGTCTAAAACGGACATGACATGTTTACTATTTGACACCAAACCGATCGGATTTCAATTCCAGCTGTTGGTAGCTTACAAAATGTCTAGGCACACTGAAGAGACTTGATAAGTCGAAACACGTGTCTGTGGATGACCCTATATATATATATATATATATATATATATATATATACCAACCCCTTCATGCAAGCAGGATTCGACGGGGCAAATTTATTAAGTGGAGTTTAACAGGTTGAGAATTAGGAGTTTTCCTTCTCCTATTCTAGTTGCCCACACAAAGTTAAAAACCCTAGTGTGTCCTATTTTTACCCAAAGCTGAAGGGAAAATAATTTTCTAAACGTATTAGCTCTATGTAAAATGCAGACAGCCACGTCTAACATTTGAACTCGTTTCACCGTGTCCATTTTCTACGACGATAACCATTATGCAATGCGCCTCCAACTATATATATAAATGGTGTGTGTAGGTTGAATATATATATATATATATATATATATATATATATATATATATAGTAAATTATTGTTGCCATAATTCTAGTGATATTTTGCCATATTTGAAATTAATGGCCCCTGTATGAGCTTCGGTTTGTGCGTGGTTTCCCATGTTAAAAAGTCCTTGTGACAATCCGACCTGATGGGAGGCCAGGAAAATACATTCTTTATAGGACTTGTTTTTTTAATCAGTGCAGCGTAGTCACGGATGCCTGATATGTTGGTGATGTTTTAGGGAGGAGAAGCAACGAAAAACAAAAAAAAAAAACAACAAAAAAACAACTCGTCTCAACTGTTAGGACCCCTGTTGCTTCATTCTCTCCGTTCCATTTCTGGGGCCGTGGAAAAAGGGGAAAACTGATAATGGGCACAACGTGTGATGAGGCTTCTTCATGTTAGAAGGAACCAACTCTTTCCATATCTTTGAAAGGTGTACGCGCGAACGCTTATATCCTTGTACCCAAACTATCAAAAGAGAGAGCCAATCAAGAAACCTACGATCTTTTGTAGAGGTACTCAGAACACCTAACCCCTCAGATCTGCCTCACGTGGGTAGCATTGTCTGACCCCCTCATAGCGCCAACTTTACTTTTACTTTCACTTCAGAGATCAGGTTTTGTGTCCATCTTAACTCCCTGCTTGAAAATAAGACTTGATATAAAAATTTTAAAAATTAAAGGATCAAAATTACTATTAATGGTCTTAAGGTTAGCTTCCTGAACAAACAGTTTTTGTTCTAATTTACCTGCAATAAGTCAGGAAGTCCCATCGTTGCGTAATGGTTAGCAAGTTAGTCTTGCAGATCCATTATAACTGAATAGCAAGTTTGATCCTCGCTGGATGCCTCATACTTGTGATCTTGTGTTCCATCCTAACCGTGGCGAACAGGTTGGGTAAATACCTTCCTGCAATCAGTCACAGTTTGAATATATACGTTATACTGACTCTGCGGCTCTGAGTACGTGGAGTCCCTTAATATAAAAGACATATATTAAAATAAATCAAAGAAATAAGGTTTGGTCTGTTTGCTTTACGGCATATCAAGCCTTTTCGGGTCATTTAATGCCGAAACAATAATTTTGATAAAAGGTTTAATATTTCAAGTTCTTAATATCTTCAAATTTGTATAAATAATTTCCATTAACTTCGGTTTGGTTCGGATTGGTTTGTTTAAGGGTATAATAACTCTGGGGGTTATTCAATGCCAAAAACTGTTAGAGAGTGAGATAAAAGCAGGTATTCAACTTTCCATTTCTGTTGTAATTTCTGTTGATGTATTTCGTGGATGTATTTTATATCTGATTCATAACTTTTGATATATCTTTATTTCTCTCAAGATAAAGAAATTATTATAAAGAAGAATTTACGAATTTTTTTATATTTTCATGGCATGTAACAAAATTTCGTAAAGATTTTGTGTAAACAAAATCAAGTTTTCTAGATGAAAACTACAAGCTTCTTTTTCATTTCTTGTTTAATGATCTTGTTTTGTAGTTTTTCCTTTTATCAAATCAGCAGACACAAAATGACAAATACTCAAGTTTCATGACTTATGGTCAAATCACGCAGAAAACACCGGTGCCCATAAGATAGAGCAAAGTAAAGCAGTAATGAGTCTACTTAATACTTAGTATTTTGACTGAAGCACTTATTTAACAACATTGAAAATCCGGAAAAGATTTATTAGTTTTTGTATAGGAATATGAATAATAGTTATGTGAGAATGGGAAATGAATCCGACAATATGAGGAAAAAATGAGTAAAGAAAAGAAATGTAGATGGATAAAAATGAATTTTATCGATATCACTTTTAATCGATATCACTTACACATGTGTTTCGGTCTGTTTATCAAAATGTATTCTTGTCTCCAACTCAAAAAATAAAAATACTACTCTGATGAAGGTCGGCAAAATCTGTGTACGGAACATTTTATGCATTTTTCCTATTATTATTTCATCATCATCATTTCAACTCCATCTTATTATTTTAATAATAATAATAACGTATATCCGTATACATTTTGATAAACAGACCGAAACACATGTGTAAGTGATATCGATTAAAAGTGATATCGATAAAATTCATTTTTATCCATCTACATTTCTTTTCTTTACTCATTTTTTCCTCAAATAATAGTTAACGCACGGTTCTCTAACAGTATGACAAGCTACTCAATTAGTAGCGACTCGACTACGAATACTACTACGTAAACTCAACTAAAAATAACTTCACGTATTCGTATGTGTTTCGTTGGACGAGTCCACATATCTTGTCGGCGTAATATCTTCCCTTACAACACTTAGATGAGTGACTGCTTATTAACAGCAGGTATTGTAAGCAACCAGAGCCGTGTGTATTAAATGAAGCAAAGCTTATTAAATAACAATTACTCAACTTTCAAGGCTTTTATGTTCTTACGGTTCCGCTTTGGTTGTCCTCATCACAACAGATTGCATTGACAACAATCTCGTGACAGATGGTAGGCGTGGCATCTGTTAGTCTTGTAAAACCACAGATATATGCATAGATTATGGCGCAAGCTTGAATAGAAGAGCAAGAGCCGGTACAGCTTGAAACTAGCCCTCTCTGCTATGGCTTTAGAATATACCGACTAAACATTTGTTGAGGGGTGAGACCACCCTAATAGAGCCCACTTGTTGGTCGTGGGTGGCGACCTGTGATGCTTAAGGATGGAATCTTGGTGGCTGAACAGTCCATGACTTGCATCACACCACTTTAAGCCTTACTGCGGCCCCAACCCGATCAATCGGCTGGTCATGTCAACCCCTAACATCTATACGATTGTCTAAACCCCATTGCTCTTATGGTAAACCCCAAACCCTTTTTATCATATATGTGCTAGAACGCGGTGGCTGAGGGTCTTAGTGTCCTGTGTATGACGCTAAACTGCATCCAGTGGTGGTGTTCCAATTCTGAAACTCTGGGGAATGGAGAGTACTCTTTCATCACCATTACTCTCTGGTCCACTCTGACCCAGAGTTGTAATACCTGTTAGGGTAGGATCTATGGGATAAAAACATAAAAATGAGTTTTTAAAAATTGAGTACCCAAGAATGAATAAAACAAAACGCCTTCGGCATAAAATAGGGATTGCCAATTTTGCTGTCATTGGAATATTTTATAAAATAAATTTAACCCCCTCGATTGAAAAAAAATCACCAAAATTTGGGGAATTATCCGATTTTAATGATATTTTCAGTGTTGATTTATCAATGATTTTATAATGCATCAGTTATTTTATTTCAAAACTGATCTTTCAGGTCATTTAGCTTTGACCCCCCTTATTTTTTGGGCACAAAGTATCGGTGGGTTATATAATTTTGAAATTAATTACAATATAAATAAATAAAAATATTAAGGGGGAGACTCTAGTAGAAAATAAGTATCGAAAATCGGAAAATTAAAGATAAAAAAATATATTAAAAAAAGTTTGAGATTTTTTTTTAATTTGTTGTTTAAGTGTATAATTGTGTTTTATATTATAAGTGAAAAAGTTGGGGCCTAACTTTTCAATTGAGTTTTCTCAAAACATTAGATAACAAAAATAAAATAGGCTTATTATTAAATAATTAATTTTTTTTAGAAAATATGAAATTCGAAACTTAAAATTAGGAGTTTAATATTTTAAATGAACTTTATTAATTAGGTATATGAATTGTTGTTTTAGACGCTACTACGGATGTCTCTAATAGTTATATTGATTTTAAAGAATTTCGATTTATTTCCATTGAATTAGTTTGATTGAAATAATTCAGTAATGTAAAACAAAGAATATATTCATTAATAATTCAACACTGAAAGTTTTATTAAAATCAGATAATTTCCTGATTTTTTGTAATTTTTTTTATCAATGTTGGTCCACCGTAGGAAAAGAGATCACATGGCATTTTCTTCAGGTCAATTTTTTTATAGATAAAACCAACGAGAGTTTTTTTTAGAGCGTCTTCTTTTTCTGCGTATTTAGAAAAGGAAAAGATATTTCATACAAAAGTTAGTAATTTTTCTGTACATAGTGTATTTAATGTTTTTTGTTATTGATTTCTAAGAACAAACTCTTATAAGCCTTAGACTCCTAAATAATGTGCTTTTCTTAGTTCGTAACTACATCACAAAAACGTCCATTTTGGCAAAAAATTTTGAACGAAATTAATTGTATAAATTGTATTAAAAATAAATTACATATGTAATATCATTTTGCTTTTTTTACTCATTATGTAACTACTTTTCATCTTAGACAAAAATTCGACCTTAAATAATTGATTTAATTAATTTTAATTCGTCCTTAAAATGGGACATGGCAGTTCCTGGCATAAAATAATCGAATGGGTTGACATGCCGTAAAAACCAACCAAACATTTTCAAATAGTCATGATTGAAAATGACTTTTGATTCTCTTTTATTGAAAACAAAGCATTAAATGACGATCATCTGAAAAAAGAACAATGTTCTCACAATCCATCTAATGCAGATAACTTTACAGAACTAAATGATTTTCTTTTAAAGGCAAAGATAATCATTATGGCAAAGTGGTGGGACAGTCATATAGATGCTAGGGCTTGACGTGACCTGCCGATAGATCGGAGGGGGTCTCTCCGACCGACCGTCTAGCCTAAGTAAGGACTAAAGTAGAGTGTTGCAAGTCATGGACTGCTTAGCCGCCGATTGATCGGAGAGGGTCTCTCCGACCGACCGTCTAGCCTAAGTAAGGACTAAAGTAGAATGTTGCAAGTCATGGACTGCTTAGCCGCCGATTGATCGGAGAGGGTCTCTCCGACCGACCGTCTAGCCTAAGTAAGGGCTAAAGTAGAGTGTTGCAAGTCATGGACTGCTTAGCCGCAGATTGATCGGAGAGGGTCTCTCCGACCGACCGTCTAGACTAAGTAAGGACTAAAGTGGAGTGTTGCAAGTCATGGACTGCTCAGCCACCAGGAATCCGTCCTTAAGCATCACGTGTCGTCACCCATGACCAACAGGTGACTCGGTTGGCGGGATTTTAACCCTCTGCAGATGTATAATCGATGTATTCTACAGTCCCAGCCGACAGTTTAAACGGCTTAAATCGTAGGGCTAATTTTAATATTCGAAGAACAACTGTTAGCAGTCACGTGTCTGTGACTTTCGGGTGTAGTTTATCTTTAAGTTCCCCCACTCCGCAGGTGAAAGGTATTTTGCTTAATGTGGGTGGTTTCTTCTTTATAAGAATATCTTCTATGGGGTGGGTGGTGTACTGGTTAGGATCGTAGGAAATGGACTCATCGACTAGAGTTCAAATCCTGGACGAGGCTGTTTGTATTCCACATAGCGCTAATACCCCTGGGAAAGGTATGCATCCATCTACTATCCCTCCAGTTATGGGTAAATAGTAGAACACTGGGCTGTTTAACCTTGGCTAGGTAACCAGTTTAGAAGGAAAACTCTGAATTCAAATCTATTAAACTCCGCTTAAGAAATTGACCTTGTGTCACATCCTAATCGTGCAAAGAGGTTGGTAAATATCTTATTATAATGGAGATTGTGTGTTTTTCTGTCTGTAACCGAAACTAAATCCCTACTCAAGTCACAATTCCCTTAGTTATTGACGTCACATTCACCATGAATTTATTTTAATTTTAACCTCAATTATTAATAAAATTGTTTTACATTATCAATACTGTTAACCATATCTACATATTAATAACATGCTATTATATTTATATATACAACAAAATAGCGGTTTACAGTGTAAACGGGAAGGCTAATTTGCATATTGATATTTAAAATGTGATTTTAATAAATATGTGCTTAGTATTATTGATGTCTAACTGTTTGGTTTTATTTTAATGAATATAAGCAAAAATCTCTTCAATTAATCTTAAAAGAAATCCATTAACAAGAAAAAATAACTGTCATTTTATTATTTCCTTCCTATTTTAACTAAATACTTAAATTAGAAAAAATAACAATGAAAGACGAGAGTGATGGAAGAGTTTCAGTTGTTCTATTTTTTGATTATACTCCCTCTGTTTCAAATCTTTTTATCTGCATTCTTATTTAGTTTCATTAGCCTTTCTAATTTAATACGATATTCTATTACATTAAAACTTAAATACTTGCACCCGGAGGGTGCATATATTTGCTAGTGTGTATAAGTATAACTAGTAGTATTTGTAGATTTTTCTTGCAATTAGTGCAGTTAAAGCGTCATGAATATATGGTGTTATCAATATTCTTGAATATTAGAACGTTTGATTGATTTTAACGGCATATCAATCCGTCTAATGGTTAGGGAATCACGTTCATTGTACGTTCATATTTATATATTTTATAGCTGTTTGTTGTTACCATACAGGTACTACCATTTCCAGTCAGAGTACACCTGGTAGTAATGGGAAGGTTTACTCCATATTCTCTAGATCTCCATAGCAGAAGCCTTACTCTCGGATGCAGTTTAGTGTCCTCCTCAGGACACCCCTTTTGGTCGGAGATGTCTTATCTTGCTGTGGCGGATACTGTCAACGTATTTTAAGCCCCACTTGGCAGAATATTTGTAATGGAGATTGTGTGTCTGTCAGTCTGTAACAAAAACTACGTCAACATCAATGTCAAAATTCCCTTAGTTATTTGTTATATTCTCAATGGTTATTAATTAGATAATCCTTATTTAATGTTAATTAGCATCTTATTTATTAACAATGTCTCTATTAAGGACTAGCTGAGATAGATTTGCCTCAAAACAGCTCATATTATTAATGTGTTTAAAATTCTCTGCTGAGTGTTATATATCATTAAGAAATAAATGTTTACATAGTATATGGTGTGAATATTTTGCATACTGGTTTTAACAAGACCGTGTTTCATAAATAGTTACTTGGAGTTACTGATTTCTAATATTATTGTTTTATTCTTAAACCTATTAAAAGCAATCCGATGTATAATTTTATATTGAAATCAATTAGAATAAAGTAAAAATAAGCGTAATCGTTTTTGTGCTCGTATCTAATTTTATTAGTCTTTCTAATTCAATGTATTTAACATTTACCAACTCCTCCGCACGAGCAAGATGTGACACAAGGTCAATTTCTTAAGCGGAGTTTTGAATTCAGAGTTTCCTTCTCCTAGACTGGTTGCCAAACCAAGGTTAAAGAGCCCAGTCTGCCCTACTATTTACCCATAGCTGGAGGGAGAGTAGAATTTATACTTTCCCAAGGGTATTAGCGCTAAGTGAAATGCAATTACCACGTCCAGGATTTGAACTCGGGGCGACGAGTCCATTTCCTATGACTTTAACCATTACACCACGCGCTTCCTAATTCAATGTATTCGATTATATTATAATTAAAATACTTGTGCCCGGAGGGTGGGGTTTTTTTTTTGCTAGTATATATAAGCGTTGTATGTATCTGAAATTATTGGGTCGTGTGCTAATTGTCTATACTGGAAAAAAATTACTTAGAATCTTGGAAGTCTACATAATTATATTGTGCTCGTAGCCATCAAGTGAGCATTAAGTTGTAATATAAGCAAACAAGCGTCGTTTGCCTATGTCTTGCCATCAATCTGCCAGTCTGGATGCAAATAATACAAAGAGCTAAGGTTTGTTAGTGACATTTTGACAATTCGAGTTTGTCACATTATGTCGGTCGGCTAACGGGAACACTTAACTAAAACTTCTATTTGCTGCCTTAAGAGGCAACGGATCCTGTCTTCTCACCTTCAAATCTGTCTCACCAGTGCTGATACCTTTATTCGCTTGACACTTTGATCTGTTGCAGGTCTATAGATCTAATAAGCACTGATCCGACTTGCCGAAAGAGTATGAGTCTTTGTGCAGGCCTTCTGATTGGATGATTCGTGCGGTCATTACAGAATGAAAACTGACATGAGTAAGAACATCATGTCTGTTCACAAATTTATGTATTGAAAATGCCCTTTGTGATTATGACATTTATGGTCCCATTGACTTGTTTATTGTTCCATGGCACGCTACTGTTTTTACGTTGGTTTTAGGTAGGAAAACCGCTATAATTATAGCCGATAATGAACCTGTTAGAGCCACGGCCTCGTTTGGAAAAAGGTCGAAAGTCTTGACAAAGTTTTATCGAGCGTTTCTTTTTCGCCTCTGTTTATATGTGCATAAGTCTGTTAGCAAGAAACCAATGACCGATGCCAGAAGCAATTTCCGCGTCCCACAAACACATCTCTTGAATGGTTCCATTTAAAAATCATTAACTGTTGCACTTCACTGAAAAACTGTTACGCCTGTTAGGAATCTTTAAACTAAAGAAATCGCTTCCCTTCGTAGCTAAATGGCTTCCAAGACTGAAATAACTTCACAACAGACGATTTCCCGAGACACGTTCGGTGTTTCCCGATGCAAACATTTCTATAAGTTTATATCACTTATTGTATGAAAAACATCGTTAAACGTCTCTATGATATTTCAATAATGGTTGGTGTACTCTGGCATCTGGCCATAAAACAGTGGTTAGTAAGCTGGTCTCAATTACTATTCGACCTGTCAGTGGGGCTTAGAATATGCTACCCGTATTACCTGCTGGGGGTTAGACCCCTTCCCCCCCCAAAAAAAATGGGATGGTCCTTGGAAGGACTCTAAATTGCATCTGATTGTCAGGTCCCACTTCTGGAGATCTGGACAGCGGTGAATATCCTTAAATTGCCATTACTTCCAGGCTCATCAACCCGGATTTGTAGTACGTGTACCTACAACTGGACATATGGCGCAACGGATATAAGGGTTGAGTTAATACAGTTCTAAGTGACAATCACCTATAGGCTGCAGGTTCAATCCTGACCAAGGGCGATGATAACTTAGAATGCTTAACATAGCTTAACAATTGTACCGGTCATGGTTAACTGAATGAGAACAGTCTACCCCCGTGGATTGAATAAAGGGTTCGGTTCGAAGTTCTGTGAAGGCTCCCGATTACGACATGAAGGCTCCAGAGTTCGATAAGGTTTCCGGGTCTGAGAAAGTTCCCAAATTTTGGCAAGAAACGCATGAAGGAGGCCGGAGCGCATTTCGACCGAAACGTTGATTATAACAATAAAGATGAGAACAATAGTCCAAAAATCTAAATAATACTAACATAGTAAGATAGATTGTTTATATCAGATTCTACTTAAAAGCTCAAGTAATTTTAATATTTAAAAATTTCATAACACACATTTTCCACTGCTTAGTATACACAGTAATTTCACAATAGCCACAGCTTACAAAGATTAGCGGCAAAATTCTGTACAGCTTTTGGTGTATGTGCTGTTAATATTCGTTGAAAGTTTGATTGATTGATTTTAACGGCATGACAGCCTGTCTAGGGTAATTTTAAGCCTAGAGGTTGGGAATTGCATTCATTGTACATTTAGAAATACATTTTTGTATAATTGTTCCTTTAAATATTATTCACAGTTATATGATATCAAGTATTCTTATCTAATTCTAATAATTATATGGTTTCAAGTAATTATTTCTATTCGATAATTCTAATTTGTTTTTTTACACAGTTCTACGGTTTCAAGTAACTAATAATAATTCTTAGTAAATATAGCTTCAATTAACTATTCTTAATACAAATAATGTACTGTTATATAGCATTTATTTTTCCTATCGAATACGAATCATTTTCAGCCCTTGTGACTTTAGAATACACCGACTGTACCACCGTAGAGGGGTTAAAATCCCACCCACACCAATGGGACTAGCCTGTGTCCGTGGGTGGCGACCCATGATGCTTAAGGAATGATTCTTGGTGGTTGAGCAGTCCATGACATGCAGCACCCCACTTTGGCTCTTACTTAGGCTTGACGATCGGTCGGAGAGACCTCCTCCAATCAATTGATTATCATGTCGAGCTTTAGCACCTATATGATTCTCCCAACCCTATTGCCCTTATGGCAAGCCCTGGCTCTTTTTATCATATATGTGCAAGAAGGCGGTGGCTGAGGATCTTAGTGTCCTGGGTATGACGTTAAACTCAATCTGATGGTGAAGTTCCAATTCTGGAGCTCTGGGGAATGTGGAGTACCCCTTCATCACTATTACTCTCCGGTTCACTTGAACCCGGAGTGGTAGTATCTGTTAGGGTCCTATTCATGGGTTAAATAGAAGAAAGTGAGTTTTGAAAAAATTGAGCACCAATCAAGAATGAATAAAACAGAATGTCTTCGGCATAAAATAACCTATAAGGGGTGACATGCCGTAAAATCCAACCAATCATTTTACCAGAACTTAACTTCCAATGTTATCTTTCTATTTTTTACTTTATGTAATTCAAAGTTAACCCTTTATTTTACTTCATTTATAGCAAATTTTAATATTACTGTATTACGTTCTTGATATCGTCTTAAATGTTACACCCGGTGTTACTGTAATTTTATCTTACCTAAATTGAATTATCGGATTGATAACCGAGATATATCAAACTAAGAATCTATTTTTATCAGGAACCGTTATCCATTAAAATCATGCTTTAAGCAATATGATGACTCCGCCTTGTTGGCTGGGGCGTTAGAATGCACCGACTGCACCTCTGCAGAGGGGTAAGACTCCCCCAATGGGGCCACCTGTTGGCCGTGGGTGGCGACCCGTGATGCTTAAGTATAGAGCCCAGGTGGTTCATGACATGCAATACCCAAACTTTGGCCCTATCTTGGGATAGACGGGCGGTCGGAGAAGCCCCCTCTGATCAATCAGCTGGTCACGTCAAGCCCTAGCACCTATATGATTTTCCCAACCCTATTGCCTTTATGGCAAGTCCCAACCCCTTTTTATCATATGGGTGCTAGAAGGCGGTGGCTGCGGGTCTACATGTCCTGGGAATGACGTTAAACTCTATCTGATGATGAGGTTCCAGTTTTGGAGGTTTGGGGAATGTGGAGCACCCCTTAATCACCATTGCTCCCTGGTCCACTCTGACCCGGAGTGGTAGTACCTGTTAGGGTCCTATCTATGGGTTAAATAGAAAAATGTATTTATAAAAAAATTGTATTATCCATTAAGAATTGATTTATTTCAAAACTTTATCGGCATTAAATGACCCACTGAGGTTGATATGCCGTAAAACAAAACAAACCAAACAAACCAATATGATGACTTGAATTATTCATAACGTGTTTCCCCGAAAATAAAATCCTACCTGCAAAACAAAACCTAGCGTGATTTTTTCTGGATGATTTAGATATACAAAAAATAATACAGATATACGAAAATACTACAGAAATTACCAAACTAGAGTTTATTTTAAGGGGAGGGTTTTCCCTTAAAATAAGCTCTAGTTTGGTAATTTCTGTTTATTTAGAAATTTCGTAATTTTCTACTTCGTAATGTTGTTTTTCAATATATGAAGAATAAGACATCTCCCGAAAATAAGCCCTAGTGTTATATTCTGAGGTGAAAATTAATATAAGCCCTGTCTTATTTTCCAGGAAACACGGTTGTCCACGTTAAATCTGATAGCAGTGTAACACCAGAAACATAATGGGTGACTGAAATTCAAATTAAAACTGAAACTGTTTATGTTCACTTCGGGCTAATGCCTTTTCAGAAGTAATGAAGGGTGCTCGTATGGTGGAATGGTTAACAAACTATATTTTGTGAGTTCGATTCACACGGAAGGCATCTGGCCTTGTACAAAACTATGATAAGCTTAGTAAATGCCTCCTGGAAAGGAATGATTACACTTCTATCTGCACTCTATTTCCATGCTAAGCATGACAATAAACTGCATTTAATGATGAGTCTCTATTTCAGAAGACCTAGGAAGTGTTGAATACCCCTTCATTGCCATTATTCCCAGGCCCACTCTGACCCGGCGTGATAGTACCTGTTAAGGTCCGATCTATGGGTCAAATAGATCTATTTAAGAACATTTATCATAATTAGGAATACTTGGAACCATACAGCTGTACAATAAATCTTGATAAACAGTATGCGATTCTCTAGCCTCCCAGGAATAAAATAACCCTAGATGGGTTTACATGCTATTAAGATTAAAATGAATTATGTTTAACTAACAAAGTTATCTTATTACTGGCATACCACCATTGTCCACGGAGAAGAGTGGATGAGTGAAGAATTTGCCAACCCTCTTTTCTGTAACTACCTTACCTGCTTAGGTCATTATAATCAGGTTAGGCTGACTGCACGGACTCTCTCTCTCTCTCTCTCTCTCTCTCTCTCTCTCTCTCTCTCTCTCTCTCTCTCTCTCTCATATATATATATATGTAGAGAATTGATTGATGTCTGTTTTTGGTGGTCGACTTACACTGGTGTGACCATTGTTATCTACGGGACCCGTCAAGGAATACGGAACACTTGTATTTATAAAAATATAAAATTATATCTTTATTTCCTCGGTTGTGTGTACACTGAGAGTCGTTAGCAGGTGGTACATACAATGGAGCCTTCGGGGGTTCTCTGCAAGCGATCTTGAACCTGATATCGGTCTGCCCAAACCAGATTTCCACGAGCTTTTTTATTACTGTTCAATTCACATGGTCACGCCTTTCTGATCGTGATACCTACGCAGTTTTTTTTCTGTAGACACCTCTCCTCCTCGCCCACTCAGCCTATTTTCATTGATTATGGGCTACGCCTACGGATTTTCTGTGCCTACACAGTGTCAAATGTACACCTGCATCTCTAGGGCCAAATGCCATATCCTGTTTTTGTTTCCAGGCCCACACTTGACATCCACGCACTTCCTGCCCGCAGCCCAGGCTCCAGGTCCAAACTGATTGACCAGGCAAGATATTACAAATATATGTCCACAGAAGAACGTCACTTATGAGTCCGTCCTTACTTCTCCAAACAGCAGGATGAAATATAATTGATAGTTCTATTAGTACAGGGATTATTGTTATATTAGCGAATGTTACTGTGTTGTACATAAATACTACGTAAAAAATTAATTATCGTATAGTGTCACTCTGTGGACAGAATGTGAAAGATGGTATCGATGCAGTCTAGTTTGCTACTTGCGCCACACTACTAGTACTGAGGCTACAGCATATTTTGTCATTCATTGCCTTTTATCACCTAAATATTTTATTAGTAAATGTTCCCTTTTAAAAGAATAAGCGTTATTTTTGGCAGTGAAATCTATTTACAGTTTATATTTCACTATACACCAAACCTAGCGCTTTGTCCATTAGTTTTAACTTTAATTGAATTAAGACATTAAATAAGGTGGATATTTTATCATTAGATCAGTTTTAAACTGTTTATCCTGTTGTAACAAAGACAATCGTGTACTTGAAACGAATGTCAGTGATTGCTGTTTGAACTGAAGTGAAGTCAGGATTCCGAATGCCGAGTTGCTTCAAAAAAGGATTTCTCGATTTGGAAAAATAAAACATTTTTAAAAAAAAAAAAAAACAGGAACATTTGCCGTGGAAAATTGGCGTAACACAAACATTCTTAATCTTTATACCATTTCTAGGCCCTGTACCGGCTTAAGTTAAGATTATTATTGCAAAATAGATAATTTTCTTCGTTTATTCCTAAACAACGGGAATTTTCAGAATTTCGGATGTGTCAGAAAAAAAAGTATTTTTTTTATTCCAAACCTGGCAAATTCTCTATAATATTCGTATTCACAATTTACTTATACACCAAATCGCCTTTAACTCTGATTGATTTATGACATTAATATAATGAATATTTTCTCACTAGTTCTGTTTTGAACCGTCAGTGATTGGTGGTGCTTGAAATCAGGTGAAGTCATTATTCCACATGTTGAGTTGCCTAAAAACAAAAAGGATTTCTCTATTTGAAAACTTGCAAGAAACCTTAAAGGAACTTCTGCTGTTGAAAATTGGTGCAACCCAATTTTAATTTTTATACCCATGTTAGGCCCTGTACTGGATTAAAGTAAAAAAAAAAAGAGTAACATTGGAGGAGTGACCTTATCAGCCGGACAGTAAGAGAGTCTATCCATTTTTCGCTAGCGCTAGATCAGGGAGCCGCCCTGTCGACTGGGGCGTTAGAATGCACCGACTGCACCGACTACACCTCTGCAGAGGGGTAAGACTCTCCCAATGGGGCCACCAGTTGGCCGTGGGTGGCGGCCCGTGATGCTTAAGGATAGAACCCAGGTGGATGAGCAATTCATGACTTGCAATATTCCACTTTGGCCCTAT
Organism: Doryteuthis pealeii; assembly: GCA_023376005.1. NCBI lineage: Eukaryota > Metazoa > Mollusca > Cephalopoda > Myopsida > Loliginidae > Doryteuthis > Doryteuthis pealeii. The sequence continues at coordinate 61,434,489 of CM042142.1, read as the reverse complement.
CTTGGGCTAGACGCGCGGTCGGATAGGCCCCCTCCGATCAATCGGCTGTTCACGTCAAGCCCTAGCACCTATATGATTCTCTCAACCCTATTGCCCTTATGGCAAGCCCCAACCCCTTTTTATCATATGGGTGCTAGAAGGCGGTGGCTGCGGGTCTACATGTCCTGGAAATGATGTTAAACACTATCTGATGGTGAGGTTCCAGTTTTGGGGGTTTGGGGATTGTGGAGTACCCCTTAATCACCATTGCTCCCTGGTCCACTCTGACTCGGAGTGGTAGTACCTGTTAGGGTCCCATCTATGGGTTAAATAGAAAAACATGAGTTGATAAACAAAATTTGTTATCCATTAAGAATGAATTTATTTCAAACTTTGTCGGCATTAAATGACCCACTGAGGTTGATATGCCGTAAAACAAAACAAACCAAACTAGACCAGGGAGATTGTTTTTTTTTTTTTTTGCTGAGGTAGAGTGCCACACCTGTCGTCAGCTTCCCATTTTATCGCACAGTTCAGATTATCCAATCTGTGCTACTTATGCTCTGTGTGCGCGGGGATAGGTGTCGAACCCGGAACCTTGCGATTATTCTAAAATTAATACAAGATAGATAATTTTTCGTTTATTTCTAACCGACAACATTTCGAAATTTCGAATTTTGTTAGAAAAAAAAGTCAATCTTTAATTTCAAATCTGGCAAATTCTCTCTAAAATATCCGTAGAGAAAATTGTATTTTTCTCTTCTTAAAGGAACCTTTTTTTTACCTTTTTTACCTGATATATTACCAGATATTATTTATCCTTATAAAGACAAACTACATAAAAACAAATCAAAAAGTGTGACATTGACGTGTAGAGTTGTCTACATTGTGAATGTTATCGGAATGAAAAAGGTAATAAAAACTGAACTGTGAACGTTGGCATCCGACATATTGTAAGTTGATATTCAAGGAAATTATTGATGGATTGATCGGATAGTTTTGCCCTGCTGGAAATAATTGAGGTCTGGACCTGATCTCAAACAGTTTATCACCAATCCGTAACACATTATCTGTGTTTAGTGAAGCTTAAACCTGATATTTGTTTCGCTTTAAAGGATTCGCTTTGTAAGGTAAGGTTTTTTTTTCTTTTTCTTTTGTTATTTATTTGGCTTTAGCTTTCGTGTCTGAAATCATAGTGTTTACTCTATTAGGATTAATTATTGTTAAGGAGCCTCATTCACCTGACACTGAAACATTTGTGTTACTCGGTTACTTAAATGGAGAACTTTTCTCTCGAAAATAGCAGATAAGAGTTGATTTGAAACATAAAGTGCTTAGAAGATTAAACTATCCCATATATATATATATATATATATATATTTACTAAACTTTCCCAGTCTAGTTTGAAAACCATTTCACCACGCGAGGTGTTTATATATATATATATATATATATATATATATATATATAAATTAGATACAATATATTCGAATCACTTTTAAAAAGAGGCAGGAAAGCAAACCCGTTAATCTTAGTTTATTTGAATTATCAATTTAAAAAATATTTTTTCACATTTATTTGTCCTATGCTTCGTAAAAGTCCAATAATTATTTTTCTTATATATTTCTGACCAACTAATCTAGAAGCATAAGTGAACTCCGCACAACTGATATATATATATATATATATATATATATATATATGCATCATTTTTTCCTTTAATGCATGTTTTGTGAAGCTCGACTGACATTTTCTGTCTGATGAGTTTCTTTTCTATCCTTTCCAATTATCTGGCCATCTAAAAAAAAAACAGAAACTTCACATACTTGAAGAAAACAAACAAAAAAAACACCTTAAACAAGATCAACTTCGAATCCAGCCAACATATTCTCAAATGCTTATAATTTATCGCTATTTTTTCTCTCCCAGTTCCCATAACATTTCTTATAAACTTGTGAATCCCTCCTACTAATTATTTCTACTGTTACTCTGTTTAAAAAGAACCATGGAAAGAACTCACCACTTCACACCTGATTATGGCACTAAGTAGTGAGAAAGTACTAGTGTTAAGAAACCTTTGAATTCATTCACGAATTCCACCCTGATATAAAAATTGGCCAGATAATTGAAAATGATAGAAAAGAACTCGTCAGACAGAAAATGTCTGTAGAGTTCAACAATATATTTCCTATAGCAATATTTACTGAGCATAGTTTAGTATGCCACACTGCCATATTTGTGTGGAGTACCTAGTGAAGATCTGCACAATAAAGTAGAAACTGTCTGCTAGACAAAATTGCAAACTTCTACTCCCAAGCGAGAAACTTATCTTTCTCTCATATACGGGGTAATCTTACTGTTTATGAAATCGAAATGAATTATATTTATATTTGATATTAACTTTACTGAATCAAATATACATAGTTTTCTTCCATTACTGCCATCTTTAAAGCAATTTTATAATTCACCCTCCCCTGAATTTCTTTTTTTGGGGGTGGGGATTCTTTGCAAAGAAGTGATCTAGGCACTTTTTTGCAGTTCCAAGGAATTCCTTTATTTCATTAAGATTAGGATCTGCCAATTCTTACTTCACAGATGTATTTTACAAAATAACCCCCACCCCCATTTGAAAAGAATTTACCAAAAACCAAGGAAATTATCCGATTTTAATGAAATTTTCAGTATTGATTTATCGATGAATAAATTTTATAATGTATTAGTTATTTTATTTAAAAAAACATTTTTCAGGTCATTTAATTTTGACCCCTCCTTATTTTTGAGACGCAAAATGTCGGTGGGGTTATATACTTTTGAAACTAATTTCAGTATGAATGAAAAGACAAAAGACATGAGATGTGAACAGAAGAAAAAGATTTTTAAAGAAACGCCTCTAGTAGAAAATAAGTACCGAAAATCTGAAAATTAAATGTAAAAAAATTAAATAAAAATTGTAGATTCTTTTTTTTTTCTTACCCTGTTGTTTATGTATACATATATTTTAGATTATCAATGAAAAAATTATGCATCGATATTTTTTCTCTATAAGGGTAAGGGGCTATCTTTTCAATTGAGTCTTCTCCATATATAAATTGTTATTCTAGACGTAGAATGGATGACACAAACAGTTTTAAATCTTTTTTTAAGAATTTCGATTTATTTCCATTGAATTAGTTTGATTGAAACAATCCAGTTATTTAAAAAAAAGAATTCGTTGATTAATAAATCAACACTGAAAATGTTATTAAAATCTGATTTTTGGTAATTTTTTGTTATCAATCTCGACCCACAGTAGAAAATTAGATCACGTGACATTTTCCCTCGGTCAATCTTTTGTAAAAATGCTTTTAGTCTCAAATTTATTTTTATTGCATTATTTACGTGGTGTCCAAATAAATTATGACAGTAGCCTCGTTTTATGAATAATCGTTTTAGTTAATTGTTATGTTTATTCAATTCATTATAATCTGAGCAGATTATTTGATTTTAAGGGCATGTCTATTGACCCATAGATGAGTGAGTGGGTTGTTTGGTTTTAACTGCATGCCAACCCTTGTTGAGTTATTTCATGCTGAGGACATTTTATTTTATTCATTCTTGCAGTAAGAGCGTAAAGTTTCTCAAAACAGGACACTATGCCCATCTTTTAAAACTAAATTTTTAAACGCAATTTCTAAACTCCCTAGAGCTCCAACATATTACATTTAACTGCATATAATGGTAAAGTTCAAATTTTGGAGTTCTGGGGAGTGTGGAGTATCCCTTCATCGCATTACTCCCAGGTCCACTTTAACAAGAGGTAGTAGTACCTGTTAGGGCCCCATTTATGGGTTAAATAGAAAACAAATGAGTTTTAAAACATTTGAATACCCATCCAGAAACAAAACATGTTTGGCATAAAATAACCCAACAAGGGTTGACATGTCATAAAACCAAACAAATCTGTCAACTGTCGGGATATTCTAAGTCGAGCCGACGAGGCCAAATCCACACTGGGTTTTTCAATTCTTGAAGAAGCTAAACTTAGTAAATCCATAGACACAGCTTTAAAGTGCCGGACCTCCGGATGGTCTTAAATCCTCAATAAGAAAATTAATTAACCACTGAAAAGTTACTTGTCATTGTCTGTTTTGATTTTACTATTATTATCAAAAATATGTACCATCAGGCGCAAGTATTTCAGTTTTAATGACTATATATAAATATCAAATTAGAAAAACTCACGAAACTAAACAACACCTCATAAAAAAAGATTGAACTTGTTTTATCTTAATTGATTTCCACATGAAATTATACATGGGATTAATCTAATATGTCTGAGAATAAAACAATGATATAAAGAAGTCAATAACACCAAGTAATTATTTATTAAAATCGATTTTGTTAAAACCAGTTTGCAAATAATCCACATCGTATACTATGTAAACATTTATTTCTTAGTGATATATAAGACATATTGCAGGATTTTAAACGCATTATTATGGGCTGTTTTGAGACAAAGCTAAGTCACTTAGACATTCATAGTTAGACATCGTTAATAGATAAGATGCTAATTAAGATTAAATGATGATTATTCGATAATCATTAAGGTATATTTGTCTCATACCCCACCTGTATGGACTGGGCACAAGGCCTCGTTTTAACGTGGGCCCACTCACAAGCCGAAGCTAATGGGCGGGAGAGAACAAAAATTGCGTCGATCCCTTCGGCATTCCCCCTCAAGGGGGCGCCTCAGGCGCTGGGCAATAAACCCAGCCCTGCCCCTTTAAGTCAAGGGAGCAGGTATTGCCTGGGATCGACGCTATTATTTGTACTTTAACCTGATCCAGTGGCCGAAGCACACTGGACCCCCGGCTGGGCCGGGTATGTAAAGTCAGGAGACCCTATACAAGGTAAGTATTCGATAATCATTAAGGTATAGGAGTTAATCCTATAAATATAAAGTTGTTTCTTGTATCAATTTTGTCTTCTTTTGTTTTCTACGGAAACTACATTTCCGTAGTCTTGTGTTGGAGTTGTGAGATACGACACCCTTTTTTTTTCATCCACCTAAACACCGAGTATAGGTCCCCCACAAAGGATACACTGTAAATAACTAAGGGAACTGTGGTGTTGTTTATGGCATAGACTCTGTTACAGACAGACACCGAATCTCCTTTATAATATGTGTTGGGTTATTTAATTACAACAAAGGCAGGTTTGATATCGGCATAAGTGTTAACACATGCGCATAGCTTTCTACGTGTGTGCGCATGCGTGTACATTTATAAGAGGGTGAAAGAATATCAAGGGATAGAAAGATAGAATCAAATTCGTATCGGGACAAAGGAGAAGAGAGAGAGCAGTAAATATATAAAGAGAGTAAAGAAGAGAAGAACAATTGATATAGAGGAGGCAAAATCCAATGGAGAAAGACGGGGTCGAAATGTAGGTAGACACAAAACGGAAGCGGATCGGATCGCCTCAAAGACAAATAACGGGGAAATTCTGTTTATTTCTGCAATTTGGAGAATGCAGCGCAAAATCCTCCCTTGAAAGTAATTACATAATATCATGGTATAATATTTGTTCTTGATGGAATTAAGTACGTGTCTGTCAACTTTTTATACCGACTTCAAGACATTGGATGGCTCGACATATGTAAATATTTAACGGATTGTGTGTGTTTTTCTGTCTATTATTGTATGTGCGCGTAGAGAGGCGTAAAAATCAAGGAAAGTAAAGGGAGTCTAAAAAGCAGCCAGTAAAAATAAAAGAGAACGAAAAGAAATCATATCGAGAGGCATGAAGATCAAGTTTAAAATCGAACGAGTCTGATTGTGAAAAAAAAAACGGGGGGTGTTAAAAATGGTGGGTGAAAAAATAGATTGATAGTTAGAGAGAAGTTTAGATATAGATAGAGAGATAATAATGATATATATAGAGAGAGATAGAGTGCAGGGAGGGTTGCGTATGGTGTTTGGAGAGGGGAGGGGGGCTTGTTTGTCAAATGGAATCCGGTACCACACTCTTCTTCTTAGCCTTGTGACTTTAAATGACTTCACTTTGGTAGAAACGGAAATAAAATTGTGTGGCCTCTTCTATGCCAGGAATTAATGGTTCGTGCTGGAAGGTCGATTTGCAGTAACAGACAGGAAACAGGACGACAGACACTTGGGTGTTTGTCAAAACAGCGCAAATTTATTTCGCACTTACAAGAACAGCGGGAGAACAAAGATAAGACCGAGGCTACATTTAAAGAGTTTTGCTTTCCGCACTTTGTTAAGGGGAGATAACTAAGAGATTTCATCCCGGAAACGTTGTCTAAAAATTAACCCTGGATCTTAGAGACATTTCGGGTCATGGCTTTTTGTGGCTAAAACTTCATTAGTTTAATTGGTTGCTTCGGGGCTAAGATATAGGCAACAAGTCAAACTCATTGTCCGTTTATGTACAAAACTGGGTTGGCAAATATCTGTAGATTCTAACAGGAAGATGATTTAATTTAACATTTTAATAGGGTATTTACAATATCTTAAGAAATATCTATATATTAAATATATCTATATATTAATACACGTGTTCCTTAATTGTATGACCATTGTCGTCTTGCAACACTGTCTGGTTAAAAATGAGACCGACCAAATTGTCCAAGATGAAATGCAAAAATGTAAATCCTGATTATCTGGTGTTGCCTATTCACCGAATTCTTATTTCTTATGAGTGGTCACCACACATAATGGACCAAGTATTATAGATTCTGGGGTGGGCGTATGAGACGCTTACACCAGTCTCTGGATATATTACATGTTATACCCTTCGATATAATTGCTTTCGTCTGCATATTATATTTTTATGGTTCTAAAATAACAGTAACTGTACAAATGCTACACCCTGTTCTTATGTGCTTGCAACAACCCTAATGTCCTCTCGCAAGTCCCAACCCTATTTATCATATATGTGCTAGAAGGCGTTGGTTGCGGGTCTTAGTGTCGTTAAACCCTATTTGATGGTGAAGTTCCAATCCTGGAGCTCAAGGAAATGTAGAATACCCCTTCATCACAATTGGTCCCAGATCCATTCTGACCCAGAGTGGTAGTACCTGTTAGGATCTCATTCGTGGATTAAATAGAAATTTGTTTATTAAAAAATTGAGTTAAAAAATTTTCATTAAAAAGAAAAAATGAGTATAGAAAAATGTGTTTAAAAATTGAGTAAAAAAATTTTTAGAACCTATCAAGAATGAATGAAACAAACGTCTTCGGTATAAAATAACCCAACAAGGGTTGAAATGCCGTAAAATCCAACTAACCAATCACCTAACTACTCTTTCTCCAACAACGGGTAAATAGTAGGACAGTCTGAGCTCTTTAACCTTGGCTATATAACTTAAATAGGAGAAGGTAAACACTGAATTCAAACCTGTTAAAGTCCGCTTGTGTCGCATCGTGCTCGTGCGGAGGGGTTAGTAAATATATATATATATATCGTTTGATTTTTACGGGAATTGTGCTAGTCAAAAATGAGATTGGAATTTAGATGGATAAAGGTACGTGGCAATAAAGCACAGGCAATGTTCAGAAGTCGAAGAAACAAGGAAATAGTAAATGGGTTTTGTCCTTATCTTTCTTTTTCTCACGTCCGCCCACATCTGATTCCCGTGAAGCCTATTTCCTGTCTATACCTTTGCAAGGGGAAATATTTAGATGTACTGGAGTGCAAGAAGAAGAAGAAAGAAAAAAAAAGTAGTAAGAGCGTAACTATCAGTAAACTGCTACTACCGGCGCAGTAAGAGTGTAGATAAACTTTCTCACAACAGGACACCATGTCCATTCTAATGTTACAGACGGGGATTAAAACATGCATTTATTATTTCTTTCTTTTTTTTTTTACCTTTTACTATTCAAGTAGGTATTCGAAATCGCATCTTTCACGGTCTAAATATCACTACCAATTTCGAAATAAATCTTTTGGGCTAAGTTAATTCATGATGTAAACTAAATAGGAATTAACTAATTGTTAAATGACATATCAACTCTTGTTGGGTTATTTTATGCCGGAGACGTTTTATTTTATTCATTCTTGTTGGGTAGTCAATTTTTTTCAATTTTTTTAACATATTTTTTAACTTTTTAAAAATCATTTTTTTTTCATCTATTAACCTATAGATGGACCCTAACAGTTTTGGGGGATTTTACCTCTCTGCAGAGGTGCAGTCGGAATATTCTACTGCTCAGCCGACAGGGCGACGAATGAACTCGTTAATAGTCTGCATAATCAAACCACAACAAGTACTCCAACCGGAGCACTGTCGGCTGAGTCTTTCGAATACACAGACTCTGCAGAGGGATAAGACCCCCCACCTCCATGTTGGCCGTGGGTGGCGACCTGTGATGCTTAAATACGGAATCCTCGTAGCTCAGTTGTCTGTGACAGGCAACACTCCATTTTGGCCTTTATTTAGGCTAGACAAGCGGCCAGAGAGGCCCTTCCGATCAATCGGCTGTCCCTGTCAAGCCATATATCCCAACCCTATTGCCTTTAAGGCAACCCTCAGTCCTTTTTATCGTATATGAGCTAGAATGCAGTGTCTGGGGGTATTCATGTCATGGGAATGTTAAACTATCTGATAGTAAAGTCCCAGTTCCGGAGGTCTGGGGAATGTGGAACATCCCTTCATCACCATTGCTCCCAGGTTCACTCTGCTGTGGTAGTATCTGTTAGGGTTCCATTTCTGGATCAAATAGAAAATTTCTTTATAAAAAAATTGAGTCTTAAAAACTTTTCTTCCAAACTATCACTACGAATCTATTTCAAAACTTTTTCCGGCATTATAAATGACTCACCGAAATTAATATGCCATAAAACAACAGCTGTTACTAACTTTTTTTGTTACCTATGGTCTCCTTTTATTCTTATTTTACTCTGGTTAACCCCACCCCCATAGCCATCAATGTTTAAAAGTCCTATTGTATTTTTATGATATATTTTGCTTGCCTGAACACCAAAACTGTTATATGGTACCCAGGGTAGCATATTGCCCTCTTTTGAGAACTACTACTGTAAAAGATCACAAAATATCTATGGGATTTTTCTATTAATTTCATAGGATGTTGCATCAGTCCAAATATCCGAAATAAATCTAATATTTAAACTTCGTTGTTGTTAAGTATTATACCTTTCGGGGTGTGTTAATAAAATTATCTGATTTATTGTCGCCTTCTCATATATAGTCAAATAGTGTCTTTTTTTGTGGGAGCGTTGAGAACTGAATAAATTTACCGTGTTATTCAGCTAGATATGTTAATATATACTAGCGGGACTGGTGGAATTTCCACGAAATGAGACAAAAATCAACAGGAGTTATTTAAACTAAAAACGATGATTTGTAATTTCATTACATATAAATGCTATTGTTGTGTTTGCAATCAATAATACAAAAATAAGTGACAAAAACACGACTCGGAAAAAAGGTTAGGTTGGAAATAACCCTGCCTGACGTTGGCTCACTAAAACATAGCTTAAATTAGGGCAAAAGGCCTGGACGACATGAGATCAAAATTATGAAAATATATTCCGTAATTCTCTATTTCACTATTACAAATAAAACAAACATGTAACTTCTTTTTTTTTTTTTGTTTTTTTCTTTTTTTTTTTAATATATTTTAATTTTCCGTTGGGCATTTAAGCGACTGAAGACCATTTGGAATGTTTTATTTTTAAAATTGGGTGAAATAAGATGGGAAAAATAAAAATAAAAAAATCTGCGATTAAGTAACACCAGATAATCTGCATTTACATTTGTGCATTGCATCTTGGACGATGTGGACAGTCTCATTGCTAACCAGAGGGTGTTGCGGGATGATAACGGACGGAACATTTAGGAACAATCGTATTACCTTTCAGACTTTAGCAACATTGACAGTTGTAAGTAAAAAAAGTAAAGTCGTCGGGGCGGCCTAAAAGTCGGTATCAGCCAGTCAGCGAGGGAGTCTATCCCCTTTTCAATAGCGCTAGACCAAGGAGATTGTTTTTAGCGTCTGGGGTTGAGCGCCACACCTACCATCAGCTCCTTACTTTACCGCACAGATACCTGTGCTACTCATACGCTGAGTTGGCGAGGACCGGTATCGAACTAGGAACCATGTGGTTTCTAGCCGAACGCTCTACCGACTGAGCTAACCCGGCCATTCAAATTATATAAAAATTTGATTTAATTCTTATTTTTGAGAATCTCAGCCTCTGAAGTCTGTTATCCAAGTGCTAGAATGACAACTGAAAGAAATTTATGAGTTGACTTTTATCTCCGGCCAAAACCATAGACAAAAGTAACTATAAATGATATTTAACAAAGAATCATAGCTTCAAGTAACTATTCTTAATACAACTAATTTACAATTATATCGTATTCCTATCGAATATGAATAATTTGTAAAAAAGATTATTTGACCAGAGATGGGATCCTAACGGTTGCTACCACTCCGGATTAGAGTGGACCAACTAGTAATAGCAATGAATGCGTACTCCAGACTTCCCAGAAGTCAAGAACTGGAACGTCACCACCAGATGCAGTATAGTTTCATACCATGGACACTACTTTTCGGGGAGTTTTTGTCATTCTGTATGATATATTGTCAACTTATTCTAAACAGCGCCGACTGGTCATATATATGTGTATATATGAACTGAAGAAACTGAGTCCATACTCCAGCAAAATATACTACACATTTTTGTCTGAGTTTTGTTCTTTCATTCTTGATATTTTACCTCATTCTGTCAGATTCATTCCAACCCCCTTTTCCTTTATATATATATATATATATATAATATATATATATATATATATATATATATATATATATTCCGAAACGTTCAAAACATAGAACTATTAATACATTAATTAATAAATACATCTGAATATTACTTTTTTTCATAATACATACCCACATAAACATTATTTACAAGTTTATTATTTATAGATATATATATAGAGAGAGGGAGAGAAATAGAGAAACTTTATATATACTAGCAAATATATGCACCCTCCGGGTGCAAGTATTTTAGTTAAATTCTATAATAAAATATGATATTAAATTAGAAAGGCTAATGAAACTGAATAAGAATGTAGATAAAAAGATTTGGAACAGAGGGGGTATGATTGAAAAATAGAACAACTTTGAAACTAACTCTTCCATCATTTTCCCTTACTCCCGTCTTTCATTGGTAAATGTTCCTAATTAAACTGTTTAGTTAAAATAGGAAGTAAAGAATAATATTACAGTTATTTCTTCTTGTTAAGGGATTTCTTTTAAGATGTAAACCTCTATTTTGTTGTATATATAAATACAATTGCATGTTATTAGCATGTAGATATGATCAACAGTGTAAGTAATGTAAAACAATTTTATTAATAATTGAGGTTTAAATAAAAATAAAATCATGGAGAATATGATGTAAATAACTAAAGGAATTGTGACTTGTATAGTAATATAGTTTCGGTTACAGACAGATAAACCCACAATCTCCATTATAATAAGATATATATATAGAGAGAGGGGGAGAGAGAGAAATGGAATATTATATATATATATATATATAAAGAGAGAGAGGGAGAGAAAAAATATGTAAAGAGAGAGAGGGAGAGAAAAAATATATAAAGAGGGAGAGGGAGAGAAAAAATATATAAAGAAAGAGGAAGAAAAAAAATGACACAAAGGGAGAGAAAAAAATATATATCAGAGGAGGAGGTAAAATATATATATATAAAGAGATAAAGGAAGAAAACAATATATGTATTGAGAGATATCTATGTATGTATATATATATATATATAGAGAGAGAGGAGGTATATATATATATATATATATATATATATATATATATATATATATAGAGGGAGAGAGAGAGAGAGAGAGAGAGGGATATATATATATAGAGAGAGAGAGAGGGATATATATATATATATAGAGAGAGAGGGATATATATATATATATAGAGAGAGAGAGGGATATATATATATATATATAGAGAGGAGGATATATATATATATATATAGAGAGAGGGATATATATATATATAGAGAGAGGGGATATATATATATAATAGAGAGAGAGAGGGATATATATATATATATAGAGAGAGAGGGATATATATATATATAGAGAGAGAGAGGGGAGGGATATATATATAGAGAGAGGGAGGGATATATATATATAGAGAGAGAGGATATATATATATATAGAGAGAGAGGGATATATATATATATAATAGAGAGGGATATAATATATATATATAGAGAGAGAGGGATATATATATATATATATAGAAGAGAGAGGGATATATATATATATATATATAAAGAGAGAGGGATATATATATATATATAAAGAGAGAAGGGATATATATATATATATATATATATATATATATATATATATATATATATATAATATATATATATAGAGGAGAGGGATATATATATATATATATATATAGAGAGAGAGAGAGACAGAGGGATATATATATATATAAAGAGAGAGGGATATATATATATATATATATATATTAGAGAGAGAGAGAGAGAGAGAGAGGGATATATATATATATATATTATACGAGAGAGAGGGGATATATATATATATATAGAGAGAGAGAGAGGATATATATATATATATTATATATATGAGAGAGAGAGAGGGATATATATATATATTAATACGAGAGAGAGAGGGATATATATATATAATAGAGAGAGAGAGAGGATATATATATATATATAGAGAGAGAGAGAGGGATATATATATATATATATAGATGAGAGAGAGGGATATATATATTATATAATATATATAGAGAGAGAGAGAGAGAGGGATATATATATTATATATACTGGAGCGAGAGAGGGATATATATATATATATAAAGAGAGCGGGAGAAGGAGAGGGATAATATATATATATATAGAGAGAGGATATATATATATATATAATATATATAGAGAGAGAGAGAGAGGGATATATATTATATAAAGAGAGAGGGATATATAATTATATATATATATAAGAGAGAGANCGTGATGAATCAAGAATGGAACCGTGGTGGCTGAGGGGCCATGCATGCAACATTCTACTTTGCCCTTATTTAAGCTACTTTTGGTGGGAGAGCCTCCTCCGATCAGTTGGCTGTCAAATCAGGGCCCTGAGAACACCTATATTATTGTCCCGCGACTTTCTATCTTTTTTTGGCAAGCCCCACGGCTTTTATCTTATATTGCATATAATACGTGGTTTGGTAATAATGTCCTGGGTATGACGTTAAACCCATCTATTTGATAGTGAAGTTCCAATTTCGGAGCTCTGGGAATGTAATGTAAGTACTATTAAAACCATTAATTCTATGTCTACACTGACCCGGAATGTGGTAGTACCTCTTAGATGGGTCTCACTCTGGAGTAATAGAATAAAATAGTTCTAAAAATTGTCTTAAAAAAATTGAGTTTTAAAAAAAAAATTTCTCATCAAGACTGAATAAAACAAACGTCTCGGTATAAAATGACACCCAACGGGTTAACATGCCGTAAAGATCCAAACCAACAAACGAACCAACATTCAGTCATAAAATCTACGTTTCTTTTCGTTCTGTTCAATAATCAATAGCTGTCGGAATTATCGATATTACTAAAACTTGGATTTTTATACACCATCTAGCTAGAAGATTATGTGGAGGGGAGGTGATAGAAAAGATCATGCTGCTAGTCAGTCATTCAAGTTAGAAAACCCTGTCAGCCAAGAAAATCAGCATTCAGGATATGGATTTTACAAGAGTTCAAACACCGGACCTTGGTAACAAGGTGGGGAAATTTGTATGGGCAGGCTAGATGTGTTACGAGGGCCTTGTATAAGCTTAGTGTATTTACTACGCTTGTCTTAGATATAACACACCACTCCCCAGTTTGATTATATACCCCGCTGTGTTTTAAGTGGTCACCCAACTGTAAGTATTGAATAGACTCACGCCTGCTTAACTCACGTGATCTAGCAGGAACATGCTTACAGCGTTAAACTGACCGTAAGTCATAAACCACACATTAATCTGCTTCTGTTTCTATCATTTCATACAGTGGTCTCAACCGGAGTCATAAGACCCGGGGAACCATATAACTAGGTTTTCGGGTAAAAGGCAAGCAAAAAAATATAATCAAAAATACAAACGATTTTAAATCATTCGAATATTACAGGGGGGTCAACCAGAGTAAAATAGGAATCAAGATGGGGGGTCCATAGTTAAAAAAGTTGAGAACCACTGATTAATCTTATTTATAATGGAGATTGTGTGTTTTTCTGTCTGTAACCGAAACTATATTACCTATACAAATCACAATTCGCTTTTGTTATTGACATCACATCTCCATGATTTTATTTTTATCTCAACCCTCAATTAATAATAAAATTGTCTACATTATTATACTTAACTATGTCTACACACTGACAGCATGCAATTATATTTATATATACAACAAAATAGCGGTTACAGTGTGAACGAGAAGGCTAATTTGCATTATAATATTAAAAATCGAATTTAATAAATAGTGTGCTTAGTATTATTGATTTCTAACTGTTGGTTTTATTTTAATATGAATATAAGCAAAAAATCTCTTCAATGTCAATTAATCTTAAATGAAATCATAACAAGATAAAATAACTGTCAGTTTTATCTTTACTTCCTCTTATAACTAAAATACTAAATTAGAAAAAAATAACAATTGAAAGACAAGAGTTATGGAAGAGTAAGTTTCAGTTGTTCCATTTTTTATAACTCCCTCTGTTTTCTTAATCTCCCTCTGTTTATCTGTATTCTTTATTTAGTTCATTAGCCTTTCTAATTTAATACAATATTTATTACATTAAAACTTAAATACTTGCACCCGGAGGGTGCATATATTTGCTAGTATAAATAATTCATATCGCTTGTATTTACTAAACATAGCTTAATGCATCGTTAATTGTTGCATTGTGTTATATGAGTCGGTATCGTTGTTAGGAAAAACAATTATGCTGATTATTTTATAAGAGTTCATTTTTCCGTACTATTTTAGAATTTTCGGGACTGTTGTCCTAATCTTATTATATACACAGCATTCATCCGATGTGCCCTCCGAATGTCGAACTCAGGAGCCTTCTTTTAGTACCTTTCAAAAGTCCCTTCTTTTTAACCAACGCACACCAAAAAAAAGAGAGAACTCAATTGGAAACGTGACCTGTCTACCCTTCGTTTTCGGCATTTCACAGACCAAACAACGTTTAACTTTCTTAAGTGCCTCTATAGTTCAATATCTTCAAATCCTGACGAGGCTGTTTGCATTTACATTGCGCTAAGGAAAGGTATGCATCTAACTAATCTCCCTCCAGTAGGTAAAAATAGTAGGGCAGACTGGGCTCTTTAACCTTGGCTGAAAACTAGTCTAGGAAAAGAAAAATACTTGAATTCAAACCTAACTCGCTTAAGAAATTGACTTTTCCGATTCTACCCGTGGCGGAGGGGTTGGTATAATATATATATAATATTATATATATATATATATTATAATCCAAAAGTCCAGAGAAAATCTTCCTTACGACAAAAAGTTTTTTAAAACCCCGTCGCAGTTTGAGAGTTAATGCGTGCTCTTAATTTAGAGTCACAGAGCAATTTATAAGTAAAGAAAACTAATTATAGTCTTATTTCAGGACTTAGACAAAGTGCTCTAACTCTCCCGACTTCATCTTCGCATTGATGAGTCGGGAGAGTTAGACACTTTGTCTAAGCTCCCTGAAATAGACATAATGCAAAATCTCTAAGTCTTTGTTGTCTTTCTTACTTATATATAGTTCAATATCTTAATAAAACCAAAAAATAAAAGGTTTTACAAACCTATGAGCCTTTTCAAATAAGACTAAACAACCAGTGTATTGATGTTAAGTTTTCACAGCGGATGAACTATATTGATGCTTCTATAAGGAAAGGTGAACAATTCTAATTCCATTTCATGTTTATCTCCTTTATATCTAAATTTGTGTGATTAACAAATGATGTTCAGGAAAACAAAGACTCCACAATAATTATCACTCAGTTGCAAATTGGACAGGAAATTGTTTTATTCTCTAGGGTATAACATTTTAAGTATATCGCTCTAATAAATAGCTCGTCATATGTGCTGTTTTTTGTTGAGCTGCTGAAACATCAATATACTGAGAATATTCGCAAAGGAGCCGTTTAGTTCAGTCAGTAGAGCATCCACCAAGGATACCATGGCTATCACCAACTCAGCGCATGAGTAGCTCTGCTTGGATATATGCTGTAAATGGGTCTAATGGTAGGTGTGGCGCTCCAAGTGTAAAAATATTTTTTCTGGTCTAGCGCTAGTGAAAAAAGGGATAAACTCCTTCGCTGTCCAGCTGATACGACTTTAGATATTAGTTTTTTGCCAGTCGTTTACGCGTGACGTAATGGTTAGCGAGCTAGGCTATAGATGATTGTTAATGAGATTGCTTCTCACTAGGTGTCCCATCTTCTGACCTTATGTCAAGCTAAGCTTAGGAAGACTAGACTTCAACTGCGGTGCCAGTTCAGTCATGTTTATTTATCGTATTATTATATCATTTCTATTTGAATATTACATCTAGTTTCTATTGAAAAAAAATTAAATCCTCTCTCGTCTCTACTCTCTCAGAATGCTTCTGAAACAACCAAAAGTTTCCGTAATATATATAATACGTATATTCATTATGATAATAAAGCTTAGAGAATGAATGATTTTTTCCTATTAATTTAATAACACAAAATTCATATCAAAATATTCCTCAGTTCTAGGATGAGTTATGTTTGAAAAAAATCCCTTTAATTGGCTCTAATTAGTCATGATTTGCAATTAAGTCAAAAACTGACCGTTTCTTACCCCACATTCTGCCTGACACTTTCCCCTCTCCCTTCCTCTCTCCCTTCCCTCTCTCTCCCTCTCCCTTCCTCTCTCCCTCTCTCTCTCTCCTTTTATATATATATATATATCATGTGCTGGCACGTATCCATGACAATCTCTCTCCAACCCTCCCTATCATTCATTGACCTGGGAGTCCTCTGCTGACAAAATAGCATCCTCGCATAGCTGGTCAATGTAGGTCCTGCCGGGCGCCCCACACCTGCATGTCCTTGTTGGCTTCCACAGGAACGTCGCTTATGAGCTCGCCTGCTTCTCCATCAGTGTCCGCATGCCTGTCCTCTCACTCGAATAGTTTGTGAGATGGGAGGCAAGGGACCGTACAGCTGCCTTTCGTGGAGTGCTGCTTCCACGACTGCACGCGCATTCTTGTGCAGCTTCCATCTAGCTTATTCTCAAGAGCTTCGTTAGGGTCCAAAGTGAGCTGAGCACTGATACAACCAAGCCTGAAGAACTTGCTTCAACTTGTCAGGGAGATCGGACCTCCATATGACTGACAATTTGTTTGTGGCCGACCACGCTTTGCTATTCGTGATTAACATCGCTCTCTTGGATGAGATTTACTACCTAGGTACGTAATTGTTCTACAGGCTTGAGAGGCGTGCCGTTGAGTGTGAGATGTTTCCTTTCTTTTTGAAACTCATGAACTCCGTTTTACTGGAGTTCACATACACGATATTTTCTGCCGCCTCCTCTATGCTATGTAGCAGTGACTCAGCCTGTGTCGTGTGTGTCTGCAAGAAGTGCAAGTCATCAGCATAGTCTGCATCTGTGACTGTGCGGGATATCGCCTGCTTCTTCTTGCCTTTTTTAGTGTGAAACCTTTTTCTTTTATGGTATCTAATGATGTTCTGAGTAGTAGTCTAGGCATTTTAAATATATATGGTGCCAATGTATCTCCTTGTAGGACTCCAGCTGTGATGTCAAAGAAATCTGTGTCCCATCAGCTGAGCGTACCATCGCTTATGTGTCTTTGTATAGCATCATTATAGCTGCAACCGTTTCTTTGGGGAGACCATATGCTAGTAGTATTTGTTCCATTTTCCCTCTATGTATGGAATCAAACGCCTTGGAGAATTCTACGAATATAGCGTTGCCTCGAGATTCTTTGCTCGTACTCCTTCTATGATCCGTCGAATAGTCAGGATCTGAGAGGTTGTTGGATCGATTTCTGCGGAATCCGTTTTGGTTCTCCTAAGGATTTTTCTTTTTCAGGTCGGATGCGTAGTTAGAAGAGCATTATATATCTTGGCTGCAATAGCAGTAAGAGTTATGCCTCTGTAGTTTTTGGCGATTCCGAGATCTCCTTTTTGGGGAATGGGAGGATGCAACCTTATATATATCTTGATTAACCCCCCGTTATATGTTAGTTTCTCTTGAGGGTAAAGATAGTAATTTAGATTATATTTATATGTTAAGTTTCAGAAGCAGGTAGCCCGTAGCGTATATTAGGTCAAATGTTCCCTTTCTTGGAAATCTTAAAAAATGATTTCAAATGTTTTGTTTTTTTTTGTTTATTTTAAAATTCTCGGTCATATTCATTCCTTATAAGATTAATTCCTTTGCAAACTCCCTTTTCCCCAATCCAATTATACCCAGAGCTGAATGGCTCACATTTTGTCTAGTGTATAATATATATATATATTATATAATAATTCAGATATACCGACAAAGAAGTGGACCTCATATCAACATTATATATATATGATTATGATGATACACATATGAGACAAAGCTCTGATAATCGTTCCTGAAAATATCAAATGGAATAATACCTGGGAATTGCTATCACTGACCAATCAATAAAACTTCTACGTACAAGAATAATTGTTTGGCCAGTTCTGCTGATTTGAATGCCTGAGGCGTACAAACTTCATTAAATATCAAGATCCATCTCGACTCAATTATCTCAGTTTTTGCAAGCAGATAAAATTGGAAAAAAAATTATCGATTATATCCACTACAAAATTCACTATTACTTTCGGGTCGCTGTAATCATCTCCACTTCTATAATCTTCCTCATTAGTATATTTACTTATTTGCTAGCAGGACCTGTGGATATACCACAGTATGATAATTTAATTATTACAAAGTTTGTATGTTTTCTTAAGAGGTATTCTAAATAACTCAATATGTAAAAAGTAGAATAATTCTTCTCTCTCTCTCTCTCTCTTCTCTCTCTCTCTCTCTCCTCTCTCTCTCTCATGCTCGATTGAAACAGATTAGTGTTATCGTTTCCGCGTGCTCATCTCCTTGTCTCTATCTTCCCCCTCTCTCTTTTTTTTCTTATTATATTTTTCTGCGTAGCATTCTTTTTGTTTCCTTTCTTCCAATAAAAATTGAATGGTCCATTATTTTGCTGAGATAATGTACTCATAAGAATTTTGTCGGTTATACCCCAATCAGGATTTAGATTTTTGCATTTCCTTGGAAGATTTGTACGGTCCCGTTTTTAAGCAGGTGTTGCAAAGATTATACCGGTTGAGTATTGATGTATAGACTTTGTGCAAAATTATTACAGAATTTAGAAGCACAAGAATGCACGATCTTTCAGAATGAGAATTCATAATTAATAAGTGCTTTTATCTATTGGATTTATGAATTTCATGACATACCAAAGAGCAATGTGTTCATATTATTTATATCCGTAGATATAGATATCATATACTATTATAGATTGCTCTGTAAGAAACGCTTTGGCCATACTTGTCTCTTTATATAGAAATCGTATAAGGGTTCAATATTGTTCAAATTATTAGTTTTGAATAAGTCTCTTTTGTTAATTTCTGATTATGGGCGCCAAATGATCGAATAGAGCCTCAGATTTTCTGACCCCTCTATTACCAATTGATCGAAACCTGCTGGAACATTTTTGTGCTTTATTTTTCCCATTTCTCCCTTTTTTTTATTTATCTTACATTTTTTTCTATTATTACTTTTTTATCTATATATTTTTGTTCTTTTTTAGGAAAGGGGTTGGCTAATGCAGATAATTTGATCCAAGTTTTACGTACGGATCAAAGCCGACTATTAAATTAAGTAATAAGTGAGTCTAGGCAGTTGATCTATTTGTATGCTGGCAATATCATGGCCTCCGATTCCCCAAGCCAGCACTTAAGGCCGTATAAATAATGTGCGTCAGCCAGAGGACGCCATTTGAAAACATTCACGAATTGACTAGAGGATTTGCAGCCAACCCGGAGATTTGTTACGCGCTTATCGGCCATTTTTATCGCCATGTTTGGTTGCCGGCGAACAAAAAAAATATCATCTGATAATGTCTGTGGGCTTGACGTGGCGGCCATGATAAACATGATTAATGGCGGGAGTTTTTTTCTTTTTTTTTCTTTTTTTTTTTTTCATTAGTTAGGGGAAAAAATGGCTTCCGCGCAAAAAGGAGATAAAACCACTGATATTTTTGCGTGGCAAATGAGGATTTTATTGCTGGAACTCTAAAGATTATTCTCTCTCTCTCTCTCCTTCTCTCTCTCTCTCCTCTCTCTCTCTCTCTCTCTCTCTCTCTCTCTCTCTGGGGGTGTGTTTTTTCATGCCTTTTTCGTTAAAGGTATTTTTCCTTGCTTTTTTACATCATTATTCAGAGTAAGGGAAAAAGACTTACAAAACCACTCTGTAGCGTTATTGTACGAGCCATAATCTTATACAGAGAAACCAGATCTAAGGAAGTGTGTTATTTCTGATAATTGCATCGCCTAAACTGATAGATTAACCTTTCTACTTTTTTTATATTTTTATTAAGCTTTTTTTTTTTTTTTTTTAGAGACCCGGACAGTAATTTCCTCTTTTTGTGCATTCGCCGGTTTTTTATCATGTTTTTCTTTTTCGTTTATCTTATTTGCTTATTTACTTGAGTTCTTTCATTCGGTTTCAGTGTGGCATAAAATCTGCCGAGCCGGTGTGTAATTTAACGTCTTGCAGAGAGTTATGAAGATAAAAACCGCAATATAGAATATGTTATTATTTATAATTGCAACTACAAATAGGCATATACATACGTCCCGCCTTGCATTTGGGATTAGATTCGGGTTTATTTTAAAAGTTCAAAAGGTGTAAGGTTGCGTTATAATTATTGAAGACTTAATCATCGTTACACAAATTGAATAAGGGGATTATCAGACATGAAAAATTTTATAACCAAAAAAGCGTTTTATATGAGGGTTGCTCCGAAAGTTATGCCTCCTATTTATTTTTCAAGAAACTACAACAGATACAGGGAGCACAATAACACATTATATAGGGAAGTTTCAAGTACAGAATACTTCTTTTCTACTTGCTATGCATTTTTTACAGACTACGCTTATAAGGGGGGTTGTTCTGAAAGTAATGCCTCCTATTTCCATAGAAACTACAACAGTACAGGGCACAATAACACCGTTGGATAGAGCAATCTTTCAAACAAAATACTATTTGTCTCCATCAACATTAGCGGAATTTTATTAAGATCGAATCATTTGAGTAGAGATTCAATATGAACGAGATTTAAGCGAACCAAATACATATTAGCAACCTTGAAGTGTAATCAACGGTTTACAGTTATATATATATATATATATATATATTTATGGACGCTATTGTCGATTTTCGACGCATTTGTTTATAGATTTAGTGATTTGTTTATAGTGGTGAAGGCTGTGTTGGACCAGCCACACTTTTTGGCACAGTCGATAGGAAAGAATTGGTGCATCAAGGATTCCACAAACCCAATCAACGACTGACCTCAGGAATTTTGAATTCAGAGTTATCCCTCTCCTAGACTGGTTACCTACCCAAGCTGAAAGGCCCAGTCTGCCCTACGATTTTAACCAAAGCCTGGAGGGGAATTTTGAATTCAGAGTTATCCCTCTCCTAGACTGGTTACCTACCCAAGGCTGAAGGGCCCAGTCTGTCCTACTATTTAACCCATAGCTGGAGGGAGAATATATGGATTCATAGCTTTCCCAAGGGTATTAGCGCTATGTGAAATGCCAACAGCTTCGTCTAGGAATTGAACTCGAATCGACGAGTCCATTTCCCACGACTCTAACCACTAGCCCATATATATATAATTGATTTTTTTATCTAATAGTCCATAATAGGTGTTTCATGTTCAATACTATTAGTCAAATGGATGTTTTCAAGTATCTTAATTGTTTTTTTATATCTACCAATATAGCTCTATAATGTTGAATTATAAAATAATAAAACAGATATATATATATATATATATATATAATATATATATATATATATAAAGCGTAGTAGTCAACGGCGCTTGGTAAGACAGTTTCTCGCCTATCAGTAAACAAGCGCTTTGAATCATGTCCACGCTACCCTATCTTAGATGTAAATGCTCTCTCCACGATATTGAACACTGTTTACGTATAGATAGCTGGAAAATAATTATTTGATGCACACCTTTCCCAAGGGTATTAGCGCTATGTGAAATGCTAAGAGCCTGGTCCATTTCCTACGACAATAACCGTTACACCATGCATGCGTGTGTGTATAGTATGCATATTCACAATCTCTTAATAAACATGTTGCTGTGAAAGTAATAGATTTCTTATGCAACTATTAAGTTGAAGAATTATCACCAATTTCTCAGTCAATCCTCAGGTGAAAATATAAGAGAAAAATCAGCTTGTAAATACGTATCCGGAGCTATTTATCCTTTTTCATTTATACGTGTGTGAGGGGGGTAGAGAAAGTATTTAACTACATTCCCTCGGCTATAGTATGCGACATATCATCAGTTTAACGTGAAGCTCCTCACGTGTAGACCTCAGCAAGGCTAAAAATAGCTTGAGCTTCCCTCGATCACAACGTGTGCTAGGTCAAATTTAATTTAATATTTTATATAAGGAATTATGACTCCGGTTAAGTCACGCTGAAAGCATCGATTTAACCCCACCCCCCCCAGATCAACGAAGTTAAGTAGCGATGATCTTGTCCAGTACTTGAATGGGCAAACATTTAGGAGCAGCGGGTATCGGCGGGAAATTCATCGTGGTGTAGTCGTTAACGTGCTGGAACGGGACATTGTAGTATGTAAGTTCGAACTTCAGTCGCGCAATTACGTTCACTTTCGGACAAATACGCTTGAGATAGGTATGAACCCCCACATCCCTCAGCAATGGGTTAAAAAGTACTAATACTGTTCTGCTTCAATGATGGATTTGGCATTGAATAATCCACGAAGGTTGATATGCCATTAAACAAAAAAACCAAACCAAACAGCAGACATAAGTAATCTGAGGCTCATATACCAGTTAATGAATTGATGGCCTTCCCACCACAAATAATCTGGTTACCAGCTATGTGACCAATAATAAAGGATCGACCTCGAGAACTCTCGCTGTAGGTGTGAGAAACGGTCATACGAATGTTCTTTTTCCTTTTTCTTGTTTTCTTTTTCGGCAAGGGGCAGTTGGTTAGTAACAAAGAACAACCTAAATTCTGGGGCTAACAAACTCCGCTCTATTGGAAGTGGACTACGATTAGCAATTCCTTCATCGACTGAAAAATACCGTGTTTCCCCGAAACTAAGACGGGGATTAATTTTCACTCCGAAATATAACGCAATGTCTTATTTTTCTTATATGGAAAAATGTCATTACGAAATAGAAAATTACGAAATTTCTAAATAAACAGAAATTATGAAAAAAAAATTATATTTATAACCATTAACATGTTCTTTTATTCAAAAACTCATTAACGACAATTCATTCAAAACAATCATATCATCATCCTCTGTAATTTTATTGTTTTACAAGTCACTGAATTCCAAAATTCTGCCGCTCTCAGCCAGGGCTAATTTTAAGAGGTTGGCATATATGAAATCATCCTGAAAAATCATTTTCAGGAACACACGTACCAATTGATGTCCTCCTGATTTGAGACCAGTATCGAGTGAGGTTAAACCACAGTAATAAAATGAGCGGTATTCTTTCTGTTGCCACATGTTGGACTTTTTCCTTTCTTATAAGTTCATTGTTTGTATTTTCGGCAACATTCGTAAGCAGACCTCACAACGCAATACCAGATTCACAAAGATTATTAACTGCTTGAGAACATAGGGAACTATTACATAGCTTGTATCATAGCTGAAAAGGTTATGTAGTCGATATTCGAGCCCGAGTATAAACCTAGGGTTCCAAATGCTGATTTTCAAAGCAGGCATGCTTAGAGAACATATCCTCCCTGTTCCATTTCTTCTCATCTTTTCTTCGGTCGGGTTAAAGTTGGTTGATTGGATTTTACGGCATGTCAAACCTTGTTGTGTTATTTATTATTGAAAGGTACTCATTTTTTCTATTTAATCCAAAGATGGATCCTAACAGGTACTGCCACTCCGAGTCAAAGAGAACCTGGGAGTAATGTTGGTGAATGGGTACTCCACAATCACCAGACCTCTAGAATTGGAACTTCACCATCAGATAGTTAAACGCCATACCAATGACACTAAGCCCCCAGGCCACGCCTTCTAGTACATATATAATAAAAATATTGGAGCCTCCCATTCGAGAAATAGGGTTGGGACAATCATATTGGTACTAGGGCTTGACATGACTAGCCGATTGATCGGAGGGAGCCTCTCCAACTGCCCGTATAGCTTAAGAGCCAAAGTGGAGTGTTGCATGTCATGGACTGCTCAGTCACAAGGTTTCCATCCTTAAGCATAACGGGTTGCCACCCACAGCCAAAAAATGGTCCCATGGGGTGGTCTTGCTCTTCTGCAGAGGTGCAGTCGGTGTATTCTAAAGCCCTCGCTGATAGGGCTCTAAAGCTTAGTAAATGACCGCAAGAGCTGTCGTAATATAAAATTAGACATGTTCTTCTGTAAGTGAATGGTGATGTTTTGGAAATAGATTTCAGATCTCAAAGAACTCGGTATATTGTTGTGCTCATTGAGCCATGCCTTAAGGCTGAGGACAAGCTTTGTAATTTCGTTCGGTCATTGATGTTATGGAATGTGACGAAGGCGTGCTATTTGCAATAAAACGCCATGTACCAAATAAAAGATTTCACTCTGAAAGGCGCGTGTGATTTTTATATACATATGATTTTTATCTTGACTTTCATTTTGTTTTATTAGCCTTGCCTTTTTTTTTATCTCCCTCCTTTTATTTTTTTGTTGTTGATTTTTTGTTGTCTTTATTTGTATTAATATCAGTGCATAAGCAAAATATGACTGTTATTTGTTGCAACTGTCACTCCCAAAAGGATTGATTACAATTTCTTATTGCTTTTTATTATATGTACACGTTCTCGTCTTTATTGCTGTCTTAACGTTTTTTTGTCTGTTATTTATTTTTTTCATAATGTCATTTTGGTATAGAAAGAAAAAAGATCTTATGCAACCATACCACAGTACTGTGGGCACTGTAGTGAATTTTTTTATCTCGTAAATGTTGTTTCTAAGGATATACGTTATTACTAATAAATATTTTTTTCCGGACGAATAGCTTCTTTGTACTTTTTGTTTATCGATATTTTTTTTCGCGTAATGGTTTGCCGCCATTTTAGTTCCTTTCGATGGAAATCCTTTCAATAAATGAATGAAAAGATGTCTCTCAATATTTCTTAGAGGGAACCGTAGTGCAGAGAGGAAGATTGTGTTGCACCAGGCTTCCAGGTGAGTAGCAGCACTGTCGTCGGAGCTTTAGAATACACCGACTGCCACCTTTGTAGAGGGGTAAGACCCCCCCCAATGAGATTGGTTGGCCGTGGGATGTTTAAGGATGAAACCCTGGTGGCTGAGCAGTCCATGACACGTGTGATGGAGAATCCGGGCACGGTACCAAATGTGATACTGTTACATACCTACATTGACATCGGGCATACAATTTGTGTGTGAGAGTGAGAGTTCTCGGATAAGTGAGTTCTTCAGTGATAGAGAGAGATATTAGAGAGAGAGAGAGAGAGACAGATTAGATTTACTTGGTTAGGAGATCTTATTTGCTTCTTGCTGATCCTTCTACCATCTCATCCGGCTGCCATCTTGTTGTCTAGTTGGGTACTTCTATCTAACTTCTTCTTAACTAAGGGTTGTTTCTTCTGACTAAGGGCCAATTTGGTCATTGCAATTGAATTAACAAGACATTTTTTACTTGATCAAGTTTTTATATATCTAGCCCATGATTTTTATTATCCGCGCGGGGAGAAAAGCCTCAGCATGTATGAACTCTTTGACGACCGGGCTGAATCTCAAAACTCTCACTTTTCCTTTCTTCCCTTATCATTCCTCGTCCAATCAAAACTATGCCACGCGTCCATGCTGACTTCATCATTCAATTTTTCCGTTCGAGATCAGTTCACGCCACTACTAAACCTTTTCCGTAACTAATCACTCAGACACCATCATGGTTCCACGTCATGACCTTTGTTTCACATATGTAACACTCTATTTTGGCTCTTACTTAGGCTAGACAGTGGTCGTGTAGGCCGAAATGTACATACAGAGATTGATTTTTCTCGATTTGTTTAGCCTTACATTTAAATAGGTATGCCCGCCTAATTAATTCATTAGTTATTAATTAATTAACTTTCAAAAATTAGGTACGACTTCAATTAAGCATATATTCTCCCAAAATTTGTCGGCTAAAAAAGCCATATCATAAACACATCGCTAATGTGTATTTACTTATCATATATATATATATATATATATATATATATATATACTATTTTAAAGTTTGAGCGTATGTTTCATAATCACGGCAAATCAAAAAGTCTTGATTTTTTGCCTGGATATTGACTTTACCTCAGTTTCAGACTATGCGAGATTGACACGAGGTCCTCTGTGGACACAGAAGATCACCAGAAGAAAAATAATGAGATAGAAAATTTGATATGAAGTACAATCTCGTGGAACGAACGAGATTAGATCTGTTTTTCACTTTTAAAAGAATTGGGGGGGGGGTACTTATTTATGGGCGATGCTGTATATCACGTGGTTAGCAAAGATTTTGTTAGTAAGGTACTATTTATAGATATTTTCTTCTAATCATAAGAGAATAAAATAACAAATATTATTATTGATGATGATAATAATGATAATGATATATTAATACTCGTGTTCCTTAATTATATGGCCGTTACCATCTTGCAACAGCCTCGGGATAAAAATGAGACCGTCCAAATTGTCCAAGATAAAATGTAAATCCTGATTATCTGCTGTTTATCCGTTTTCATTATAAAAAGAGAAGAAAAAGGACATGCTACACAGAAAAAATAATTAGAAAGACAGATTGAGAATAGGGGTAAAGATAGAGAGACGGTAAACGTGCGGAAGCGATAACGCTAATCTGTTTCAATCGAACCTAATGAAAAGAAGGAAAGAAAGGGGGAAAAAGTGAGATGGAATTGAATCAAGATAATTATACATTTGATATATAGAACTATATGCAATAGCTCTTAAGTAAACAAATCAAACTTTGTAATGATTAAATTATCATACTGTGCTATATCAACAGGTCCTTCTAGTTATTGATAATTCTAACTAATTATGCAAACCACTGCTCCATGGCGAGGACACATGGAGCAGTAGTAATCAACATAATCAAGTAAACCTTTTACTGTAATAGTTTAGTGATCAGTAAGTGTTCCATCAAAGATAAACTTCTGTTTCTTTGTTTAATGGCATATCAACTATTGTGGGTTATTTAATACTACCCTTGTAGAAGAACAACAGTGATGCTATTTAACTCATAGGTGGGAATATAAACTTCGTAAATAACTATTTTGACCTGCACGCTAGATAATTTCATATTTCCCACCGGCGACTGTTTGACCCTAGATAAAAACCAAGATTTTGTGTTCGGATTTTCCATGATAAGTAAGCTCTACCTACTTGAAAGATTGATACAAGACACTCTTTTTATTTCGCTTCTTTTGGGTTATATGCTAGACTATAAGCCAAGCTTAGTAAAAATGATTATCACAAACGAGAATATAAGATGATAACCTCTAAGCCAACAATCTGATAATTCAACTATCAGAATTCTTTTTTCTCATATTTCTCGCGATATTTATCTATGACTTCTCAATAAATTTGATCAAAGGTCAGTTAGTTTTAGGATAGTCTATTCAAAATCAATGGATTGCTTCATCAATTCTATCAAATAATTGGAAAGTTGCTACAGAAGATAGATTTTGCGAATAGTACAAGTATCCCATTGTAACGAATGTTCTTGCCGTAAAGACTGGTAAAAAAAAGAGTCGCGTGATGGTATAATGGTACCGTCGTAGAAAATGGACACGAAGAGATTAGTTAAAATCCTGGACTAGGCTGTTTACATTTCACACAGCGCTAATACTCTTGGGAAAGGCATGAATCCAACTATTCCCCCTTCACCTATGATTAAATAGTAGTGCAGACTGGGCTCTTTAAGACTTGGTTAGGTAAGCAGTTTAGAAGAAAGAAAATTCTGAATTCACACCTGTCAAATCCGCTCAAGAAATTGACCTTGTGCCACATCCTGCTCGAGCGGAGGGTTTTAGTAAAGAGTTTTTTAAATGAATAAATAAATACAGACTGGTGTTGATTAGAATGTTGTAAATCGAGAGGATTTGTTTGCCTTGAATTATAACATTTTAACTTTTACCTGGGCTCGAACTCTGATTATAGATACTGCAAACAAAAACCTTAAACATCTCTGCAAACAAGGAGATATCAGTTAGATTAACATGTAAGGATAATTGCATCTAATATATATATATATATATATATATATATATATATATATATATATATATATATATGTGTGTGTGTGTGTGTGTGTGTGTGTGTGTGTAACAAGACAGATTAAGGATTTTCTTTCGAACTTTTCTAGTTTTCTGGCCAGCTTCCTAATATCGGGGTGCAGTGCGTTGATTAAGGTTTTCGTCCATAGTACTTTCGGCACTGCAAAGTGCCTTCCTTGGTGGTAGATGTTATTGGGTTGTTTCAGAGTTATTTTTAAGCACGCAAGGTGGTTAAACCAAATAGGATTGGAAGTATATATGTAAGTATAAGCATATATATAAGCACGCGGAGATATATATATATATATATATATATATATGCACGAGAATTGTGCATATATATATATATATATATATATATATATATATATATATATATATATATATATATATATATATATGGGAGAATATGTGCTTAATTGAAGTCGTACCTAATTTTGAAAGTTAAATAATTAATAATTAATTAATCAATTAGGCGGGCATACCTATTAAATTAAGGCTAAACAAATCGAGAAAAATCAATCTCTGCATGTACATTTCGGCCTATTAGTCCTCATCAGCAGAGCTATAGATAGAAAGACCGCCTTGTGCGTGATTCGAAACCCAACTGTCAAGCTGACAGGCGAGCATCTTACCCCTACACCAAACGGACCCTCTTAGATTTTTTCGTTTTGTTCAGAAGTAGGTTCCTATTCCACTTATAGTGACTTCTACACGACAGTATGAGAAGTAGATACACGAGCGATGTATTTATGATATGGCTTTTTTTAGCCGACAATTTTTGGGAGAATATGTGCTTAATTGAAGTCGTACCTAATTTTGAAAATTAATTAATTAATAATTAATTAATCAATTAGGCGGGCATACCTATTAAATGTATATATAAGCACGAGGACAATTCTCCTCGTGCTTATATATATATATATATCTTCGATACTCATGAGTACTTCATATTTGTGAACTCTAGCGTGAACGCTAGCCGTAGTAAATATAAACACTGGTATAGATCGATGTCAACATATTGTGATAGGTAAGTAATTACAAGATCGACAAAGACAGACATGAGCAGGTTGGCAAAGTGTACCGCCGTACAGCAATGGTCAGCAAGCTAGTTTTACAGATGATTACTACGCTACTGAATTTGATACTCAATGGGTACCTCATAGCCGTGACCTTGCGCCGTACTAAAACTAAGCCCCGGATAAATTGGAACTGTGATATATCAGCAAAGTGGAATGGAGAAATAAATAATCCCATTTCGAAAAACGAAAGGTAAATTTACAGCTAGCTCTCTCTCTCTCTCTCTCTCTCTCTCTCTCTCTCTCTCTCTCTCTCTCTCTCTCTCTCTCTCTCTCTCTCTTTTTCCTTTTTTTTTTTTTTTTTTTTTTTTTTTTTTTTACCCGTTCGGATAACGGAATTTCATTTTACGGTGGCGCGAAATCCCTTCCGAAACATCGAACAAGAAAAAGCGAATCAGTTCAACAGATGATTGACTTAACTTAGCGAAATCAACTTTGACGTGGACATGAAGCCAATAAAGAAAGGAGGGAAAAGAAGACCCAACAAAAAAAAAAAAAAAAAAAAAAAAAGTGAGAGTTTGAGGTTGGTGGTGTGGTTGTAGTAGGAGGAGGGGGATGCCGAAGAATACAACAAGAAAATGAAATGTTTCGTGCTCGTTGCCTCGAAAGATGTGCGGCCTTGGTTGTTTTGCCGATAAGTCGCGCGTTGCAACCGACGCGTTTATCGTATCAATAGACGAGACGTGTCGGGGAAATAGAAAAGGGAGAAAAAAAAAAAAAAAAGAAAAAAAAAGCGCCGCTTGGTGGCGTTCAGGTGACTGACGTATCGGTTATTTGTTGGATAGCGACGGATCGAATGGCCGTTCAGCTGCCAACGCGAAACAAGTTATTCAATTATAAATGAAAACGAAAATAAAAATGAACAAAAAAAAATGGATACAGACACGTGAAAAATAGAGTTATACGCATGCGCAGCACACTTGATGTCTTGGTCATTTGATGATATTACAAAATAACTCCGGCTTGCATTTGCCTATCGTATTTATTCGAGCGGATTCCCCGGAGAAGGTATTATATTTTCACAAGTCACGTCTGCGTATCTAAGAAAACGCGTGAAGATTTATCCGTAACAAAGCTCGTTTATCCAGCAATGGTTTAAACTAGTTTTTTTTTCTTTCCTTTTTAACACAAAATCCAAACGGAATAACTCTTGAGTGGATATATATATATATATATATATATTCTTAGATTAACAATTCACGGACGCTTTTCCGGTGCATATTTATGCTGGAGAAGCGCTCCAAAAGTAATGCCTCCTATCTATTTCTACTGAAACTACAACAGATAGAGGGAATACAAAAACACCATTGGATAGAGCAAAGGTGTTGTTCTGAAAGTAATGCCTCCTATTTATTTCTACTGAAACTAAAACAGATCGAGGGAACACAATAACACCATTGGATAGAGCAAGAGTGTCGCCCTGAAAGTAGTGCTTCCATTGAGACTACAACAGATAGAGGGAACACAATAACACCATTGGATAGAGCAAGAGTGTCGCCCTGAAAGTAGTGCTTCCATTGAGACTACAACAGATAGAGGGAACACAATAACACCATTGGATAGAGAGGAAAGTAGTATAACACCATTGGATAGAGCAAGAGTGTTGTTCTGAAAGTAATGCCTCCTATGCATTCAACAAAAGACGTTTTTGTTGAATGCATTTCTTCGAGTTACGTCACGCGTCATGACACTTTCGCGTGTGCTCGCGGCTCGTCTTTCAAAAAATATAACGCTGAACAAATACAGTTACAAACTTTTTATAAATATTTTTCTAACTCCTGTCATTTACAAAACATTCATCAATTTCTTCATTCCATAATCTTCCTGATGAAGGTTTAAACAAACCGAAACGTTTAAACATCGATAAATAAATTCATTATTATTTTTGAAACACTTCGTTTTTCAAATTTCTTATATATATATATATATATATATATATATACAACCACTCAGCAAAAGCAGGATGTGACACACGGTCAAATTCTTAAGCCGAATTTAACAAGTTTGAATTCAGTTTTCTTTCTCCTAGACTGATTGCCTAAGCAAGATTACAGAGCTCAGTCTGCCCTACTATTTACTCATAGTTGGAGGGAGAATAGGGAAAAGTAAGGGCCAAATTGTTGCATTTCGTGGACTGCTCAGCCAACAGGTGGACCCATGGGGGGGTCTTACCCCTCTGAAGAGGTGCTGTCGGTGTTTTTTAAATCCCTAGACGA
Organism: Doryteuthis pealeii; assembly: GCA_023376005.1. Lineage (NCBI taxonomy): Eukaryota > Metazoa > Mollusca > Cephalopoda > Myopsida > Loliginidae > Doryteuthis > Doryteuthis pealeii. The sequence continues at coordinate 61,402,525 of CM042142.1, read as the reverse complement.
CAAGTCAGTTCTTATATTGACATAGACATTTCTACACATAATTGCTTTATAAGTAAGTTGCCCTAGCTTGTGCTCTCGTTTTCATTAGAATTTTTCATTTTAAAATTCAACAAATTTAAAGCTTTATTCTCGATACATTTTTATCACACCTCATACATGAATATGAAGGAGGTATTAAAGAATGATTAATAGATATAAATACAGTTAGACAGGCATTATATGAAAATATTGATATGATTCGAATTAAATAGATATAAACAGACTAGTGGAGATTGATATATACTGATATGACATGCTAGATATGACAAGAATCTAATACATAAAACTCTCCGATGTATCAAATTTTACAAGTAGATAAATGCGAAATAGCTTCAAGATCTAGCATACCTTAAATAACTATTCCTGTTGTTATCTATATATTAATACTCGTTTTCCTTAAAAGTACGACCGTTATCATCTTGCAAACACCCTGGGGTTAAAGATGAGGCCTTCCAAATCGTCCAAGATGAAATGCAAAAATGTAAATCCTCATTATCAGTGATATACCACAGTATGATAATTTAAGTATTACAACGTTTGATATGTTTACTTAAGAGCTATTGCAATATAGTTCAATATGTAAATGATATAATAATCTTGAATTAACTTTCTCTCAATCTTTTTCCTTTCATTCCTTCTTTTCACCCTTTCATAATGTTCGATTAAAACATATTAGCGTTATCGCTTCTGCGCGCTTACTACTCTCTCTATCCTTCCCCTATTTTCTTTCTTCCTGTTATATTTTTTAGTGTAGTATGTCCTTTTTTTTCCTTTCTTTCTTTATTAAAAACGGAATGGTCCATTATTTAGCTGAGGTGACGACACTTATAATAAATAAGAATTGCGTCATTCGTAGCCATTACTGATGTCATATTTTGATAGAAATTTACTAATTAATTGGGTCTTCACGATCTTACGTTGTGCTAGGAATTTATTGAATAATAAGATCATTCATGGTAATTATTGATGTGATATTGTTCTTCATAGTGAATTTCACAGTTAAAGCTAGTTTTCTACGATTATTCCCGGTATTCATGAATCAGTTTGTTTTGTTTTTTTTTGTTTTTTTGTTTTTTTGTTTTTTTGTTTTGTTTTATTATTATTATTATTTTTTTGTAGTATAGCGCACACTGAGAATCCAATTTTCACTCTAGAAAACTGATTATCTCCTTAATCATCCACCATGGCAAAGTCTCAGCTGATTTCTGTCACCACTGGATATTTACTAAGTTTAATACAGTTTAGCTAAATGTCAATAGTAGTTGGAATATAGTAGCTACCAAAGTGGTGTCACAAATTTCACCAAGGGAGCCGAGTAAACCTTGCAACAGCTTTCCCACCACGATCAGTGAACCTGCTGCTGAGTTACTCAACAACAATAAAAAGCAGACCACATGAGACATGGCTCATCATTTGACAGGTTCCACCACTAAAAAAAAAATTCAACGTAATTTTTCATTGAAGATACCTCAACCATTTTCACTAGAGAAGACCATATACGTAAGCATCTGTTTTAGAAATAGAGAAAAGTTGATTTTTCTTTGTTGTTATTTAGTAAAAAGGTTGTTTCTATATTTAAAAAGTAAAGTCTTAGACATGCCATTAAAAAGGCATGTGGGTCACAATGTGGCCATGGCTGGTCTATAGCCTGAGGATCAAAAGCAACTTTTTTATCACTATTCATTTTTTAACATAACCCTTTTCCTTCTCATGCACAACTCTACTTCTTTCGCGGTAAATGCGAGAAACAATCACACGAGTGTCGTTATTATAAGTTACTGACCGACAGAGGACAAGTAAGGAGCTTAGATTTCGGAGCACCCATTGGGGGTGAGCTTCGAGTTATGAAACAGTATAATCTTTCCTTCATCGAGTCAAAAAGAAATACCACTTTACGTCTCCCAGATTGAGACCGATCCGGAGGGAAGCTGAAGCACACTAATAAAACGAGTGGTATTTTTTCTTGGAACACGTGTCTTTTTCAATGAACACTTTGTTATCTCCTTATCTCGTCTTCGTCTTCAGAAACTTTCTTCAAAATCCAGCAATGCAACAGTTGAGAACCTGATGAGGAGATAATGTAATCTTCTAGTGAATAAATGACCAATATGCTCGCTCATCCTCTCGCTATTGAAGATACCCCCCTAAGTTCAACCACTGAACATTTACTAAATATCAGTATAATCTGACTCAGCGCTACAGAAGCAAGTAGAGCAAACTAGCTCGTTCATTCTGAAGGTGAAGGTTCTTTTTAGCGTTCAACTACAGGTTTAGCTCAGTCGGTAGAGCACCCGCCTAGGAATCGCTAGGTTCCTGGTTCGATACCGGCACCCGCCAAATCAGCGCATGAGTTGCACAGATCTAGAACTGATCTGTTTGGTAAAGTAGGGAGCTGACGGTGGGTATGGCGCTCCACCTCAGCAAAAGCAATCTCCCTGGTCTAGGGCTAGAGAAAAAGAGATAGATTTCTCCACTGCCCTGCTGATACCGACAATAGACCACTCCACCAACTTTATTTACTTTACTGAGTTATATCTGAAAACGCTGTTTAGTTACGAGAGTGCAATCAGTGAGAAGAGTCCATTCAACCTTGGTTGGTTGGTTGGTTGGTATTTTATACCGAAGACATTTTGTTTTATTCATTCATGGGTATTCTTTTTTTAACTCAATTTTTGTAAACTCATTTTTCTATTTAACCTATAGATGGGACCCTAACAGATACTACCACTTAGGGTCAGTTGGTCTGGAATTAATGGTGATAAAGGAAATTCCACAATCCCCAAAGCTCAAAACTGAAACTTCATCATTAGATGCAGTTTAACGTCATAACTAGGACACCATTCACCCTCTGGTTATTGAATGCTCTCTTCGACGTTTTACCATTGGGCTATACCTCAAAAGACCGCCGAGTTCAGTGAGAAAATGCGAGAGTAACGCAAACGACGAGAATTTTCGAGACGTCCACAAAAGTGAGAAACGCTTATGAAGCAATAGCAAAATGAAATGAAACGAAGGAGGCTGAGCGAGAGAGAATTAATGATGTTAGGTTTACAGGCGGAAAATAGCTGCGTCTCTAAATATGATACGTGTAGATAAAGGTTTGATGGAGGTGGAGAAAAAAAAGGTAGCAAGCGGGTGTGGCGAGAGAGTGAGGAATGAATGGTGGTGGTGGTGAGGGTTACAGACGATGAGGGAACGGCGCAAAGGCACCACCAACACCGGTGGAATGTACTTGAAAGACATTAAAAGAAATCTCTGTCTTGCCGTAATGAATTTAGGATTCGTTCGTGTAATGCCGCCAAGACAAGATGGAGTTCGATTAATCGTGGCAAGAAGGTTTTCGACCCGTTCCAGATGAGTGTCTTCGGCCAACGAGAAGAAGAAGAGATGGAAGGGTAAACCGAAAAAAAAAAGGGAATAGATGAACAGATGAAGACAAAGAAGGAAGTAAAAGGGGAAAAAAAGTAATTAGGATAAGATGGAAAGAAAGATAAAAAGTGGTGGTGGTAGGGAGGAGATGTTGAGTATTAAGATGAAGGATATGTAAGTACGGCTCAGGTGTAGAAGATGAGGGATAGAAATAGGAGAGATGATCATTGTTTGTAAAGAAGAAAAACAGAAAAAAAAAAGAGGGAAAAGAAAGTGCGAAGAAAAACAGTTTAAAAGACCAGAGAAAGGAAGAGGCGTTATCATAGAAGATGAAGGAGATGTAAAAAGAGTAGCGGAGAAGGAGAAGATGTGAAAAGTGTAGCGATGAAGAAAGGGAAAAGGTGGAAGAAGAAAGAAAGAACAACAAAGAGAAAAGAATAGGGAATTAGGACCTGTTTTTAAAAAGGCGAATCGAAAAAGAATTAAATGATCAAACGATAAATAAGATGCATGTGCAAAGGAATGAGGAAAAACATTGAAAAGAAATAAAGAAAAAAAAGTATTAGAAAAAAATGAGGTTAAGAAAAAAAGATCTACCAACGTTAAAGGAGGAGGAGAAAATCAAGATTATACCATTGAAAGAAAGAGGAAAAATGTTAAAAGGAGAGAGAGAGAGAGAGAGAGATATGAAACATTAACTAATCAGAAAGTGGGAGAAGAGAGAAGAAAGAAAAGAAATCCAAACTATCAGAAAGAGAAAGATGAGAAGAAAAGAAAGAAAAAAAGAAAGAAATATGAACTAAGTACAAAGGAGAAGAAGAGAAAAAAAGGAAAGAAAAAAAGGAAATAGGAACTAATTAGAAAGTAGAAGAAAAAAGAAAGAAAAATATTAACTAATAAGAAAGTAGAAGTTTAGATTAACAGATAAAATAGATGAAAGAAAGAAAGAAAGAAGTGTAAATTGATTTTTTTAAAGTGGAAGATAAAGGAAAGAAGAAAAAGAAAATTGAAAGAGAAAAGAAATGGCAAAGTTAAAAAGAAAGATTTTAAAATGAAGATTAAACCAAGGAAAAAAGAAAAAAGAATCATTTGACTCCATATACTGACTAAAGGGAAAAAAAGAACAAAATATGAAAGTGGAAGTTGAGAGAGGGGGGGAGAAATAAAGGAAAAAATGATATGGCAACGAAAAAGTAGAAAATGAGGAAAGGAAGAACAAAAAAACTATGAACTAATCAGAAAATGTAGATGAGAAAAGAAAGAAAGAAAATAACTATAACGAAAGAAATAGAAAGAATCGAATAGAAAGTGGAAGAATGAATCAGAAAAAAAAGAATGAAAGAAAGAAAAGACGAAATAGAAAGTGGAATCTGAGAAAAGAAAGAAAGAAAGAAAGAAATATGAACTAATCAGAAAGGGATAAAAAGAGAAAAATAATCAAAATGTTAAAGTGGTTGATGAGAGGAGAGAAAAGAAATAAAAGAACGGATCGGGTGACGAAAAAGTACAAACTGAGGAAAGAGTAACGATTAATAAAAGAAAGAAAATGCTGTATACCAATAGAAAGAAGAAAAGAAAAAAAACTTTGAAAGAGTGAAATGCACAAGATGTTGATATCTACAAAGCGTCCACGATTTTGTTTCACGCGGAACTGGCGTCTGAATAGATTTCAATCATTTGTGAATCTATTCCACGCCCCACTGCACTGTTCTTATTTTAAGTTTCTGTCGGAAACAAATGAATTGAAGAACAATCCTTAATTATTAATAAGTGTCCAATTCTATTAAAGCTGATCACAAATATGAAGACTTGGAGACATTATAACGTCCCAGAAAACCCAAAGTCATAACAAATTCTACAAATAAGAAATTGGAATTTGTTCCACTTAGTCCAAGTTAAAAGCACTAGGAAGAATATCTAACCTCTGCCGGGCGCAAGTATTTAAGTTTTAATGTGATGAAATATATTAAATTAGAAAGACTGAATAAGAACACATATAAAAAGATTATATAATAATATCTTAATTGGTTTCTATATAAAATCATTCACAGGATTAACTTTGATACGTTGGAGAATAAAACAATGATATTAGAGATTAATGATACCAAGTAATCATTTTGAGGCCGGTTTAGCATAGGCGGTAGAGTGTTCGGCTAGGAATCTCAAGGTTCTTGGTTCGATACTGGCCCCCGCCAACTCAGCGTATGAGTAAGGAGCTGATGGTAGGTGTGGCGCTCCACTTCAGATGCTCAAATAATCTCCTTGGTCTGGCGCTAGTGAAATGGGGATAGACTCCCTCGCTGTCTGGTTGATACCAACATTAGGCCACCCCGACGACTATATATTATGTAAACCTTTATTTCTAAGTGATATTGTCGATTTCTCCAAGGCATTTGACTCTCTGTCACTGCTATAATAATGCTATCTAAAGATGCCAAAGCACTGGTTCACTCATCCGATGGTGACATTGATTTCTTTGAAATTGTAGCTGGAGTCTTACTATGAGATATATTAGCAGCATTTTCATTCATATATACCTAGAATATGTTCTACGGACGTCATTAGATCTAATGAAGGATATGGTTTCACACTATCAAAAGGCAAGAAACGGCTGATAAAACAATTACAGATGCAGATGATCTAGCGCTTCTTACAAATACACCTGTTCAAGCCAAATATCTGCTGCATAGCCTGAAACAGCATTGGCTTCTATGTGAACTCAGATAAAATAGAATTCATGTATTTTAATCAAGTTGGAGCCATGTCCACATTAAATGACAAGCTCCTGAAATTAGTAGACCAGTTCACATACCTAGGTAGCAATATCTCATCCACGGAAAGCGATGTCAATATACGCATAAGAAAGACACAGATCATTGATCATATGAAAATCTGACCTCTGATAAGATAAAACGGGAATTCTCTTAAGCTGTAACCGTTTCGGTACTATTGTATGGTTGCACCACTTGACTTTAACGAAACGCTTGGAGAACTATACAAGCATACTGAGTGCTGTCTTGAACAAATCCTGGAAAGCAGCACCCCACAAAAAACAGCTATATGGACACTTACCTCCTATCACACAAACCATACAAGTAAGACAAGACATGCTTGTCACTGCTGGAGAAATAAAGACAAGCTCGTAAGTTACATTCTCCTGTGAACTCCACTACATGGACACACCATAATCGTTGTAAAATATGAAAACGGCGACCAAATTTCAAATTTTGTATGGAGCAGTTTGCGTTCCACTTCGTGCTAATGCCCTTAAGAAAGGCATAAAACAATCTGTTCTCCCCACTTATGGGTAAATAGTAGGATAGATTGGGTTCTTTGGCTTTGGTTAGGCAATATGTATAGGAAATAGAAAACTCTGAATTCAAACCAGTTTACTTCGCTTTAAAAAATTGACCGATATAGATAGATAGATAGATGGAGATAAGATATCGATAGAGATATAAAGAATAAGATAGATCGATAGAGATATAAAAAGAATGAGATAGATAGATAGATATAAAACGAATGAGATAGATAGATAGATAGAGATATAAAGAGAATAATTTTGATATTTTGGACTGTTGTCCTATCTTTATTGTGGTATGTATAAATACAATGTTCAAGCCACTGTAACCCGGGACCTTGTTTAGATGTTTCTTAATTATCTTAAAGTAATATCATCATCAGACGATAACCTTGAATTCAAATTTAGCTCCGAAACCACGTTTGAATTCAAGTTATTGTTGATGATGACTTTATTTTAAGGTAATTAAAAAACACCTAAACAAGGCCCGCGGTTACCGAAGCATGAACATTATGCTTATATATACCACCATAAAGATGAGGACAACAGTCCGAAATATCATAATCATTCAATTCATTTTTTATTCTTCATTCGATTCTATTGAGTTATTTTTTTCTTCATTTAATTCCCTCATTTAACTTTTCAGGAATGTGTGTAAAAAATAACCCAATTTCTACTGCAGTGCCACGTGCGGCTATGGTCGAATTTCAGACCACTTTCCGTTTGATGGTCTGTATTCTTCGCCCACTGAGGAATTTCCCAGTGAAATTTCTCGTTTATTTCTGGTTTAATTGATGCGGCCAAAAACATTGTATTTTGTTTATTCTGTAGTTGTATATTTTGCGGATATGGCCAAATTTCTCGTTTATTTTTCGTTTAATAAATGTGGCCAAAAATATTGTATTCTGCTTAGTCAGTAATTGTATATTTTGCAAACGAATGTGGCCAAATTTCTCGTTTATTTCTCGATTAATTGATGTGGCCAAAAATATTGTATTCCGTTTACTCAGTAACTGTATATTTTACTAACCGACGTGGCCAAATATCTCGTTTTAATTGATGTGGCCCAAAACATTATATTCCATTTACTCAGTAATTGTACATTTTACTAACGGATATGACCAAATTTCTCGTTTTAATTGATGTGACCAAAATATTGTATTCCGTTTAGTCAGTAATTGTACATTTCACTAACGGATGTGGCCAAATTCTCGTTTTAATTGATGTGGCCAATTTTCTCGTTTTAATTGATGTGGCCAATTTTCTCGTTTTAATTGATGTGGCCAAAACATTGTATTCCGTTTAGATAGTAATTGTATATTTTACTAAAGGATGACACACAATTTTCTAAAAATGATTTCGGAAGTCAGTCCTTGTTGGAATCAGAGGTCAATAAAATATCCATGCAAAAAACAGTTTCCTGGGACTATCCGTTTTGCTGTAATCAACATACAGGCACATACATAAACGTGCGAACATTCAGCATAATAGTATAGATTAATCGTTATCGCTCTAAGCGGACATATAGATTGCATATAGATTTTTTTCTTTAGCTCGGTGTGAACCGTTTCAAAAACGATACACTGGTGCATCATTGGAAAATTGCCTTATACATTCAATGACGATGTACTTAAAAGTAGATAAGAACAGACTAAGATAGATAATTCATATCGTTTCGCAGACTTCAGTAAATAACTTTATATCTTGCATTCGTTCTCTATGTATTTTTTTTATTTTTATTTTTTCTCTATTTCCGTTGATTTTTCTTATTTTTTTTTTAATGCTCTAGTCCCACATTTACTCTAAGTCGTTTCTCTTCATGGATTTCTTTTTTTTATATATTCTTTTTCCCTGTAGCCTTGCTGTGTGCGATAACCCTTTGCCCTCCTTACAGTAGCGGAGCCCCTTTTTCATAGAGTCGACGCGGTAGAAATATTCATTCACCGTACAAAGGCCACTTGCCACAGTGATGAAGTAAGTTAAGTTTAACATCCTAGGAGGCACTCTACTTACACCCTTCGGACAGGCTTCCTTTACTTCATATACATCTCCGCCCCCGTTCTTTACGCCTGCTTCGACTGATACCGCTATTTTTTCCCGCTTTTTTATTTTTGTATATATTTTTTTATCTTCTTCTCTGGAGAACTCTTTTTGGATAATGGTAGTTTGACGTTCTCTGCAATTGTCGATACTGCTGGTGATTCGTTCACAATACATCCAGATACGAGATTGACATCTCGGCTAAAGGCACGGAAGGTCAGGGAGGTCACGGATTACCGAATCAGTCCCGGATCTGCCATGAATCACTCCCAGAGGGCGCCCGTGTATCCTTTTTCCTACGCTCGGTTCGCCCATTCAGCTATCCAGCCATTCAAGCCAGCCATTGACTCACACACACTCACAGTTAATAGTTGTATGTATATTCGCATCGGCATTGGCACGCATATATGGAAACATATAAGAACATGTCTACGCACGTATAAAGAAGGGAAAGAAGAAAAAAATAAATGAGAGGAAAAAAACAGTCCAGACGACTTAGAAATCTCTACTGGGATCAAATGCCAAGTTGAGAAACAAGAGCCAAACAAATCGATAGACCCTAAGTAACATAAAAAAATACAAGAATCGGAAAAACGGAAAGGAAGAGAGGAAGGAAGGGAAGGAAAATGAAAAGGGGGAAAAAGGAAGGAAGAGAAGTATGTGCTAACAATGTATTGGCTGTAAATTGAAGTCTCTTAGGGGCTTTAAAAAGTCCGATCTGATCTCAAAGATAGATTTTCTTATGTTGAAAACAGTACGAGCCCCGCGGCGTTCCAAGACATTGTTCAATATCCCAGCGGAGTCTTGAGGCCATAAAAAAGTAAAATATACAAAAAAAGAAAAGAAAAAAAAAGAGAATGCACACGCAAGGCAAATAATGAACTAAAAAATAAAAACAAAATCTCTCTATACTAACCTTGAGCTGAATGTGTCTATAAAGGTCAGTTCTAATTCAATGTTTTCCTTCTAAACTGATCCTTCCTCAGGGACTTTTGCCGCGGAAAAGTGATCTTGCATTAGTGTCAGTTCAATGTTATTTTTTCTCTTTCCTTTCGTGGCTTTTTTTTTTTTTTTTTTTTTTTGCTTTATCATTTTCTTTCTTCTTTGCGCTGACAGCGATCGAACCGGAAAGCTTTTTAGATAAAACGATCCTAGTCTGGATAATCCAACCCCCATATTTTCGACATAGATAAGTGTTTCAACTGACTTTGCGGTATGAAATGGAGCAGTGATTATTTATTTGTTGTTTTGCTTTGTTTGGCACTTCTTTTTTTTATTCTATTTATTTATTTTTTGCACTTCTTTTATTTTTTTTGCACTTCTTTTATTTTGTCTTTACAGCTATTTCTATTCTTTTTCTGTTTGTGATGCACTGACTTTCTCAGAATTTATAGTAACCTTCCTTTCAACAGATGTATTTTTATACTTGCGCACTTTTTTTATACTTCCGGGCTTGCGGGTATGTCTCAGTATAAGAACACTGGCTACTTCGGATCTTAAAAGTCTAACTGAGATGATTTTATTATAACATGCCCCCTCCCCCAACAAAAAAGGTGACATATCTTAAAACTACAAATCGACTTGTGAACTGTTTAGATTACCGTTTCTAGCAAGAATATACACCCTCCTGACGTAAGTATTTAAAGTTTTTCTGGTTAAAAATGAGACCGTCCAAATCGTCCAATATGAAATACAAAAGTGTAAATCATGATTACCTGGTGTTGCTTATCCGTCGAATTCTTATTTCTTAGCTAAATAATGGACCATTCTGTCTTTGTTATAAAGAAAGGGAAGAAAAAAGACATCCTACACAGAAAAATATAGGAAAGAAAGGAGAGCGGGGGGAAGATACAGAGAGGGGTGTACACACGGAAGAGATAACGCTAATCTATTTCAATCGAGCATAACGAAGCTAAATGATTCCTATAGAGAAAATCTGACAATTTATTAGAAGGTGGAGTGATTTCATGAGATGTCTGAAATGTCTTGCGAGACACGGGAAATATTAGTAAATTAACAGTAATCTTTTCGCAAAACTTTAGGGGGTGTACCACGTTTACCGATTACCAAGAAGAAGCCATTAGATGTTTTCCTTGTTATTTCTATCAAAAGTATAAACTGCTAAAAAGGGAGTTCTGTGGATTTTGTTGTTGTTTTTGGGGTGTTTTTTTAATGAGAATTTTTCTTTATAAGGAAAAATCCCGCCAGTATTTACTACCACGCTGCTTCTAGGCTGATCAGAAACAATTTTTAGTTAGACATTCGACGGCGTTTATCTCGCTGGTAATAAGTCATGAGATTAGAGGGTTTATCGCTACGATGATTTGCCGTTACACTATCTTTTGTTTTGTCAACATCATTGCTAAGTATCAAGCTTCATAGATCCGTCACCAGAACGAGGTTATCAGCGTTTGTAACAATTAGAAGCTAAAAGATTCTTCCCTTGTGACTTGTCTAGTATTGATAAGATCCGTTTTTTCTACCGTGACAATCACACACACACACACATATAATATATATATATATATATATATATATATGTATGACGGACAAATACCCTGGGGCTTGTGTATGCTTAAGGGCCCATAAAAAGTCCTGATATAGAATCATCAGGTGAAATATATTAATCTCTATGCCATCCGGGCTCGTGTTGAGGCATCTCAAATAACAAAACTAGTTCCGACAAAGTATACGAAAAGAAAACTGAATTCAAACCACTTATAATCCGCTTTTTAAAAACATTGACCTTGTGTCGGTACGGTTTCTAGTAGAGGAGTTAAATAAATGCATTCTTTGAGATTTCTACCTAGATTTCTCTAATTTGTAATGACTAATTCTATAGCCTAAGTTTTGGGTCGTACTACAGTGCTCCCTCTCCCACCGTAGACTTATCAATCTTACTATTTTTTTCATTGGCCGATATACTGACTCCGGTGATTTTCTTGAGATCAAAGAAATTTAATTGTTTTATTGTTGTTATTCAACAACAAAACTATAAAGTTTTTTGAACAATCTAACTTTAGTTGGTTGGATTTTACGACATGTCAACCCTTATTGGTTTTTTCTATATCGAAGACGTTTTGTTTTATTCATTCTTGATGGATACTCAATTTTTTTAAAAACTCAATTTTTTAAACAATATTTTAATTCATTTTTTCTATTTAACCCGTAAATGGGACCCTAACAGGTACTACCACTCTGGATCAGAGTGGACCTGGGAGTAATGGTGATGAAGTGGTACTACACATTCCCCAGCTTTCCAGAATTGGAACTTCCCATTAGATGCAGTTTAACGTCATACCAGAACGCTAAGACATTCAGCCACAGCCTCCTAGCACATATACGAAAAAAAAGGATTGGGTCTTGCCATAAGGACAATAGGATCGGGAGAATCATATAGATACTAGGGCTTGACATGATCAGTCGCTTAATCGATGGAGGCCTCTCCGAACACCCGTCTAGCCTAATTAAGTGACAAAGTGGAGTGTTGCATGTCATGGACTGCTCAGTCTAACTTCAGTATCTATGAAGTATTTGCGCCATCGAAAAATTGGACGGACATTTGTCGTTGTACGTCTCACTTATTAGAATTGACGTCACAACGTATCCGTTCGGTAAGCGTAATACCTACAAACGAGGCGTTCTTTAAAGTCCACACCCCCCACCACCAAATTTGTCATCAATACAGACAAGCCATCGGCGATATTCCAAGGTTCAGGAAAGGGAGGTAAGCATTCCGCTCATCGTAATTTTGCAATTAACACTAATTATTATATTAATTAGCAATTAATCACTGGTACAAATAAGTTACCTATAATTCATTAAACAGACGTCATCACAATGGAAATGTGTTAAGCCTGAAGAAGTTCAAAGTAATTCGGCTTCGGCAATACTGGCCAAAGAGATTTGAAGTTTAATCCAAGTTAAAAGGCTGATTAATAAACTAACCCTCTAATTAGATAAGACCATTTTAAACCAAAACAAAATAGTCATTCACTTTAGTTTGAAACAAGGTCAGAAATATCCGGCACCCAGTGAGAATCGAACTCACTAACAATATTATACTAACCTGAAGTCGCTATCCATTAAATCCTCCGAGGCACCCTCAAAAGGTTCCAGTTCTGAAGCTCTGGAGATTATTTCTCAGTTTCTATTATTCCCAGGTCCACCCTTTAAAAATCCCGATTTATGAATAAGGTTGTTACTTTTTTAGTACTCATTGAATTTAATTGATTGAGTGATTGATTTTAACGGAATTGTCAACCTGTCTGGGGTTATTTCATGCCACAGGATTAGTTAATTATGTACACTGTACGTTTATACTTACATTTCTTGTGTGGTTCCTTAAGAAATATTTACCACGCGGTTATATGATATCAAATCTATGGTGTAATGGTTAGCAAGCTAGACTCGCTGACCATTGTTAGTGAGTTCGATTCTCACTTGGTGCCCCATAATCTGACCTTGTGCCACATCTAAGGTAAGCTTAGTAAATAACTATATGATATCAAATATTGCTATCTAATACAAATCATTTTCAAACATATCCATTGCATACATAGATGGGACACTAACAGGTACTATCATTCATGGACAGAGTGAACCTGGGAGTAATGCCAATGAAAGGGTACACAATACTTTCCTAATTTCTAGAACTGGGGTCTCGCCACCAGATACAGTTTAGTGTCACTCCCAGAACACCCCATGTTTTTAGATTTTTTTAGGGGGGTGTTTTACGGCATATCAACCTCAGTGGGTCATTTAATGCCGATAAAGTTTTGAAATAAATCAATTCTTAACGGATAATACAATTTTGTTTATCAACTCATGTTTTTCTATTTAACCAATAGATGGGACCCTAACAGGTACTACCACTCCGGGTCAGAGTGGACCAGGGAGCAATGGCGATGAAGGGGTGCTCCACATTCCCCAAACCTCCAAAACTGGAACCTCACCATCAGATAGAGTTTAACGTCATTCCCAGGACATGTAGACCCGCAGCCACCGCCTTCTAGCACCCATATAATAAAAAGGGGTTGGGGCTTGCCATAAGGGCAATAGGGTTGGGAAAATCATATAGGTGCATGTTTTTGGAGGAGTGGTCTTACCCCTCTGCAAGGGGAACAGTGAGTGTATTCTAAGCCACCAACAACAAGGCATTTCACATTGGTGTTAAAAGACTTCCATTATAAATAAACAGTTAACATCTTACTTAATTGAGTGACCACTTAAGCAACCTGAGTCCTTTGTATATAAGAAATGACTTAATTCGACATTAAATGGCCTGAAAAGAGTTAACATGCTGCAAAACAAAACAACCAACAACCATTTCCGTGCTAGCTTACCGATTGGAGAAAAAAACAAAGAATATTACAACTAATACTACAATTGTATGGAAATCATATCTACTAGTAGGACCTAGGGATATACCACATTATGATAAATTAATTATTACAACGTTTATTATGTCTAATTAAGAGCTATTGCTATATAGTTCAATATGTAAAAATTAGAATGATCTTGATATAACTCTCTTTTCACTCTTTTTTCTTTCTTTCTTTCTTTCCTTCTTTTTATCTTTTCATGATGTTCGATTGAAACAGATTAGTGTTATTGGTTCCGCACGCATACCCTTCTCTCTATCTTTCTCCTATTTTCTTTCTTTCTTTCATATTATATATTTTTCTGTGTAGCATGTCCCTTTTCTTCCCTTTCTATCTTTATAATACGAACGGAATGGTCCATTATTTAGCAGAGGTAACTACACTAATAAAAAATAATTCAGCGGATAAGCAACACCAGATAATCAGAATTCAGATTTTTTTAATTTCATCTTGGACGATTTGGACGGTCTCATTTTTAACCAGAGGGTGTTGCAAGATGATAACGGTCGTACTTTAAAGGAACACGAGTATTAATATATAGTTAGCTTGGTTTGAATTATCACTTCCAGTTGGTTTTCGTGGCCTACTCCGTAAGGAGATTCGAGTTCGAGTCCCGCTGAGCGTTGATTTTTTTTTCTTCTGCTTAATGACTGTCCCGGAATGACGACCTGAGATCAATTGAAAGAAATGTATAATAATTGTTTGTTAATTTTTCAACTTATGAATGTGAGAGTGATGCCAACAGCTGTTGTGTCTTTCTTACGAGTCAGCTGGAATGAGAAAAACACATTGGCGTTTTGCTTTCTTTTAATCACCTATTGTGGAAATTTCGGAGTAAAAATAAAGGCATGTCAACTGTGATATTTAACGAAAGCATCTTCTGTGCCACTTCCAGTAACCCGTCTTGTAAAGCTCTGGATTTTAATTAAATTCCTAGAAATACAAGGATAAAAACAAGATAGTTCTAAGGAAAAAATATTGTTTAATTTAGAACACAAATGAAGAATACACGAAATAATCAAGCAAGAACTTTGTTCAATAGGTAAAGGTATTGATTGATTATTCAGATAATAATTAGGTGGTTCAGCTTTCGGGAGCTTCTCCTCTCCCCAGGCATTACTCTTTCATTTTACTAAAAGAGGTAGAAACGTCCTCGAGAGACCTAAGCTACTTTTGGCACCACTCACATAAACACTGTAAGAGCTCTAAAATAAACTCAAACTCGTGTCATACACCGTCGTGGCGATTGGGAGCAGGTAAATACATAAAAGTAATCGGAGTGTCCTAAAGGAGATTGTTTTTGCGTCTGAGGAGGAGCGCAACACCTACCATCAGCTCCTTACTTTACCGCAAAGATCCCTTTGCTACTCGTACGCTGAGTTGGCGAGGGCTGGTATCGAACATGGAACCTTGTGGTTCCTTCTTGGACACTCTACCGACTGAGCTAAACTGGCCATAAATCTTTTGAACGGTGGCTGAGATAGTTGCATATTTTCCTGTGACACTATTAGTCACATTTTGAGCCTATATAAAAGCAAATATATCCAATTTTTCATATTTATGACAGCCAGCATATTACCATATGGCGTAATAAAATGTTAATTTCCTCCTCTTCATATCCATTTACCAAACCACTCCACTACAGCCAGTCTGTGACTCAAGGTTGATTTTTAAGCGGAGTAAAGTTGGTTTGGATTCAGAGTTTTCCTTCTCCTGGACTGGTTACCTTACCAAGGCTAAAGAGCTCTACTATTCATCCATAGCAGGCGTGAAAGAAAGGATGGATTCGTGCCTTTCCTAGAGGCATTAGTGTGAAGTAAAATGCAAACCGCCTCGTTCAGGATTTGAACTCGAGTCGCTGATTCTTCATATGCATCAGTCTAGGATTTATCAACACTCGATGATCCAGAATGTGAGTGATGAGGAATCTACATGAAATTTAGTCATACGATCTCCCCCTCTTCTCCCCATGTCCTTGTACTAGACTAAGTCGACCTCTGTTAATATCGACAAGGATCAATCTGTACTTAAAGTAAAGGTAAAGTGTGTGGGGTGGCCTATTGTCGGTATCAGCCGGATAGTAAGAGACTTTATCTCCTTTTAACTAGCGCTAGACTAGGAAGATTTTTTTTTTTTTGCGTCTGAGATTTAGAGCCAAACCCATCATCAGCTCCCCACTTCACTGTACAGATTTAAGCTATGCTACTCATTTGCTAAGTCGGTTAGGGCCTTTATCGAATCCGCAACCTTGCGGTTCGTGGCTGAATGCTCTACCGACTGAGCTAAACAATTAGCCACCCTGACCCATTATGTGTGTCGGGGGTTAAATTCAGATATTTTCCTTTTCCTAGACGGGTTGTCATAACACTATTCCATAGCTCAGTCCGAGCTTGAGCGCCATACCCAACATCAACTCCCTACTTTACTGCGCTGATTTGAGCTATGCTACTCATGCGCTGAGTTGGCCAAGGCCGATATCGAACCTGGAACCTTGTGGTTCCTCGGTGGATGCTCTACCAGCTGAGCTAAATCGGCCCTATAAAGGCATGCGGTTTAATGGTTACCGTCGTAGGAAATGATCACGGCGCGACGAGTTCAAACCCTGGACGAGGCTGTTTGCATTTCACATAGCGCTAATATCATTGGGAAAGGCAGAAATCCAATTATCCTTCCTCCAGCTGTGGGTAATTAGTAGGGAAGACTGGGCTCTTTAACCTTTGTTAGGTAACCAAGAGAAGGAAAAACTGAATTTAAACCTGTTAAGCTCCGCTTAAGAAATTGACCTTTTGTCACATCCTACTGGTGTGGAGGGGTTGGTATATATATATATATATATATATATATATATATATATATAAAATGGTAAAAGATCGAAATTCAACGAAGAATTTAAACTATCAAGATATTAATTAATGCCTTAGTAACATCGGCAATAGTATTGAGGAAGGTGCTCAAATATTCGGACACTTACTGTTTATTGATGTGCAGTGAAAGCCACCAGTTACAACTGGTGTGAAAAGTCAATGATTACAAGTAATAATCGCCGTTGGGTTTATAATTAACAAGAACTGTTGCAATTTTAATTCACACTGAATGACTTGTGGCCTACTAAGTTAAACTTAGTCAAATCCTATATAGGTGCGGGTTTAGCTCAGTCGGTAAAGCACTCGCCTACGAATCGCAAGGTCCCGGATTCGATACCGGTCACAGCGCATGAGTGGCACAGATTGGGTAATCTGTGGGGTAAATTGGGAAGCTGACTGTCATTGTGGCGCTCCACCTCAGCAAAACCAATCTCCCTAGTCTAGTGCTAGTGAAAAGGAGATAGACTTCCTCGCTGTCTGGGTGATACCGACAATAGCCCATTCTTAATGGTTATCGTCATAGGAAATGTACACGGGGACATTTCAAATCCTGGATGGATACTGGTTGCATTTAACATAGCGCTAATACCCTTGGGAAAGGTATAAATCTATTCTATTCTCCTTCCAGCTGTAGATAAATAATAGGGTAGACTGGGCTTTTTAGCTTGGTACGGCAACTAGTCTAGTGAAGAAAATCCTGAATTTCAAACCCGTTAAACTCCGCTTAGAAACTGACCTTATGTCATATCCAGCTCATGTAGAGGGGTTGGTAAACACACAACACACACACACACATACATATATATATATATATATATATATATATATATATATATATACCAACTCTTCCGCATGAGCAGTATGTGAAACAAGATCAATTTCCTAAGCGGAGTTTAATAGGCTTGAATTCAGAGTTTTCCTTCTTCTATACTAGTTACCTAACGAAGGTTAAAGAGCCCATTCTGTGCCACTATTTACCCATAGCTGGAGGGAGAGTAGTTGGATGCATACCTTTCCCAAAGGTATTAGTGCTATGTGAAATACTAACAGGTTCGTCCCGGATTTGAACTCGGGTCGATGATTCCGTTTGATACGACTCGACGTGTTGACCATTACACTACGAGCCTTCACCAAATACATATATAGGTTTGTGGTAAGAGTTTGGGGAGCGAAAAAATCCAAAGTTCTGTCTGAAGTGACAGACTGATAATCCATTTAACCACAAATTTACTTAAGGGAATTTTTTTTAATCTACTTCCAAAGCAATTAACCCTTCCCCAGTAGATGCTAGTCTGTGATATTTTCGGGTGAAGAAGGGTTAGAACAAAAAACAAAAGAAGACCACGTGAGATTTTCCCTCTGTGTTCTTGTAAAATCTGTCATATCCACAGTGTCTGTAAATATCCACTTTCCAAAATAGATGAGTCCATTCGTTTCCAGCTGACTTTGACGGATCGCTACAAAACGGATTATCTGGTGATCACTTTGTTCTAGAGGAGCTTTCTTCCTTTTAGGGTGATGACATCACTCGTTCTTCTTTGCCTATTGGGAAGCATCCTTAAGGGCGATGAGGTTCTGGCCTTGCGGCAGATTTGCTTTAGGAAATGAAAATACTGAGAAACACGAATAGGAAAAAATAAAAAAAGGACCTGGGAAAAAAAACAACAAAAAACAAACAAACAAGCATTGAAATAATAAAACGTAACAAAAATGATTCTTCTCGCGAGACCCGGGCATGCGCATTGTGCTGAATAATAGGGAATCGTATCAGTGTTGAAAGAAAGAAAAATGATTTGCAGAGAAAAAAAGGGAAGGGCAAAGGTGAAGGAGTAAGAGAGAAAGAAGATAAAGATAAATGAAAAAAAAATAAGTTAGAAGAAGAAGAAGAAAAGATTATTGTAATTAAATGGGAAACATAAAAGGAACGAAAGCATCAAGAAAAAATGTGATACGCGAAAGAAAGAAAGAAAGAAAGAAGAAAGAAAGAAGAGTAGAACATGATAAAAGAAGACAAAGTGTAATGATAAAGAAATGATCTGGTAAAGAAAGATGGTGAAGAGAATGCTCAAAAGAGAGAGAAATGGTACGGGAAAGAATGATGATAAACGAAGAAGTGTAATGAAAAAGAAGTGATCTGGTAAAAAGAAATAGTAAGTAGAATGATCCAAAGAAAGAAAGATCGCACGGAAAAAGAAAGAAAGAAGGGTAGATGATAAACGAAGACGAAGTGTATTGATAAAGAAGTGATCTGGTAAAAAGAAATGGTAAGTAGAATGATCCAAAGAAAGAAAGATCGCACGGGAAAATAAATAAAGAAAGAAGGGTAGATGATAAACGAAGATGAAGTGTATTGATAAAGAAGTGATCTGGTAAAAAGAAATGGTAAGTAGAATGATCCAAAGAAAGAAAGATCGCACGGGAAAAGAAAGAAAGCAGGGTAGATGATAAACGAAGACGAAGTGTATCGATAAAGAAGTGATTTGGTAAAGAGAGATGGTAAAGAGAATGCCCCAAAGAGAAAGATGGTACGTAAAAGAAATAAAGAAAGGTAGAAGACAAAGTATAATCAAAAAAGTTATCTGGTAAAGAGAATGCTCCAGAGAAGAAAGAATAGTTGAAGATGATAAACGAAAAGTGTAATGAAAAAGAAGTGATCTGGTAAAAGAAGGCAAAAAGAACGTTCCAAAAGAGAAAGAACATGTATAGAGGAAAAAAACAGATAAAAAACAAGAACATAAATATACAATACTTAGACAAGGAGATAGTGCACAAAAATATACGGTGTGAAACAAAAATAAAAAAGACAGAAGATAAATGCAGACAAGGTGTAAAAAAAACAACCAACGAGTAACAATCAAACGGAAAGGAAATAGCGGCAACAAAGAAAAAGAAAAGAAATACGAAACTTTCCTTTCTATAAGAAAAAAAAGAGGCAACATATAAAAAGCAAAAATGTATAAATCAAGACTAAAAAGAAAAAAAAAGAATCATTTAAATAGGCAGGAACGAAAGGAGAAAAGAGAAAACAAAATATGGGGACAATTCCAAAAAAGCAGAAGACTTTTTCTTTTTTTTTCTTTTTTTTTTTTTTTTTTGGAAGATATAGAAAAAAGGAGAGTAAGGACAAAAAGGAGAGTAAGGACAAAAAGGAGAGTAACGACAAAAAGGAGAGTAAAAGAAGAGAAACAAGAACGAGATACAAACAAACAGATAATCAAGTTCATACAAAAAAAAAGATTGAAAGAAAATAACATAAAAAAAGGCAGCTCGCTTGGCCTTTAACCTACAGACACCTCTCCGTTCTTCGCCGATCCCAACTCATTGGTCATCACTTCTCCACCCTCACGTTCACCAAGCACCGCGGCCCCTAACATTTAATATGTGTGAAGAGAACAGATCGACAGCCATCGCACGATCTACACTTGAACGAATCGATGCCTTTGCCCGAATAGACAAGAGAAGCAGAACACACCGAGTGAGTGAGTGTAGCAGTGGAATTACTGCCAGTTATTTTTGCCGCTACGACTGCGAAAAACACTTTATAGAGAGACTCTTTAAGAAAAGGGTGGCATAGAAAAAGCTGTAACTGCCTGGTTGTAGTAACAAAAATGCTCGGCGTCGGAAAGGAGTAAAGACGCAGACACGGACGCCGCAGAAAAGAAGTAACGTCATGGCGGAGAGGCGGGAAAAAGTGGGGGAAGGCGGGAAAAAATAGCGTTGCCGGAATAGGGGGCATGCGTACAATGCCAAGAGATGAAAAAAAAATTTATGAAAGGAAACAAGAAAGACCAGAAACAAAATAAGAAAAGAATAGCAAAGAATAGAAGGAGAAAAAAAACTTGGGGATAAAAAGAGATAATGTCTGGGGTGCAGGTTATGTGGCCTCTTGTGTATATTAGTGTAAAGAGATGATATTTGGCGTGTGCGTATATCCACTTAGATGTTTGTTCATCTATGTATGTGTATAGATATATATATATAAATGTATATATGTACGTGTGTGTTGGGGTGGTTGCATACACATGACTATATTCAAAAACTAATAACAAAAGCTTTGTACATGAATAAGGATCCCATTATGAGCTTATAGTAAATAATAAAAAAAGGAACTTGCGTATATATGTACAAGTTTATATAACTTATGAATATGGTAGGTCAGTTGGTTCACAGCTTGACACATAGTTATTAACTGAATGTTGATCTGAAAGTTTAACTCTATTATGTTAGATCAGTGTGATAAATATTTACCGCCGAATTAAGTGCATTGACATCGGAGGAGATTGTATTAAGAAATAAATATTTGTTGTGTAAAAACCAATGCTTTCTTCAATATTAGGCTGCACACGTAGTATATTGTGTTATGTTGGTTAGATTTTACGCTATATCAACCCTTGTTGGGTTACTTTATGCCGAATACCTTTATTCATTCTTGTTGGCTATTCAATGTTTTTAACTCATCAAACCCATGTAACCCATAAATTGAACCCTAACTGGTACTACCACTCCGAGTCAAAGTCAACCTGGGAGTAATAGCGATGAAGTAGGTGTTATCATAAGTTTTAAGCTCTATGAATTATTACATCCTGTCGGCGGGGCTTAGAATACGCTGACTATATCCCCCTGCAGAGTGGTAAGAAATGTCCAGGGTATGATACTAAGCTGCTTCTGATGCACCAGTTCTAGAGATTTGGAAAGTGTGAAGAATAAGTAGTTTACTCCCAATTACTCCCAGGTCCACTCTGGCCTAGAGTGGTAATACCTGCCAGGGTCCCATCTATGAGTAAAATAGACCGGTTTAAAAGTATTCATATTCGATATAACATCACATAAAGTTGGCGGAGTGGCCTATTGTAGATATCAGCCGAACAGCGAGGGAGTTTATCCCCTTTTCGCTAACGTTATACATGGGAGTTTTTTTCCTGTGGTGAAGCGCCTCATCTACCGTTAGCTCCCCACTTTACTGCACAGATCAGATAACCCAATCTGTGCGACTCATGCGCTGAGTTGACGGGGTCGGTTACTGAACCCGGAACCTTGCGATTCCGAGGCGGGTAATTTACCGATTAAACTAAACAGGCCACCATAACCGCACGAAAGAAAATCTTAAGAAATTACACAAAAATGTAAATATGAACATATAATTAACGCGAATTCGCTTTTAGGCACAAAATATACCTAGACGGGTTGCGATGCCGTTAAAATAATCAATATAAATCTCGTTATTTACTAAGTTTTGCTTAGTCTGGCATACAAGCATCTGGTTGCTGGTCAGTGATGCTTAAGGATGGAATTCTAGTGGCGTAGCCGTCCATGACATTCAACACTCCACTATGGATCTTACTAGACGGGCGGTCGTAGATCAATCGACTGGTCCGTCAAGCTCTAGCATCTATATGATTGTCCCAACTCTATTGCTCTTATGGAAAGCCCCCAACCCTTTTTATCATATGTGCTTAGAAGGCGGTAGCTGGGGGGGGGTTATGTCCTGGATATGATTAAACTGATGGTGAAGTTCCAATTATGGAGCTAATGTGGAGTACCCCTTCATCACTATTAGTCCAGGTCCACTCTGACCCGGAGTGGTAGTACCTGTTATGGTTTAAGTAGATAAAAAATGAGATAAAAATGTGTTTAAAAAAGTAATTGAGTTTGAAAAAGAATTCAACACCCATCAAGAATGAATAAAACAAAACGTCTTCGGCATAAAATAACCCAACAAGGCTTGACATGCCGTAAAATCCAAACAATCTGTTTACCTTGTTACCTATAGCAACTGAGCGGCAGTCTTGCATAATTGAGTCCGACATGAAACCAGATTTTTCTCACTGAATTTCTTCAAGCTGAAAAAATTCCATCAATTGCAGATTTTTGGTTACCGTAATTAACACACTTGTGTTAAATACCAAAATACACACATACACACATATATATATATATATGTGTGTGTGTGTGTGTGTGTGTGTGTGTGTGTGTGTATTTGAGGAAGCGCGTGGTGTAACGGTTAAAGTCATGGAAATGGACTCGTCGCCCCGAGTTCAAATCCTGGACGTGGTAATTGCATTTCACTTAGTGCTAATACCCTTGGTAAAGGTATGAATCCTACTCTCCCTCCAGCTATGGGTAAATAGCAGGGCAGACTGGGTTCTTTAACGATGGTTAGGGAACCAGTCTAGGAGAAGGAAAACTCTGAATTCAAACCTGTTAAACTCCGCTTAAGAAGTTGACCTTGTGTCGTATCCTGCTCGTGCGGAGGAGTTGGTAAATATATATTGGTAAATATATATATATATATATATATATATATATATATAAATAAAAAAAAGTTTGAATAAAAATGTGCTCGATGCTATTATTATAAACCCTATCATAATTATGAATATTAGAAGTATGTTACTAAAAGTTTTATTATCATTAGACGAATATATTTTTAAAAGAAAAGTATATATGAGAAATTAAAATAAGGAAAGTGTACAAAGATTTACTTGATGCAGAGCAGGTATAAAATCTATAGCTACTTCTATAATAGGGTTTAGCTTTTTCTAAAATATGGTAGACTAAATAATTAGAACCCCAGATCTTTATCTTTCCCCTACTCTATTTCTTTCTTTTCTATTATATTTTTTCTGTGTAGCATGTCTTTTTCTTCCCTTTCTTTATGATAAAAACAGAATGGTCCATCATTTAGCTGAGGTGACGACACTCAAAAGAATAAAAATTCGGCGGATAAGCAACACCAGATAATTTGGATTTACATTTTTGCATTTCATTTTGAACGATTTGGACGGTCTCATTTTTAAGCAGAGGGTATTGCAAGATGATAACGGTCGTACTTTTAAGGAATATGAGTATCAATATATATATATATATATATATATATATATATATATATATTCACAAATTGTCTTCATATTAACACAACATAATATGCTCTGAAGATTTTTTTTAAATCGAAATATTGCAGTATTCAGCAGAATAAATAACTTTATTTGAACAACATCTGTGTGTTTTCATATCATCTTATCATATATATATATATATATATATATATATATATATATATATAAGTCATCCACAGACACGTGTTTCGGCTTTTCTCGCCTCTTCAGTATGGCTAGACACAACTATCTTTGGGCTAGGGTCGAACTCAGACTGACCGTTTGGCAGCCTGATATCTAATATCCTCGTCCACATACAGCTGTAGCGGGAACACGTGTTTTTAAACTATTAAGTACATAGGTTTGTTTATGTATTTTACGGTCACAGAGAGATCAAATTTCCGGGGAAACGGTCATTGCTTATATGCTTAGTAGTGAGAGTTAATTTAAATTACCAGTTAGAGAGCTCATACCAAATTTATGGGCCTACTGGATATCATTACTGTGAACAATGTTTTGTTTTCAGTGGGTGCTCAAACCTTCAACCTTGTTCCAGACTACGTTAAGCTTAATGAAAATATGCGTTCGTTTCAATAGATATGGTTAATGGTACGTATTTACAACACTTAGTACAAGATTACAATAATTATTAGACTCTGTCACGACTGTCAATGGAGCCAACAGCCCTTTCTGCATTTTTACCTGTTTAGGTAAAAATAGTTTTGGGTGACTGAATTCTCATCCTCTCTCCATTACACAACATTCATCATCACCATCAGGTCATGTTGACAGCATGTCTCTCTCTCTCTCTCTCTCTCTCTCTCTCTCTCTCTCTCTCTCTGTGTGTGTGTGTGTCTCACTATCGGACATCGCCATGCGAGGTCCTCCAGAATCCGCGCAGTGCTGATTGATGTATTTTGCTTCTCAGCAAACACTGGTATATCCATGTGTAGTTGTCCGGGAGAACGTCAGTTATTATATTATATATATATATATATATATATATATATATGCCCACTCTGACTACATTGGTGTTATATATAACCGATGTAGTCAAGTAGGCCTTCTCAAGTTTTACCGCTAGGGTTGTTAGGACTTTTCTGCATCAAATTACTTTTTAGCGACAGTTAAACTTGCGATCGATTTTTTGCCTTCTCCGTTAAGTCACACCTTTTCGTAAACACACAGACACACACACACACACACACACACACATATATATATATATATATATATATATATATATATATATATATATATATATAAAGACTACCTGATGGGTTCCCGTTATAATAGCGGTATATGATGATATAGATACTTCAATTTGGAAAGAGTAAAGGAATCTAGAGTTTTATATTTATCTTCGTAATATAAGAAATTAGGATGGTTGGAAAATCACGTTTAACGGGAACGAAATTTTTTTAAAACCCTCATTCAATTGCAAATTGGATTGGAAAATACTTTATTCTCTAAGAGCATTTTAAGCATATTCATAGTTTTTATTAAGGTACGATTACATAGAAACACATAAGAATTTAAGTTATATATATATAACAGACCAAGAAAACGTAAAGTCAGTCGGGTTTCGCTCCTGGTCGGAGTTTGTTGCTGTGTCTAACAACACTGAAGAGACGTGAAACGTCGAAAAACAGTGTCTGTGGATGACTTATTATTTTATTATATATATTATATATATATATATATATATAGTAATAAAGTCTGGAGTGGCCTATTATTGATATCAGCTGAACAGCGAGGGAGTCTCTCCTCTTTTTGATAGCACTAGACAAGGGAGATACTTTACAGCAGAGATCAGAGTACCGAAGTTGTACTACTCATGCGCTGAGTTGTTGAAAACTGGTATTGAACCCGCAACCTTGCGATTCCTTTGCGAAATCTCTACTAACTGAGATAAACCACGAATAATTTGGATTATTTGGATTTTCAGACTGTTGTCCTCATCTTTATTGTTATATACACAAAGTGTCGGTAGATGTACCCTCCTGCCTTCTTCAGGTGACTTTTGTCGAAATCGGCAACCTTCTCGCCAAACTTGGGACTCTTCTTGTGGAATTTGAGAGCATTGATCTTGTAATCGGGAGCCTTCATAGAACTTCGAACCGAACCTTTTATTCAATCCACCCGGGTAGACTGTTCTCATTCCGCTAACCATGGTTCCTGGTATAAGATTGTGAATTAATGCAAGGGGAGAAGGGTGATCTCAATTCCCCAAATTTATGGCTGCTGATACGAACAGATACACTGATTATCTTGAATACAAAAGATAATAAGAATATAAAAGACTAGCAGGACCTGTGGATATACCACAGTATGATAATTTAACTATTACAACGTTTGATGTGTTTACTTAAGAGCTATTGCAAAATACTTTAATATGGAAAAAGTATAATAATCTTGATTTAACTATTTCTCACTCTTTCTTTCTTTGTTTCCTTCTTTTCATATTTTCATTAAGTTCGATTGAAATAGATTAGCGTTATCGCTTCCGCCGCTCACCCCTCTCTCTATCTTTCTTCTATTTTCTTTTTCCTTCCTTTATTTTTCATTATATTTTTCTGTTGTTTTTTAGCATGTTCTTTTTCGTCCATTTCTTTCATTATAATAAGAACGGAATGGCCCATAATTTAGCTGAGGTGACTACTCTCATAAGAAGTAAGAATTCAGCCGATAAGTAACACCAGATAATAAGGATTTACATTTTTGCATTTCATCTTGGACGATTTGGACGGTCTTATTTTTAACCATAGGATGTTGCAAAAAGGTAACGGTCATACAGATAAGGAATACGAGTAATAATATATAGATAATAATTTTATATATTTATTTTTACAAAAAAAACACACTGTCAAAAAATATTCCCTCATAAAATCAGGTGAAAATAAAAAAAAAATAAGTAGAGGCTTCGTGGGTGGGGAGAGGAGATTATAATGGACGGCAAGGCAAGGGTGGAGTAATAAGCAGCGGGCGGAAGAGAGTTACCATCGCGCCGAATCCGTGTCCCTAGCCATCAGCTGACGAGATAGGGGTGCGGCAGGCAGCCGTATGTGGAAAGGGGTAATCGTTGGCGTGTAGTTCAGAGCTTCGATTTTTCTGGCTGATCGCACACTGTCACGTTCACCATATGGGATTAATTAATGGCGAGGTTCATCATTTTAACACATTTTTACAGAGAAATCTTGTTTATTGTGTCGTGAGATTTATTCAAAGGAAGAAATGCAGGGAGAAAGTCATGAGGTGGGACAAAGATGCTTGGTGGGTTAGGTAGTTGCGTATCTGCTACTAACGCCAGTGGTCAGTGTTCGAGCCAAGGTAATATTCATTTTTTTTTAAGTAGACAGGTTCTCCTCAATTAGAAGATGGGTCAAAACACCGTCTGCTTCATTTGACGATGAGGCAAAGAATACTAAGCGTACTAAGCTTCGAAAATAGCAAGAAATCCATGAAAAGAAAGAAAGAACGAAAATTAACAATGAAAAGAGAGAAGGAAAGAAAAAGAAAAAAAGAAAGAAGAAAAAGCGAACGAAAATGAATAAAAAGAAAGAACATTAACACTGAAAAGGAAGAAGAAAGAATGAATGAATAAAAATTAACAATGAAAAGAAAGAAGGAAAGAAAAAAAGAAAGAAGGAAAGAAAAAAGAAAAAACTAACGAAAATGAATAAAAAGAAAGAACGTTAACAATGAAAAGGAAAGAAAAGAATGAATGAAAATTAACAATGGAAAGGAAGAAAGAAAATGAAAATTAACAATGGAAGGAAAGAAAGAAAGAATTAAATGAAAAAATTAACAATGGAAAGAAAGAAAGAAAGAAGAAAATAACAATGAAAAGAAAGAAAAAAAATAACAATAAAGAAAGAAGAAAGAAAGAATGAAAATTAACAATGGAAAGAAAGAAAGAAAGAAAGAAAGAATGAAAATTAACAATGAAGAAAGAAAGAAAGAATAAATTAACAATGGAAAGAAAAAATAATGAATGAAATTAACAATGGAAAGAAAGAAATGAATGAAATTAACAATGGAAAGAAAGAAAGAAGATGAAATTAACAAAAGAAAGAAAGAAGAATGAAAATTAATTAAGAAAGAAAGAAAGAAAGAAGAAAGAATGAAAATTAGCAATTAAAAGAAAGAAGGAAAGATTGAAAATTAACAATGGAAAGAAAGAAAGAAAGAAAGAATGAAAATTAGCAATTAAAAGAAAGAATGAAAATTAGCAATTAAAAGAAAGAAAGAAAGAATGAAAATTAACAATGAAAAGAAAGAAACTAATTAAAAGGAAGAAACAGAAGAAAATTTAAAATGTAAAAAAAAAACGAAAAAAGGAAGGAGAATTATGTATGAGAAAAGGAAAAAAGTAAGAGCCCGTAAGAAAGAAAAACAAATTGATAACGTAAAAATAACGAAATAAATAAAACTGATAATGTGAAAATGAAGTAAAAGAAAGTCGATAGCTTAAAAAAAGAAAAGATGGTTGGTATGTTGGTTCGTTTTTACAGCATGTCAACACTTGTTGGGTTATTTCATGCCGAAGACGTTTTTGTTTTATTTATTCTTGATGGTATCAATTTTTTTTAAACTAATTTTTTTAATATATTCTTTTTTAAACTCATTTTTTCTATTTAACCCATAGATGGGACCCTAACAGGTACAAACACTCCCGTAATAAAAGAACAAACTAACAAAATAGATAATGTTAAAAGGGTTGAAAACCCTGACAAAATGAAGGCGAGGAATGACTTGAAAGTTAAAAAGAAAATTTTAATTAAAACTTGATGCAAACAAAGGTTTGGGGTTTTTTTTAGGGTGGGGGTGTTTTTTGTTTTTTGTTGGGTTTTTTTTTTGCCTTTTATTTTTTTTGGCATGTTTTTCTTTTGGGTTGTGGGGGTTTAGTTTCTTTTTTTTAATGAAATGAATGAACCAACACGTTACACAAGACATTAGAATTTTTTTTTAAATGGTAAAAAAATAACTTCATGCAGTCGTGTGCATCTTCTGAAATGGGGGCGTGCGCATGCGTATGTGGAGGCATCTATGTATAGCAGCTTATGTGCACGCTCCCAGGATCAGCATGTGTACCGATAAAAGAGAGAAAAGGGAGCGAGGGCGTGATTGAGGGGAGGAGACGTCGTCGGGCATCGCCTAGATTTTGGGAGGTTCTGCCGAATATTAGCGAGCAGACCCGTCGTAAAGGCAGGTCTGTGTTTACGTACATCACAGCTAATCTCTGCAGGGGCCACCGCCCTCCATTCGTCACGTGATTGTCGCTTGGTTGTTGTTGTGGTGGTGGTGGTGGGTGTGACGCGATTAGAAAGAGGAAGCAAAAAAAACCTTTGCTCTCCTTCCTTATCCTCCTCCCCCTTCTTTGCAGTTTCTTCCCATTCTTATCTCGTTCTACACTTTATTACACTTTCTCAACAGTGTGAGCCGAAGCGATATAAGCAAGAGAAGACGTTTAAAAAACAAATTGAATAATGGAGGAAAAAAAGCTATATTAAAAAAAAAAAAACAGAACAATCATCATAAAACAATAAAAAATAGTATAGTTGACAATGCAAGAGAAGCAGCAGTAGTAGTTGTGTTGTTGCTGCTGCTTCTATTATTTCATTCTTTACGAGTTTTTCACGCTCATTTTATCTGGGGGTCTTTAACTGGAGTGACAGCAAGTCTCCTCGGGTCTCCAGGAATCTTCTGAGTATTCGAGCCGATCTTAACAATGCTATAGTCTATAAGCATTTGTGAACTGTTCCAAGTGTGCCAACTACAATTGGTATCACGGTTACTTTCATTTTCGAAGTTTTTTTTTTCGGCTCTCAGGCAATATCCAAGTATTTTTAAATCTTTTCGCTTTCTTTCATTTTCACTCTGTGGTCCAATTATTATCATTATCATTATTTCATTATTATAGACTCAAGAAAGAATTAGGACAGTGCTGGGGTCAAGGTATTGGCGATTTGAAAAGACGTATCACTCAGCCCCTACTGACAACCATCATACTTATAAGATAAGTATGTAAGTGTAATGATGATGATAGCTAGACGACCAGTGAACCCATTGAGTTTCTGTTATAAAAGCAGTCCATGATAATATTCATGCACTTACAAAAGACCGAAGGATTTTCATTATCATTTCATAGTAATATCTATATATATATATTATATATATATTATATATATATATATATATATAATATATATATATATATAGTTGGTATGTATGTGTTTATGTCAAGATGAAATTACGAAAATAAATCAATTAACGACAAAATGAATATATATACATATTAGATATCATCGGTTCTTGTTTTTTATTTTAAAACTTATAAAGATTTCATTTATATTCAAAGATATTTGAAAATTAAAATATACATAGAAATAGCATTGGAATTCTACTTAAAATGTCCAGTATTTGTAAATCTCAAAAGGTGACAAATCAATACACCCCGTTTTTTTTTCTTGCCTTCCTTTACTCAATCGACATTGGGTAGCCGCTTCTCGTCTATATATTGAGAATTATAAAGAAAGTACAAACCCCACAAAATTATCATTCAGTTAGAATTGGACTGTAAATGGTTTTATTTTCTATTGCTGTAATTTTAAAAAAATAATTATTTCTGATGTGCCATTTTTGCTGGGTTAAATTTTTGTAATATATAGATATATAGATAATATGGTAATAGTAACAGTAGGTCCGGTTTAGCTCAGTCGGTAGAGCGTCCATCTAGTAACCGCAAGATTTCTGGTTCGATACCAGCCCTCGCCAACTCACCGTATAAGTAGCACAGGGATCTGTGCGGTAAAGTAAGGAGTCTGGTGGTAGATATGACACTCCAACTCAGACGCCAAAACCATCTCCTTGGTCTAGCGCTAGTGAAAAGAGGATAGATTCCCTCGATATCTGGCTGACTTTAGGCCACCCCGATTATGTAAAAGTTATCATATGTTATCACGACTCATGCTAAACACATGAAAGTCGTATAGTCACTGAACATTTATGAGTATACGTTGATTACATCTATTCCAACTAATATGATGAATCCTAATATACTTGAAATAGTCATCATTATCGGTTCTTCTGTATAACAACTGCAACCACTGGAACTTTTTGTTTTAAATAACAGTCGGAAAATTTGGGAGAATAAAATAATCATTATAGTTCTAAATATTAATAGATAACGACTTGACCGCAATCATGAAGATGAATCTGACAGATTGGAAAGGTGGGGCTGCTGATAATGATGATGGTTATTTTAAATTAAAGATGATGATGATGAAGGTTTAAAGATGATGATGAGAATGGTCTAAAGAAGAGATAATGATGGAAAGGAGGAGAAAGGTTATGAAATAGTGATGATGATGAGGAGGATGAAGGAGGTCTAAAGATAATGATAATTGAGGTCTAAGGATGATGATGATGGAGGTCTAAAGATGATGATGATGGAGGTCTAAAGATGATGATCATCATCATGATGAGAATGATGATGAAGGAGGTCTAAAGATTATGGGAATGGTCTAAAGAAATGATGGCGAAGAGAAGGAAGGTCAGGTCTGAAGATGGTGATGATGATAACGGTGGAGGTCTAAAGATAATGGTGATGACTGGAATTAGAATGATATAAGACAGATTGATTGTAATGATGAGAATGATGATATAATGTATCTGTAGACAGACATGCGAAATCTTAGAGGGGAAGCGATAAAAACAATAATAAAAAGAAGAGACATTAAAATAAGAGGGCAAATTAGCTGGGTGAAGTGAAAGATGGGATGTAAGGGTTAACTTAGAAGGGAGAAGGGCCCAGTATGAAAAAAATATGTACGGAGGCTAAGACCTTGTACAGAAGAAGAACTGGTCCGGAATTGAATATAATTGTGTATAATTGGGCAATTTGTGTGTAAAATCAGAAATAGCCAGATGTAATAGACACATTTTGTAGGATGGACGGCAGGGCAAACACGCAAGGAAGTAGTAAAAGAAAGAATCAAGGAAAGACAGAAGAAAAAAAAACAATAGCAATAAAAATGATTGTGGTAATCTAGGAAGAGTAATAAAGAGAGAAAAGTGCAGAGAAAAGAGAAAGGTAAAGAAGAGACGTCAGTAAAGGTAGAAGAGAGTGAAGGGGGGAGAAAGAGGGACAGCGGTAGAGAGATAAAATGAAAAATACAATTAAAGAAAGAATAGGTATTGTGAAGATGAAACATGGACGGATAGATAAAAAAAGAGGTAAGATGCGACAAAGAAAGAAACTGTGGATGAAAGAAGAAAATAAGTTTTTAAAAAACAGAGATAGAGAGAACGTTGTTTTGATGGAAGGACGAATGGCTAAAAAGAAAGACAGATGAACGGAAAAATAAAAGAAATATCGACTAAAAAGAAATATAAAGAAAACAAAAAGTGAGGACACAATCGAGCGGACATGTTTTTATATTGCCTCTCGTCTTTGCTCCCTTCGTTTCCCGCCTTTTTTTAATTCGTTCGTTCGTTCGTTTGTTTCTTCTTTCAATCATTTTTTTTCAGTCTTGCTTCTTTTATTTGTTTATTTTTGTTCTCCGGGCAATTTTTTTTTATTCGTTTTGTTATTTACTCTGGTTGTATTTATTATTTATTTTCTTTGTTTTTTTTTCTTGTTTTTGTTTGTTTGTTTTGTTTATTTTTCTTTTTGTTTTATTTTTTGGGATTTTTTGTTTTGTTTTTCTTTTTGTCTTTTTCTTTTCTTTTTTTATCACTCGACCATTGCTTCATCGCGACGATTATTTTCACCGTCATTTTCTTTTCTCTCGTTCATTTTTTATCCTTTTTCTTTTCTTTTCTTTTTTTTACATTTCTTTTTCTCTCTTCGCCGCGATTTTCTCTCTAGGGGGTTGATTTTTTTTCTTTATCAGCAGAAGCTGGCACCAACCTGGGTCGAGCGGAAAGACAGAGAGAGAGAGAGAGAGAGAGAGAGTGACTATGAAGAACACAAGACAGCGACTGGGTGATGATACTTTAAAGAACACCAACGTTAAAGAGCAGCATCTTTACAATACAAACATGAACAGTGCTAAAGACAGCAGGACTTGAGAGGTTCGGTGTATAAAGCAGAGAATATAAAGTTAGTAGGGAACAACAAGATCGGGTAAGGGACATGCAAGATTCTTGACCATTCTTAGACACAATGACCAGAACAGACAAAAGAGACCCTTTTTTTTTATCTTCTTTCATATCCCGATTATACTTTTCTCATCAAACTGACAAAGATTAGAAATTAAACAAAAATTAAACAAAAAACAATTTCTCTGTATTCCACTTGCCTACGGTGGTTTCAAGGTTGAATTTATAATAACTGATTTTAAGGCATTTTTTTACGCTGAGTCCAAAAATCCAAACTCATTTTTTCTAATCAGATCAAATTTTTAAGATAAAAGCCCTTACTTGAAATGTATAGGACAGTAATATAGCTGTGACAAGTAGAATCCACAGGCTTTTAAATAAGTGTTATTATGTTATGAAGTATTCAAGCACATCTTAAAAACCAGACCTGAAAAAATTCAATGAATGGTATTATTCAATTAAGCATAAAATGATGATCATATTTCACTTGGTAAACCTTTGACCGTTGAGAAAATGTTTAACACAGGGTAGTGTTAGCAAAAAAAAAAACATTTTTGTGAAAAAAAAAAGAAATTGTTCCAATTTACGTTCAGATGGACTCACTTATAGACTGCCTTCGGAAGCCAATAGTCACTTCCTATTCGTTGGATTTACAATTAATTGTAGATAAAAAAGAATTTCTATAAAATTAGCATTTAATAGTTATCTCCTTGAGAAATTATACTGATTGGTGTGACCGCGAACGTAAACTCTTATTTTTCTTTCAAATTAGATTGAAAATTATTTTATTATCTAAAATCATTTTCAGGCTATTAATATTGTATTCATTTTGATGTAATTTATTCATTTATTTATTCGTCATAAAAAAAAACTGAGAAAATATTTTGTCATGTTAACAGGGCCGGCTTAGCTCAGTCGGTAGAGTGTCCGGTTGGGAACCTCGAGGTTCCTAGTGTCCGGCTGGAAACCTCGCCAACTCAGTGTATGAGTTGCTCATGGATATGTGCGGTAAAGTAAGGAGCTTATGGTAGTTGTGGCGCTCCGGTTCAGACGCCAAAACAGTCTCCTTGGTCTAGCTCTAGTGAAAAGTGGATAGACTCTCGCTGTCTGGCTGATACCGACTTTAGGCCACGCCGTCGACTTTACTTATGTTATTACTCAACATGACATGAAGTGTTTTATTGAATATGGATCATTTTTAGATAGATCTATTTGACACATAGGGGTGAGGATCATTCATTCTTGTTGGGTATTTTTCAAACTCAGTTTTTTTTAAACACATTTTTGTAAACTTAGTTTTGTATCTAATTAACCCATAGATGTAACCTTAACAAGTACTACCACTCCGGTTGAGGGTGGACCTGGGAGCAATAGAAATGAAGGAGTACACTACACTTCCCAAAGCTCCTAATTGGAACTTCACCATTAGATGCTGTCTAACGTCATAGCCAGGACACAGATGAGACTGTAACTTAAAACCTCCCTTTGCACTGACCACAACGAAAGAGTTCTAATATTTTGTCTCAGACGAATTGACGACTCTTAAGTTTTGGATCAATGAACAAAAGTAAAAGAAGCAAGAAACTCTAAGAAAGAACGGTAATTCATGTTTCACCAGGAAACATCGATCTGAGAAAGATAGAAAGAAGAGAGGGAGAGACAGAGAGAGACAGACTCTGAAATCGGGCAGCGTTGAATCGGGTCATTAACAGAATATATAGTAATTTAAGTGAAAGATTACGGCTACTGTGAGCAAAAACATTGTCCGTTTCTGGTGAGATACAATAAAAAGAATCGAGGAAACAGTTCCAGTTTCTAATTCAAATAAAAGACGACAGCTAAGGTTTTATTTTTTATTGTATTTTAGTTTTTCTTTTTCTTTTGTTTTGTTTGTGGGTTTTGTTTTTGTGTTTTGTATTGTATTGTTTTTTTGTTGTTTTTTGTTTTTTTTTTTTTCTTACCTATTTGAGGATAACTAGGATTAGCAATAGAAACGATACCTGAAGGAATTTTTCTGAGGTGTTACAGAAAATCTTTGTGTTGAACTTATATTTAAGCTCAGTTCTTACCTCCCCCACCGCCCTCAAGTTCACTACTTTCCTGGTCTTTCTTACGTTTACAATCCTTCAGTTGTTGTTCTTTTTATTGTTGTAACTGTTTTGCGTCAGCTGCTTCTTTTTTTTCTTTCTTTCTTTTTTCTTTTTTTTTTGTGTGGGAAGGGGTTACTGTCTCCTTTGGACAACAGAAGAGATTTTCGAAAAAGGAACAAAACATACTTAGAAACAGAACCTAATTTTCAGAGCGGCAAAAAAATCGGAGGAAGGAAAAGGAGATCGGAAACACGAGGTTTGTGCTTGCATGAAAAGAAAACGATAACAAAAAAAAAAAAATAGGAAAGAAAAAGAAAAACAAAGTGAAATAGAAAAAAAATAATGCCAGGAAAAATAAATAGAATTAGGGCAAAAAAAAAAAATAAGTAAATAAATAAATGAATAAATAAATAGAGAAAAAAAGGCTGTGATTTCTATTTCCGTTCGATTATAGTTTCCGAGGGTCGCTAACGCTTAGGGCAGGTAATCGATATTCAATAACGGTGACCATCACTTGCGAAATGTTTTCGGTTGTTATTTTAAAAGTGGATCTGCGCAAATAGAATCATCCCCCCCCAAAAAAAAGGTTAATCTACAGAGCTCTGTGAGATTGGGAAAGTTTTGTTACAAATTAGATAATATTGTATCAGGTTTACGGCTCTTCATGTGTCATATATATATATATATATATATATATATATATATTATATATATATATATTTGTGTTGTGTGTGTGTGTGTGTGTGTGTGTGTGTGTGTGTGTGTGTGTGTGTGTGTGTGAAAATGGAAAAGGAATTGAATCCGACAATATGAGGAAAAATGAGTAAAGAAATGTAAATGGATAAAATGAATTTAATCGATATCACTTACACATGTGTTTCGGTCAGTTTATGTGTGTGAAAATATTTCGCACACATAGAAGAATCGACCTTCATCAGAGTGAACATTTATTTTGAATTAACATTCAAAATAAATGTTCACTCTGATGAAGGTCGATTCTTCTATGTGTGCGAAATACAATGAATGTACTGTCTGAAAATAAGCGTCAGTATCGTGATAAATGGCCAAAAGAAAAACGACAAAAGAGTCATTTAAGTTAAATATGTAAAAAGTGTTCAATACACTAAATAGTCAGAAAATATCTACCTAGGTTTCACCTAAATGGCTCCGTGATGAGCCTTTAGGTGAAACCTAGGTAGCTAGTTTCCTTATATAAATTCTCCAACAATAATAATAATATAACCTATATATATATATATATATATATATATAATAAATCGTCGGGGCGGCCTACAGTCGGTATCAGCCAATCAGCAAGGGAGTCTATCCCCTTTTCATTAGCGCTAGACCAAGGAGATTGTTTGGCATCTGAGGTGGAGCGCCACACCTACCATCAGCTCCTTACTTTACCGCACAGATCCCTGTGCTACTCATACGCTGAGTTGGCGAGGACCGGAATCGAACTAGGAACCATGTGGCTTATATATATATATATATATATATATATATATATATATATATATATGGGATTTGATACTACTTTTTATACTTCTTCAAGGACCAAATATTCACTGATCTTAGTATTCTATACTGACTGTATAATATAAAAATATTAATGAAAAATGGATTTTTCTCGCTTCCTCCTCCTTTTCATTTCCGTTTCTCCACCGTGCAGTAATTCATTCTATCATCCATTTCTTCCTAATAAAGTTTTTTTCTGATGATGATAGATTGTGTCAATCATCACCAAGAAACTTGTAATGAAACGATATGATGGGACCTTAATAGGTGCTACCACTCCGGGTCAAAATGGAGCTGGGAGTAATGGCGATGAAGGGGTACTCCACACACCCCGAGATCCAAAATTGGAACTTTACCATAACATGCTGTTTAACGTCATACCCAGGACACAATAAAGATATGAATCCATTTATTCTACGCCCACCCACCAGCTATTGGTAAATAGTAGGACAAACTAAGATCTTTGTTTATCTTTTCATTTTTCTTCATCTTTACTGGAAGAGTAAAGTCTACCAGTTGACAAGTTCTTTTTTTGTTAATCAATACTAGATCTGGTCACCTTGCTGGGATTAGGTGATCCGTCTTTATCTCAAAGTCCCACAAAATTTTATGCGTTTCATTCTTAAGAACAGATTCTGGATTATGCATATACCATTTTCTTGTATGGTCAAAATGTAGTTTTTGCATAATTCCCAGTGGATCACCTTCCCAACACAGTGGTGCCTAGCTTTGTATTCCCGTTATTTTATTTTTTTATTAATATCTTATTATAATGGAGATTGTGGGTTTGTCTGTCTGTAACCGAAACTATATCACTATACAAGTCACAACTCCCTTTGTTATTTACATCATATTCTCCAAGATTTTATTTTTATTTAAAACCTCAATTATTAATAAAATTGTTTTACATCATTAAGACTGTTGACCATATCTACATTCTAATAACATGCAGTTGTATTTATATATACAACAAAATAGTGGTTTACAATGTGAATGGGAATGCTAATTTGCATATTGATATTAAAAATTTGAATTTAATAAATATGTACTTAGTATTATTGATTTCTAATTGTTTGATTTTATCTTAATGAATATGAGCAAAAATCTCTTCAATAAATCTTAAAAGAAATCCATTAACAAGAAAAAATAACTGTCATTTTAGTCTTTACTTCCTATTTTAACTAAATAGTTAAATTAGGAAAATTTACCAATGAAAGACGGGAGTAAGGGAAAATGATGGAAGAGTTAGTTTCCAAGTTGTTCTATTTTTCAATCATACCCCTCAGTTCCAAATCTTTTTATTTGCATTCTTATTCAGTTTCATTAGCTTTTATAATTTAATATGTTATTTTATTATA
The DNA here is from genome assembly GCA_023376005.1 of Doryteuthis pealeii. NCBI lineage: Eukaryota > Metazoa > Mollusca > Cephalopoda > Myopsida > Loliginidae > Doryteuthis > Doryteuthis pealeii. Next base: position 61,364,579 of record CM042142.1, on the reverse strand, counting down.
TTAAAACTTAAATACTTGCACCCGGAGGGTGCATATATTTGCTAGTTATTATTATTATTATTATTATATACTCATGACATGCTTTATATATATATATATATAGGGAGAGAATTTTTTTTTATCCGCGTCATTTTATCGATTTTTAGATCGCCTTATTCCACTGAATTTTCTTATTCCATTTTTGGAATTGGTTTTTATTCCCTTTCTTTACAATCGCATCGGTCGAGGAGAAGTAAAACTGAATTCAAACCAGCTGTACTCTGCTTAAAAATTGACTTTGTGTCGCATCCTGTCTGTGGCTGAGAGTTTCGGTAAATACATAGTCTCTTTTCCTCTGTCTGTTTATCCCTTTCTCCATCTTAGGGTATTTGCAACTTGTATATGCTCCAGCCATCTTGTTTTGAAAGATTCAGGAACGATCACATAAACAACGTTCTCTCGTGGTTCTCCTACACACGGACATTCACATTCATCAGCGTTGTATGGATACTGGATGCCGCCTAGAAGACCTACAAGGAGCGATGGCTGATAGGGACGGATGGTGAAATAGAGACAAGGGAATCCGTGCAATCAGCACAAATTGAAGATGGTGATTTAAGGATAGATTAATTAACTTCGTTCTGTTTTATTATGGCATTTCTTGTTCCGCTCATATGATTGATTGATCTAACGGCATATCAACCCGTCTTGGGTTATTTTATTTCTAGATGATCGATTTCTACAGAATCCGTTTTGTTTTTATCTAAGGATTTTCTCGACTTCTGGTCGGATGCGGTTAAGAAGAAGGGTATTACAAATCTTAGTAGTTAGGTGTAATACATTGGGTGCGATGGGTAAATTGTCCTCTAAATTATACAAAAATGACAATAACAATGTTATTTCACATTCTTAGATATATTTTTAAAAATTACATGAAAATATCTGGAAATACTAAAGATTAGATGGACTCAAAGAAATTGCCATTGGCTTCAACAACGGTCTTCAGACACTCTGAATCTCCTGTAATCCTAGAAGTTACGGAATTGTGTTTGTTCATTGTTTGTGTTGTTGTTTCTTAAGAGGGTTTTTTTTTGCACACCATCCTATCGAATAAGAATAAAATTTAAAACAGATCTATTTGACTCATAGATGTGACCCTAACAGGTACTACCATACTAGGTAAGAGGGAACCTTGGAGTAATGACAATGAAGGGGTGCTACTCCCTCACCAGAGCTCCAGAACTGTAGGCTCACCATCAGATGCAGTTTAGTGTTATACCAGGAAACTCATGGGAGTCTTTTTTTTTTTTTTTTTGCTTTTTTTGCTTTTTTCATCGCTGCTAATTGGCTTTGCTGTTACTCTACTGTTCACTTTCTTAACAAAGAATTTATGACTTTCAGAAAAAAACAAAACCTGATGATTAAATAGCGAAAACTTATTTTTGTAGATATCGGCACTCAGTCCGTATATTGTGCACTATGATTTTTATAAAATAGGGACTGTCGGTTAAACTAATCCGAGCGTTACTAACATAATAGGATTAATGTAAATGCATTGTCAATAATTTAACTATATGAAAGCATTTTAACTTTACTATAGAAATGTATCGTAAATAATTTTACTATAGAAATGCGCTGTAAACAGTTTTACGATAGAAAGCATTGAAAATCAATTAGAAGTAGTTTACTGTTGGTTAGGGATTAGCCAATAGTTCCAGATAGAATTGAGCTATTATATATGTACTAGCAGGACATATCAGAGTATGATAATTTAATTATAAAAAGGTCTTTTCTTTTTCATCTTTTCATTATGTTCGATTGGAACAGATTAGTGTTATCGCTTCCGTACACTCACCTCCTCTCTCTATCTTTCCCCTACTCTTTATTTCTTTTGTTCTTTCTCATTATATTTTTATATAGCATGTATTTTTTTCTTCTCTTTCTTTATGATAAAACTGTATAGTCCATTATTTAGCTGATGTAACGACATTCCTAAGAAATAAGTATTCGGCAGATAAGTAAGACCAGATAATCAGGATTTATATTTTTGCATTTCATATTGGACGATTTGGACGGTATCATTTTTAACCAGAAGGTGTTTCAAGATGATAACAGCCGTACTTTTAAGGAACACGGGTATTAATTATGGATAACAGTCTTTTAGGTAGTACTAGTTTAAATGGTACTAGTAGCAGGTGAGAAAGAAGACCTGTCTTATCCTGAACTGATTAACATTAGTTAGACAAAAGTTTCTTTAACCATCCCACTACACCCCTCCCCCCAAATCATCACCTTTTTGTTGGGAGGAGAACTTTTCAGCACCGTCCAATATGTGTTTGTGTGTATTTATTATGTGTATCCATAACCATATCCCCTCTCTCTCTCTCTCTCTCTCTCTCTCTCTCTCTCTCTCTCTCTCTCTCTCTCTCTCTCTCTCTCATATATATATATATTTGGGATAATATGTGCTTAATTGAAGTCAAACCTAATTTTTTTTTGAAAGTTAATTCATTAATGATTAATTAGGCGGGATTTAACTACTTAAATCTAAGGCTAAACAAATCGAGAAAAATTAGCCTTACATTTAAGTAGTTAAATCCCGCCTAATTAATCATTAATGAAATAACTTTTTTTTTAAAATTAGGTTTGACCTCAATTAAGTACATATTCTCCCAAATATTGTCGGCCGAAAATAGCCATATTTGTTTACGTTATATATATATATATATATATATATATATATATATGTGTGTGTGTGTGTGTGTGTGTGTGTGTGTAGTTAGTCATAATTAATTTCCGCTTTAACATCTATATCAGCATCTGACGATCAAAACTATTTCGTGAAACTGACAGTTACATTAGAACCTGGATTGCTAACGCAACACAAAACAACCAGTTTTAGAGCCCATTTTACAAAATGATTTTAATTGTGGTTTGGAAATACTTATACACACACACGCACACACACGCACACACAGTATTTCGACCCACTTTTGTTTTCCGTGTTTTTTTTTCTTTTTCTATTTATTCTTCTCACATTCTGTAACGTTTTTTTCCCTTATTCTGCAATTCGTAGTCTCTTCTTTCTGCCTGAAGAAATCCAATGCAGAATCATGTGTCTTTATTTATTATGGATTTATTTTTCTGGACATTTTTTTTCTTTCAAACAAGCAATGCTTGCTAATTTTTTTAAAGTAGAACCCTCATCTGACATGACTCGATCTAGTTCGGTTTTTGTACGTAGTAGGGGAGATGTATGGCTAATTCCTCCTTATTAGCAATGTCATTCATGACGCCCCTTGGCAGACTAGTGGGGAGAAGAGAAGAAAAAACAGAGGGAGGTAATCGCATGTTTTCCTCTTTTTTTTTCTTCTTCATTTGGTGGGGAGATTCAACTTGGATTTTTCTGCACTCTGCACTCTTTTTTTTATTATTTGGATCTGCTTGTTTTAGCAGTGAAATAAATGCTTTCGTAATTAAGGTGAATAAACTCTAGTTGTAAAAATTGTTCCACCAAGCTACCCGCAGGGCTATACAGTTGCAGCACATTGGGTTCGTAAATCTTCGTGTATTATTGTGAACAGGTCTATTCTCATTGTCATATATATATATATATATATATATATATATATATATATATATATATATATATATATGTGTGTGTGTGTGTGTGGTGAGACCACCTGGCCAACAAATTTTTTATTCGGTTTGGGAGTAGTGCTTTTCAAATTAGCCATGGATGACCACTGGCAGGTTTATATGTTTATATAGATGTATTGTTTTATAATGTGACTCCCAAATTATTCTTTTTATTGAAGGTGCTGACAGCAACATTTTTTCCTTTTTAAAGGAATAAAGAATAATTATGTATTCGGATTTACATATACTGCAAAAACTACGTATCCAGATTGCATTCGGCTAGGGGAAACTCTATCAGGTGATAATGTGAAACTTAGATGCATACAATTACGGAGGTATGCTGGCTAAATTGTCCATTCTGATCAAAATTGAGGTTCAATCTATTGGAATGTAGGAAATAATAAGTTAGGACAAGATAGGTCTTTTTTCTTACCTACTACTAGTACCATGTAAACTAGTACAACCTATTCCATTGTCGGTATGTCTGCGACTAAACTGGCACCCTCCATCAGGCACGTCTCGGTTTGTCTGGTGAGGTGGGTCTGTAGATACCCAGTATCACTAAGAACAAGAGCTGTCAAAGGGCAGGTGAGCACCAAAGGAGTCAACGCCCATCCACGCTGATAGTAGTAGGATTTGGGTATTCACTATTCACATAAATCCCCAAATGGGGTAATGTTATATACCCACTCAATATTGGGTATATAATCGGCGAGAGAGAGGCAGACAGAGTAGATAATAGATGAAGGTTCTTACTCGGTAGATTACTATCTGCTGCTAATTTTTCTACATCGTCGGCCATCTCCTCTTGCTGGGCTTATTTTTCCTCGGGAATTTATCTCTGCTTTCTTCTTCGGGCTTGGTGTGTGTGCATTATGTTACTTAATCAATAAAGCAAGACATTGTTTTTCTGTTAAGCTTTTATTTAAAACAGCCCAGCCCATCTTCGACCTCGTGGTGGAGCCACTCACTCTGGATTCCTCGTCACATCTAAACTAAACTTCTCACGCCTGTAATAGCGCGCATGCGGAGGGGACAAACCGGAGTCATCATCAATCAATCATAACCCTAACGGTTATAGAAATTCCCCACTTAACTCCCTCCTATTTTAAATCTAACGAACTCTTATTCAAAAATATCTTTCTACACGTGTTACATAATCTATGCGGTTGTATAAGATTATTGTCAATCCCCTGTATTTCTGAGGGGATGGCCCTTTTCATATCACGGGCGGGACTTTCCATGGAATATTACAGAAAGCCCGCGAAATACGTGAAGTCACGTGGGACCTGGTTGGGTTCTCAGTTTCAGTTTGTACTGCCTTAACTGGAGCTCACTGCATACGCGCGCTATGTTACTCAGATGAAAAATATTTAGTTAAGGAATAAAAGCTTACGAAAATAATATGGTTTTGTGGTTAATGAATGTCTTGGTAACAAGACTGACCTAGAAGACCAGACACGAAGTCCCCAAGACTAGGTCCAGACGCTGGAAGAAGAACGTTTAGATAGAAAAGATGAACAGAAGAAAAATAGAAGTAAGAAAGTAAGTAAAGAAGAGTATTCAACACATGTACGTACATAATTCATAAGCTGTCTATGAATTATGTAACAGTAGATGGGACTCCTTAACGAAAGGAAAAGTCTGTTATAAAACCTCTGCTGTATATTGATTATAGCTCATTCCAAAGTAAGGCTAAAGGAGTAAACCCCGAAATCAAATCCGGAGTTGGAGTCCTTAAGGTGGTGGGATGATGAACTTCAGCTCTATCCAGCATCTTCTGTTACAATATCGTTGCCAAACTGCATTGTTCTTTTGCCTTTCATTTGGACCACAACAGTAGTGTGTAGACGGGGGCCTGCTGCTCGGGCGACAGTTCATTCTCCATATCAACCCGATCAGACTACGTGGTTCCACGTATTTGGACACCATCCCATCGTCTCTTGTAGACGGATGGATGCCAACGAATTTAATCTGGACTCCCCCACCTTGCTCGCTGACCCCCTGAAAAATATATACCATAGATTTAGAAATAAGCCGCAAGTATAGGTCACTGAGCAAGGATCAAAATCGCTACTCTGTAGTAGATAATACCCTTGGGAAAGGTGTGAATAGGTAAATAGTAGGGCAGTCTGCGTTAATTAGACCAGATAATACAATCAGTCTAGAAGGAAAACTCTGAATTCAAACCAGTTGTTGGTGGAGTGACTTATTGTCGCTATCAACCGGTCAGCGATGCAGTTTATCCCCTTTTCGCTAGCATTAGACCAGGGAGATTGTTTTTGCTGAGGTTGAGCGCCACACCTACCGTCAGCTCCCCACTTTACTACACAGATCAGATTACCCAATTTGTGCTACTCTTACGCTGAGTTAGCGGGTACCTGTATCGAACCAGGAACCTTGCAATTCTTAAGCGGGTACCCTACCGACTCAGCCTTGCGTCGCATACTGCGCGTGATGAAGGTATTGGGTAAATACATACTCAATGTTAATTGAACTAAGAGATTAGCTAGTTAACCATTGCTCCACAATAAAGTGCTTTGTCATTTATTAAGTTTTGCTTAATCTGGCACAAGGCCATAAGTATGGAGCACACATTAAAAGCAATTTTTTAGTGTAATAAAAAATGGGTACCATTATAGTATATGGCCTATCTTTTGAATGTGGCCTACGAAATCGTCTCTCTTATAGTATGTGGCTTACGATAAAAAGCATATTATAAGGTTATAATAATAACTGCTACCTCTAACCCTATTTCAGGATTTTAGAATATTTTAGAATTAAATAGATCTCTGATTCATGTAAATTATGGATAAATTCTTATTTTAATTATTCTTAATTACTATATACAGCTTATGACTGAATTGCATTTCTTGAAATTGAATATATGTGAAAAATAATTAGTTTCAATAAATTGCCTACTACTTATATCTATAAATATACTCTTACTGGGGTAGGACACATTCAAACCGGGTAGGCCACATACAATAACAGATTCAAAAAGGTAGGCCACATACTATAACGGCACCAAAAAATGTTTACTTGGAATGTCACTGAGAAGCATAAGCGCTATTTTTCTCATCATGATGGAATATTTTCAAATAAGAATTTACTTTAAATCCATAGGATTGTTCGGGGAGAAGAAAGGGATTGTATATAAATTAAAGGGCGTTTGTTTTCTCATGGGAAATTTAATTTTACCACTAAAATCATTTGATTTCGGTCAAGTCGTGCTGAAAGAACCGCTTCCCACTAGATCACCGAAGTTAAGCAGCGATGAGCCTGTTTAATACTTAAACAACAACAGTACTATAAGCAATCTGAGACCTTTGTTTATCAAAATGATTTGATTCAACATTAAATGACCAACAAACAACAACTAAAATTATTTATTTTGATAAAAACTTTGATTATACTATGAAATAAATAAATAACAGTTAATAACATCCTCAGTAGCTTTTATTCTATTTTTTCTTATTAGTCATAGATATTATCCTTTTTTATTATTATTATTATTATTACTAGCAAAATTATGCACCTCCTGTTTTAATGTAATAAGATATTATATCAATTTTTTTAATTTAATATAATATTTTATAATCTTATATTCGTTCTTATTTAGACTTTTTGGGCTAACGAAACTAAATAAGAACGAATATAAGATTATTACACTTATTTTAATGTTATTTTAATTGATTTCTATATAAAAAATGATGTATAGGATTGCTTTTAATACATTTGAGAATAACATGATAGTTTTAGAAATCAGTAACAGCAAATAATTATTTATTAAGCACAGTTTTGTTAAAATCATCATATAAATATTTATTTTTTGAGACATGACATATTTCAGGTTTTTAAATGCATTAATAATATTGGCAGTTTTGCGGCAAATCTAACTCAGCTCGGCTTTAATAGAGACATCGTTAATAAATAAAATGCAAATCAAGATTAGATAATGACTTTCATAATCATTGAGAATTTAACTTAAATGACTATGGAAATCGTGACGTCAGTGGTGATGTAGTTTCGGTTACAGACAGACTGTTACATAATCTCCATTATAATAAGAGATGATAAAGTTGAATATACGATGAGAAAAATAACACTAATAATATCCTCGGCGATTTTTTATTCTATTTGCGCTTATTAGTCATACATATTATCTTTTTTATTATTATTGTTGGTATAATGGTCCTAAGAAGAAAAAAAATGACAAAGAAAACAGTAATATTAACAGATACAGGGCTGTTGTTAATATTGCCATTTTCTGTTAATACTGCTATTTTTGCCGATATTGCTAATAATACAAAAAATGGTAATGCCGATATGAAAGTTGTCTTGAAAAGTGTCTGGTTGTGACAAGACAAAATGGCGTCTGTCCATTGTTGTAATACCTTCCAAGTTTTGCGATGATGGAAACTTGGCATGACTTGACATACACGGCAACTAGATAGATGCCATGTTCTTGAAGAAAACATTCGTTGATGTCCTCCTATGTCGGCGCCTGACCACTGGTCAAAATGGATGATTACCCTGATGGCGTAGAAGGACATCTTGAGATAGGTGAAACACCGCACTGACATGCCGACCTCGTTTTGGCGGTAGAAAACGAGCCCGTTTGCGTGGGGGGGGGGGGCCACAGACATGACAACATGGCGCTTTGGCCAGTCGGTTGGCTGTCGCCAGTCAGACAAACATACCTCCCTCTCACTAGTCAATAAATGGACGAGGCAGACTGACAGATGGTTAGGTGGGGGTGTAAGCTTTGTGTGGGGGGTGAGGTGTGAGGGTGGAGTGGATGGCTAGTTAGTTGGCACACACGGCCAACTGACCAGCAGAAAGAGATGGGTAACTAGAAAGGTGGATTTAGCAGGAAGAAAGGAAAGTTGGGGATGGGGGGTGAGAATTGTGGATAAGGGGGCCAGGGCAGTAGTGAGAATAGGAAACTTGTTTAGTACGATGTGTCGAGGTTGGAACGGCCAGCATTGCCTTGTCGTTGATAGTTGTGAGAACAAACTTGGGGACAACTGGACAGTGCTGTGGAAAGACGAACAGACAGACGGGGTGAGTAGGGGTGGACAGACGGTCGAGCCTAGACTGTCCGACTGACCGATAAACAGACTGACAGAAGAGAGAGAGAGAGAGAGAGAGGGGGCCGGTAACTGGATCGTGCGTGCCGGCCTACGAATCAATTGTGACCAAAAACGACCGGACGAGACAGATAAATGGACCGCCAAGCCAACAAAAAGAGTTTGGGGGTCGGAGGAAGAGAAGTCGGCAAGGAATTCCAAAGAATGAATTATAATTACTATACGGGCTGGTAGTAGCCGAGACGACGACGACGACGATAGTAAAAAGCCAGGCTGATGCAATAACGGGTGACGGTGGGGATTGTGGGGTGGGATTGTAGGCATGTCTATCGAAAATACAACCGTTCAACTGTTCTTCTATTTAGTAGCGATCCAAATCAAGTGAAGTATTCAGAACCTTATGGTGAACCTAAAAGTACGCAGCCTATATTGTTCTCATTATTACAAGCATTATCTTTCAGTCAATGCAACTAATTCCACTATTACGACTAAGGAACTGGCAAAGTCTTAACAATTACGTTGATGATTTGAAAGAGGTGCATGCCATGATCTCGTATAAGTGCTAAGACCATTGGCTTTTTACAAAACTACACTGTAATGACCACCTGGCCTTCTTATCAATAGATCTATTTTAATGGACAGCAATCGTATTTCTATTGCATAAAATTTCACGAGCCACCACTATATTCAACCGGACTCTAAAAAAAAATAAATAAATAAAAGTGATGAGTTAGTTGGTTAGTTGGTTGGATTTTCGGCATGTAAACATGTGTTGGGTTATGTTCTGCAAAAAAACCTTGCTTTATGCATTCTTCATTTTCTTTTTAAACTCAGTTTTTTTTCTATTTAACCCATTAATCGAACCCCCTTACATATACTACCAATTTTCATTTTTATAATTGAATCTATTCAGTGTAATCATATTCAGTAATGAGAAGATTACTGAATACACCAGACAGTGCTGTTGGTTGGTTAGTTGGATTTTACAGCAAAGTCAACCCTTGATGGGTTACTTTATGCCGTAGACGTTTTGTTTTATTCATTCTTGATGAGTACTCGATTTTTAAAAACATTTTTAATTCATTTTTTCTATTAAACCATAGCTGGGACATTTACAGGTACTACTACTCCGATTCAAAATGGACATGGGAATAATGGTAAGGAAGGGGTACTCCATCTTTCCCCAGAGCTCTAGAATTGGAACTTCATCAAATATTATACTAAGGACACTAAGACCCTCAGTCACTGTCTTCTAGCACATATATGATAAAAGGGTCAGGGATTGCCATAAGAGCAATAGGATTGGGACAATCATATAGGTGCTAGGAGGTGACTTGACCAGCCGATTGGTCGGAGGGGGTCACTTCGACCACCCGTCTAGCCTAAGGGCCAAAGTGGAGTGTTGTATAAATGATGAGACAATAAAATGGCGACTATGATATGAGCAAGTAACAATCTATATCAGTAATTAACCATAGGAAAACTTTTCGAGTTTAAAACAGGAACATCTGGGGTTCCATTCCATATGCCGAATGGGTTTATGGACAACAAGGCACATACCCCGGGGTTTCTCTATTAATCAATTGTGAGGGTCGGAATAGTCCAATGTCTTCGTGATACTGGTCGCAGAGACCGGACTATTTTTGTCCTTGCCAATGGGTATGACTCCTATGTTAAACTAACCATAAGAATAGATTTTGAGTCGTGGCCTTAAAACAGAAACATATGGGGATCCATCCCATGTTGGGTGGGTTCATGCTTGAAGGACAACAAGGCAAATACCCCGGAGTAGCACCACCCCATTGTATTAAATGTGAGGGTCGCAGTGACCGAGTAATTCTTTCCTTGACAACGCGTTTGAACCCATATTGAACTAACCATTAATTAAATATTAACAATAGAGACTTTCAAACCAAATAGTACACTACTCGTAAAATTAATTCTATCTACATAGGGTAGACATTATGGTGTGTAATTGATTGATTTTAACGGCATGTCAATCCATCTAGGGTTATTCTATGCTTCAGGTTAATGAATCACGTTTATTGTACGTTTATATTTACATTTTTGTGTAGTTGTTTCTTAAGAGTTTTTGTTTTGTTGTTGTTGTTTTCGCTTTTATTTGTTTTGTTTTTATCCCGGGACTTTCGAATACTAATGATGTTTAAAAGGTCTATTTGACTCATAGATGGGACCCTAACATGTACTACTACTCCGGTCAGAGTGGACCTGGGAGTAATAGCAATGACGGGTTATTCCACACTCCCTATATCTCTAGAACTCGAACCTCAGCACCAGATGCAGTTTAATATCATACCCGGAACACACATTGGGTGGAGAGTCCCACCAATCTGTAGGGGATACACTAACTGTAATATAAATCCTGTTGACTGGGTGATCTGATATGTAATTATTTGTAGGTGTTGTAAGTTTTTACATGTACAAATATGTACCGACTTCATTAATCATAGCTCATAAGAAAGATTTTGTTCAATGTTTAAAAGTTCAATGATATCTATGCATGTATGATTTAGTAGAGAATCATGTTCGGAATGGAGTCTCCGACTCGTTTTTAAAAACAAAGACCAAAATACCAAGTAAGAATTTATTGAACTATATTCAATGCATATACGTTGTTGTTTTTTGTTTTTGTTTTTTGTTTTGTTTTTTTTTGTTTTTTGTTTATTTTTTTTTCATTTTTGTGTGGGGCTAAGAGTCTAACATAATTATAAAGATATTAGATGTTCTATGTGGTTACAAATTAAGTGATATAAATATGTATGAATTATATTGTTCGGAAAATGATATCCGATTTCATAATAAACTTTTATTCTTGAATTAATTAATTTAAGAAGTGTTTTCATCAGTCAAAATCTAATCCTTGAACATCCATGCATTTCTGCCATTGTCTGACTAGGAACCGCACGGTTCCGGGTTCGATACCTGCCCTCGCCAACTCAGCGTATGAGTAGCAGAGGGATCTGTGCGGTAAAGTGAGGAGCTGATGTAAGGTTCGGCAGTCCAACCCAGATGCCAAAACAATCTCCTTGGTCTAGCGTTAATGTAAATGGGATAGACACCTTCGTTGTCTGGCTGATACCGACTTTAGGCCACCCCGACGACTTTACTTTTACTTATTTAAGGCTAGCTCAGTCGGTAGAGCACCCACCTAGAAATCGGAAGGTTCCATGTTCGGTATCGGTCCCCGCCAACTCAGCGTATGACTAGCACAGTTTGGGTAATCTGATCTGCGTGGTAAAGTTGGGAGTTTTGGTAGGTGTGGCACTCCACCTCAGCAAAAATAATCTCCTAGATCTAGCGCTAGCAAAAAGGGGATAGACTCCCTCGCTGTCCGACTGTTACCGACAATAGGCCACTCCGCCAAATTTACTTTAATTACAATTAAAAAAGAATGCAGCTTCTCCTTTGGAACGGAATTTTTTAGCGTAAAAAAATGTGTCCGGATGCTTGAAAAAATGATAGACGGTTGACGATAGATCAGGAGCATATGGTGGATGGAATAAAGTCTCTTATTCTAAGTCAGTGAGCTTCTCCAGGGTCATCCTGGCAACATGTAACCGAACATTGTCATGAAACAAAATTATGATCAAGCTTAAACACATTCAAAAATGTTAAATGCATCACTTCTAGTTCATGTTTAGGGGCATAAAACCTTCAAAATTAAATTCTGAAAAAAAAGTGATAAAAAGTTAACGAAGGGCCGTGTTAGCTCAGTCGGCGTTCGGCTACAAACCACAAGGTTCCTAGTTCGATACCGGCCCTCACCAACCTCAGCGTATGTATGAGTAGCACAGAGATCTGTGCGGTAAAGTAAGTAGCTGATGTTAGGTGTGGCACTCCACCTCAGACGCAAAAACAATCTCCTTGGTCTAGCGCCGGTGAAAAGGGGATATACTCACTCGCTGATTGGCTGATACCAACTTTTGGCCACCCCGACGACTTTACATTAGGAATATGCATTCTTTATATAACTACTATTAGAATAATATTTTAGAGCAGAACTTAAACAGTTTATATATTAATTTTGTTTAACTCTGTAGGGTGATTAATGGTAGTGGTATTTCTCTCTTGTAGGGAATGCAGACGAAACTTAGACAAGGACAATTTTTGCACCTGCCCACCCAGGAGTTAGGCTTCCAGTGGATGCCTGCGTTAACCCGAGCTCGAGTCAACCCTTACCACCGCGAAAAGGTAGGTACAATATCTGGTCTGTAGAAGGTAGTTTAATGGAGTGACCTCCATTTAAGCTTATGACCAAGCTTAAATCCATACAAAAAAGTACATTATATCATTTCTTTTTCATGTTAATGTTATAGGAAATTAACAAAGAGGATACTTCAATCCTTAGGAATGAGAAATTGTGTTCTAACATGAGTAACATAAAGTAACTTTACTTACTTACTTACTATTAAAATCATATGTTAGAACAGAATTTAAACCGTTTATACTCTAGTATCAATCTAACGCCCCTTTTGTTTGAATGGGATAGACCAAATGAACGGCGCCCATCTTGCCTATAAGCTGAGGATTTGTTGTACGAATTAAGTCAATAAGTAGAAATAATGTGAAATAAAACTTTAAAATAAGTTTATTTCGGCTCCTGTTTTTGTTACAATTTATTTCACTTTCTTATAGAACGCTACCTAAAACCTGACCGTCTGGACCTCGATACATCTGACTCGGATTCTGACAAATGGCGTCATTGGAGAAAAATGTTTCAAGGATTCCTCACAGCGCTACAGTTATCTTCAAACGTGTCTTTGACAGGTACTGAAAAATTTACTCTTCTATTATACCATGTTTCTACTCCAATTTATTGAAATTTGTCTGAATGTAAGAATTATGAAACTGCCGTAGATATTTTAGAGGACACGTTCCTCAAGAAAAAGAATACCATTTTTGCTAGGCATTTACCTGCTACCAGGTGTCAAAAGTCAGGAAAGCCTTGGTCAGTACCTTCAGATTCTAAAGACATTAAGTCGCGAGTGCGAATTTATAGCCTTAACTGCGAACCAAGCAAGAGATGTCTTTAACAGAGACACCGTTTATTTGGTCCATCCCATTCACACAAAAAGTGGCGTAAGATTGATACTACATATACTAAAATCAGACAGTATTTTCCGAATAAACTATAAGAATATTTATATTTAAGGATGTACTAATTGTTGAAGAGTATATATTATTTAGTTTAATTCTATCGGGTGATTAATAGTTGAACCATTTCCCTCTAGGGTCGTAATTAACAGGGTCAATAGGGGTCAAATATATACTTCGATATTTGGGGAAAAACAAGTCCAGTCTCAGAGGACCATCCTAACAGACAAAACCTGTCGTCATTGTCTGAAAGGGGTAAGAGTTTATTACTTGATGCCTCATGTACCTTCTTGAGAGGGAATGCAGACGGAACTTGGACAATTTTTGCACCTGCCCACACAGAAGTCCCGCTTCCTGTGTGTGCCAGTGTTAAACCGATCTCGAGTCGCCCCTACCACCGGAGAGGTAGGTAGAATATCTGGTCAGTAGTAGCTATTTTAATGGAGTGACCGTAAGAGATGGTAGTAGTAAGTTTTGTCGGTGATATAGTTATTTACTAAACTTAGCTTAGGCGTGGCCCAAGACCAGAGGTATGGGGCGCCCAGTGAGAATCGAACTCACAATGGTCTGCAAATATAGCTTGCTAACCATTATATTACGTAAGGTGATATAGTCTTGTCCTTATATTAAATCTTTGTTAAACTCCACTCAAAAATTGACCTTGGGTTGAATACTGCTTGCACGGAAGGGTAGGATAAATATAAATACTAATAATTTTCAGTCAAATCTATTAAACCCGTAGATGGGACAATAAAAGGTACTACCACTTCGGGTCAGAGTGAAGCTTGGAGTAATTAAGGGTTACCGCACAATTCCCAGAACTAGAACCTCACTATCAGATACAGATACATACTAAAAAAAAACATTTTATTTTTGTGGGAGGAGTCTTACTCTTCTGTGGTGGTTGTAGTCGACGTATTCTAAGCCTCTTCCCCTGAAAGAGGGATAATAGTGTGTCAAGAATTTATACAATTGTAAAGCCCCAACTAGTGGTTGAAATAGCTGTGTATTTTCAAACTTTTCAAGAGGTGAGCGGAGGCTAAATGCTATTATTTTGAATGCTGATTTTACAAGAATGTCGAGACAAAATCTTTCTACCTCATTTATTCCCTTTTCAGGACTTCTACACCAAACAGGACCCGTGGATATACCACAGCATGATAATTTGATTATCCCAACGTCTTTTTCCTTTTCATCATTTTTGATTGAAACAAATTAGCGATATCACTTCCGCGCGCTCGTCCTCTCTCTTTCCCTTACTCTCACTCTTCTTATATTTTTGTGTCCTATTCCTTCTCTTTCTTTATAATAAAAACGGAATGGTCCATTAAGCTGAGGTGATGATACTCATAAGAAATAAGAATTAGGTGGATAAGCAGCACCAAATAATCAGGATTTACATTTTTGCATTTACATCTTGAACGATTTGAACTGTCTTATTTTTAAGCAAAGGGTGTTGCAAGATGATAACGGTCGGACAATTAAGGGACACAAGTATTAATATATAGAATTAACAGTCTAAAAAAATTGATACTACTTTTTTCCCCACAGCTGTCAACAGGGTTTGATTAACAAAAAAAGGACATGTTTAGAACATCAAAAGAGAAGACCTCAAAAGTATAGTGACCAAATTATATTTTCTGCAAAACTGCCATTCTTTGCACGAACTTTGGAATTAAGATATACACGTTGTACCTCTTGGATAAAGTAACTGTTTTCTGGAACTCAGCAACAAAAATGTGGTTAAGGTAAGTTTTATGTTTTTTGGGGGGTTTTTTTGTTTTGTTTTTTTTTTTTTTCATTTTAATGTCCTTTTTCTAAGTATCTTCAAATTTCAACTTACAATCTTATAATAGCCTTATAAATACTAGCAAAAGTATGCTCTCCCCCCCCTCCGGTGCAGGTATTTAAGTTTAATGTAATAAAATATTACATTAAATTTGACTAACGACAGTAAATAAGAACGAATATAAAATATTATTTATTTTGATGTTATTTCAATTGCTTTCTATATAAAATTGTATATACGATTGATTTTAATACGATAGTATAGGAAATCAGTAACAACAAATAATTTTGTTAAAAATCATTATGCAAATTATTCCCACCATATACTATGTAGATCTTTATTTCTTAGAGATAGATAACACATGTTTCAGGATTTTAAATGCATTAATACCAGGGGCAGTTTTGAGGCAAATCTAACTCGGCTAGATTTTAATAGACATCGTCAATAAATAAGATGCTAATTAAGATTACATAATCGTTGAGATTATAATTTAAATAAAGGAAACCATGACGTCAGTGGTGACTTAGTTTCGGTTAGACAGTTACATAATCTCCATTATGATAAGACTAGCAAAAAAAAAACCTTCGGACAGTTTAAAAATTAATTTTTGAAAGATATTGCTTGAAGGGGTATGAGTTACATATTCAATGACAGAGGGTTTTTTTTATTGTAATTAAACTCATCAAAGTTATTAATGGAGTAAAACAAAAAAGTAAAACAATTTGAAATGGAAACTTAGTTCTGTCCCCCTCAAATGAAATTTTGAGTGCATCTATTAATTACAAATTAAATAATTATTTTGAATATTTTACTCATTTTACACAAAATTGTAGGTGTTTATTTATTCGTAAACCTTTTGGTGTAATTCTTGTTGCTGCAAAAATGGCGAGGATAAAAAGAAATTTAAAATTGATTACAAATTTCGCAAATATTTTTTTCTATTTTCATAGTTTATTTTACAATGGAAAGGATTCAAATGTTGAATTATATGGAACAGGTTTTATTTTATTAATATTGAATATTTACAAAAGATAAATGAAAAAAATATATATAATACAGGGTTGTTCTTTATTCTATTTATTAACGATTTGTGACGAAAGCAGTGACGCAGTTTCTGTTACAGACAGTGATTTTCCATTATTAGTAGACATGGCATGGAGCTGAAGATTCTTTAAAACTCTGCTTGCTCAACAAACGCTCAAATATTTTATGATTACAACATGCAGATTTTTTTGTTCATCAGTGGTCAAAATTCATAGAAATTTTGTGGGAGTGGAGAAGTTAAAAACTTGCCCTATTCAACAGTGTTATTTTATTCCTTGTATTATCTGTAGTTTCTGAGGAAATAAATAGGAGTCATTAACTTTTAGAACCTCCCACCTCATAAGATCCTTTTCTTTCTTATAATAGAACCTTAAAATGACCAGGCAATTAACTCCTTTACATGGAAGAAAATAAGAATATCGGAGTGTTTGGAGAATAGTATCAAGTAGTTGGCAGTAATAATTCTTCCTTGCAACAATTCTGAAGGACAAAGGACAAATAGAGACTTCTACTCAAAATGCAGCTCTCCTACAAGAAAGAAGAGAAACGCTATTACAACGAAAGTAGTTAATAACAGTCATTACGTAATAAGGCAAGTAATTGGATGAATTAATAATGCCGTAATTAATTAAACTAAGTCCCACTCGATTATATAAGGCTGAAGGCTAACTAAAGAGACGGAGTATAATAATGAGAATGTTGAAATAACCAGCTCGGGAAAAGGAGGCCATTTTAAAACACCGCTTGACCCAGAGGTGAATGAGGAAATGTGGTCGTTGATTCAAACTAGTCCGTTTAACAACAGCAGTGAGACAGATAGGAGCTAATTACAACAGCTGTTAGACAATTAGAACAAGACAACGAATATTGATACACCCGAATTACGTTGCCAATTATCGACAGTCTTTTCGTTTCAAATAAAGATACATTTTTTTTATATACTAGCAAGAATATGCGCCCTCCGCCGGGCGTAAGTATTTGAGTTTTAATGTAATGAAATATATTAAACTAATGTATATAAGTGAATTATTAAACAGCAGGTTATTTATTACCGATAAGAATGCAACGTATTATTTTTGATCATTGTTTACTACTATAATGTAATCTAGTAGTAGAAATCAATAAGTCTCTCACTCTCACTCTCAACAGTCAATGCAATCATATGATGTACATAGTATTTGTAGGGAGACATTTAAAATACATCGACATTATTTTGCCGACAAAAACACGAATCGGAAAATATCTCGATTGGGACGGATATTCGCTAGCTTGCTAAAACATAGCCTTAATCAAGGCAGGGGGCCGGGACGACATAAGGTCAAAATTACCCAAAATATATTCCAGAATTTAAATTCAATATTACAAATAAAACAAAAATGTAACTTTTGGAGGAATGTTTCATTTTAAAATTGGGTGAAATAAAGAGACAAATAATAAATCTGCGATTAAGCGACACCAAATAATCTGGATTTACATTTTTTCATTGCATCCTGGGGATTTGGACGATATCATTTTTAACCATAGCAGGATGATAACGGATTTAGGAACAGGCGTATTAATAAATAGATTAGAAAGACTGACGAAAATAAGAACGCATATAAAAAGATTATCGTTATTTCAATTATATTTTAAGTGACTTCTACATAAAATCATTTCATAGGATTGATTTTAATACGTTGGAGAAAAAAAAATAATATTAATGATAAATAACACCAAGTAATTATTTAATAAATCCAGTTTTGTTAAAACCAGTATGCAAATTAACCATTCCATATAATATGTAAACCTTTATTTCTAAGTGATACATAAAACACATTACAGATTTTAAACGCACTAATATCATGAACTGTTCTGAGTCAAACCCAACCCAGATTTTCATAGACATCATTGATAGATAAGGTTTATTATATTAATGATTTTTTTTTTATATAACATGTATAATAATCTTTGGTGTACTTATGCAATTTCTGAGAGTATTTTGACGTAAGCAGTGACGTAGTTACAGAAAGACACTGAATCTCCATTAAAATAAAATATAAGATGTGAATTGTTTATCGGTTGGTTGAGTGGATTTTACGGCATGTCCACCCTTGTTGGGTTATTTTATGCAGAAGACGTTTTTGTTTTATTCATTCTTGATAGGTGCTCAATTTCTTTTTTAAGCTCAATTTTTTTTTAACGCATTTTTAAAGACGTTATTTTAGCAAGCTAGTTTCAAGGACCAAATGTAGTGAGTTCGATCCCCACTAGGTACCCCATACTTGTAACCGTGTGTCAAATCTAAGCCACATTTAGATTTAGGGTACCTTTCGTTGTTTAATACTAAGAAAGACAGGCTCACTCACTATTGTCTGTGAGTTCTTCACACTTCTGACCTTGTTTATTTGTAGGTTGGATTTTACGGCATCTCAACTCTTGTTGGGTTATTTTATGCCGAAGAAGTTTTTGTTTTATTCATTCATGATGCGTACTCATTTTTTTCTTTTAAACTCAATTTTTTTAAACACATTGTTTTAAAATTATTTTTTCTATTTAACCCATGGAACCCTAATGGGCCGGGTTAGCTCAGTCGGTAGAGCGTTTGGCTAGAAACCACAAGGTTCCTAGTTCGATACCGGTCCTCGCCAACTCAGCGTATGAGTAGCACAGGGATCTGTGCGGTAAAGGAGCTGGCGGTAGGTGTGGCGCTCCATCTCAGACGCTAAAATAATCTCCTTGGTCTAGCGCAAGTGAAAAGGGGATAGACTCCCTCACTGATTGGCTGATACCGACTTTAGGCCGCCCCGACGACTTTACTTACTTACTTTGGGGCAGAGTGAACCTGAGAGTAATGGTGATGAAGATGTATGCATTACCCATGGCCCTAGATTTGGAACTTCACTATCAAAAAGAGTTTAACGTCATACCTAGGATACTAAGACCCTCAGCCACCGCCTTCTAGGACATATATGATAAAAAGGATTGCGGATTTGCCATAAGGGTAATAAGGTTGGGACAATCATATAGGTGCCAATTGATCGGGGCCTCTCCAACCGCACGTGGAGTGTTGCATGTCATTGGCTGCTCGGCCACCAGGTTCTTACCCCCACTGCAGAGGTGAAATCGGGGTATTCTAAAACCCAGCCGACAGGGCTGACTGCTTATCGAAGACAACCGAAGTAGAAAATTAATAACTAACTTATATTTTTTAAACTGAGACAGAAATAAGGAATAAATGAAAGTTTTATAGTCAAGCAAAAAATAACTACATCGGCTCATTTACGCATGTCAACCCTCATTGGGTCATTTTATACGAAAATCAGTTTAACAATGGTGCTTTCCAATCATATATGGACCCCCTCCGATTAATCGACTGGTCAGGTCAAGCCGTAGCACCAGTATGATTGTCCCAACCTTATTGCCCTCATGCCAAACCCTCAACCCTTTTTATTATATACATGCTAGAATGAGGTGCTGAGGGCCTTGGGGTCGTGGATATGACGTTAAACTAAATCTCGTGATGAAGTTCCAATTCTAGATCCCTGGGGAGTGTGGAGCACCCCTTCATCGTCTTTACTCCCAGGTGCGGTAGTACTTGATAGGGTCCCATTTATGGGTCACATAGATCAAAAATGTTTTTTTAAATATATATATTTAAAAAGTAAGCGAAAAGATAGACAAATTCTTAAACTTTTTCAGAGAATTTAGAAAACTGTGGAATATGAAGGTAAAGGTCGTTACAATATTAATTGATGCCCTTATAACAGTCCCCAAGTGACTGGAAAAGAGTTTGGTGAACTGGAAAGCTGAGGGATAATCAGGCCCAACCAAACTACAGCATTGTTAAGATCGGCTAGAATACACAGAAGACTCCTGAAGACCTTAGGAGACTTGTTGTCACTCAGCCTCCAGTAAAATACCGGCTAACGTGGCTGTGAAAAACTCTAATGGGGTAAAATAATGATAATAATGCACGAACCAGAATCTGATCCAGAGAATGAGACGCATAAAATACTTTGGAACTTTGAGATACAGATGGATCACCTAATCCCGGCTATGAGACCAGACCTAGTGTTAATAAAGAAGACGACGGCGACTCTCATGAATCTATGTGATTCCAAATTTCTTTATCTGCAGATGATAGATCAGCTTTGTAGGGTGTGTCTTTGTCATGGACTGTCTTTCTAAATCACACTTTCAATCGAACTCCGACTTTGGCTGGTTCTTATTCAAGGCACTGGGCCGACCCAATTTTTTTTATTCAAGAAAGGTTTTAATACTCTTTGCTCTGTGGAAAGATGCATTATTATCCTGACAAAAAGACTTTATCATCACTGGACCTATTTTCTAGCGGTGGAATAAGATAATATCCTAAATTTCAATGTCCACCTGTCCGTTGATTGTTGAGGTAATGATGGTTAGATCCCCTGTTTATTTAGCTGACATTCAACGCTATAGTCTAAATGAATGAGGAAATTTCTTGTTTCCTTCAGGCAATCATCTTTTATATGTTTTCTTGGAATAGAACTATAGAAAAGTTCCAGCATCATTGCCTTGCACAAAACAGATTCATGATTCATTACTGAATATCACTTCCATCCATTCATTCATATTTCACGATCGTTTCTCTGTAACACACAATCTTCTGTTTAGCTGTGCTGGTTTTCACTTTTCTTTCTTTTTCTTTTTTTAATGTAACCCTTCTTACAGTTCAGTCACAAACATTGATTCTAGTTTCTATCCAACAGCTAATGTTTTTTTGTATTTTGTTGTTACAATGATATTTTTCCAGCAGTGTCCAGCATATCTTGTTCATCTCACTCGGATGGTTTGTGTGATAGGGGGCAAGTGGCCGTACAGCTGCTTCTTTTTGGGTGTTGTTTCTACGATTTAAGATCGCACGCAGCATTTTGTGCAGTTCCCATGTAGCTTATTAACTAGGCGCGTTAAGAAGATACAGTAGCACCGATGCAACTACGGCTTAGAAGAATTGTCGCTTCAACTTGTTATTGAGATCTGATTCCCATATGATTGATAATCTGTTTAAAGTAGACCATGGCATCCCTATGCGTGAATTAATATCGCTTTCTGTGGATGAGATATTACTACCTAGGTACGTGAATTGTTCTATCGAGTGTAGAGGCGCTTACCGTCGAGTGTGGAGATGCTTCCTTTCTTCTTAAAACGCATGACGTCCTCCTGTGGAAACCAACAAAGACCTACATTAGCCAGCTCTTTGCTGATACTGGATGCTGTGCAGAGGACCTCCCGAGGACAATGAATGAGAGGGACAGTTGGCGAGAGATTTTCCTGGATATTCATGCTACTAGCGCAACATCACAGGACAGTAGTATTTTAGAAATTATAATAAATGCGTGATTTTTTTTTTTTCACGGGTAATAAATGAATGGATTAACTAGTACTTATCTATCTATCTATCTCTATCTATCTATATATATATATATATATATATATATATATATATATATATATATATATATATATAATGTTGTGTGTGTATTTCAACCTTTTTTCTCCCCCCATACATTTTCTTTGTGTATACTATTCTCTTCGCTTTCCTTCAGTTCTTCACATACTTTTTCTTTGCTGTTTTCTCTGCTTACCAAAATGATTTTAACGGATTTCAGTCGACCGATGCTTTTGAGTTATGAACTCGCCAACACGTCATGCTACCACATCGAAACCTCTAAACTATCAAAAGTGCCAATGTATACATAAATAATCATGTCGTTTATTACAAGAATTATGCTTATATATATATATATATATATATATATATATATATATATATATATATATTTCAGTTTTGAGATTTAAAGAATGGATCATCAAATCCTCAAGCGTCAACTTTGAAAAGGATACCCCTATCATATTGGTGAGAACCGGAGGGTTGGAAATGTCAAACATGGGGTCGGATTCTGATTTCTAAGACTGGGTATGTCAGTCATAGGAAATCTCATTATGGACAATTCATGCACACCCAGAAAAAAAAAAACAATTCGTCTTGTGCAATCTGTAACAAAGACTGTAAGTCAGCTTTTGGTCTTAGGAGACATATGGTGGTGCATAAGCATTTACCATCCGATCCAGTGGGAAGGACGTTCTTCTGGTGTCATATTTGCATCAAATATGGATCTACAGCAGGATTGAGTCATTTGAGTTCTCATGACAGGAAAGTTTCTGGTAGTGGGGTTATAGGATTGTGATCTGTAAAGATTTCGCTATTGCTATATAATGTGTGTGTGTGTCAAGGTTATAAAGATTACATGTACTGGATTTTTGAAGCCTGAGAGTGGTGCAATTGATGATTCGATTGGATTAATACTAAAGAAATACAGTTGATTTACCGATTTTGTCCGGACCGGTTGTGTGTCAATATAAGATTTATATAGCATCAAGTCAGTCGCTGACTTCCGGGTTAAAAGATATGCTAACTAATATTGAACAATTAGAGATATGGTGTGGTTGCCTTCCTAATAGAGTCCGTTTCTATACATGCTCTTCTATAATAGCATTGATCACTTTTATGTAAAACTTTTCTCACTTGCGTTTCTCTTTATATATACTAGCAAGAAAATGCGTTCGCCGGGCACAAGTATTTACGTTTTGATATGATTAAATATTATATTGAATCAGACTAATTGAATTAGACACGAACACAAAAAAGATTAGACTTGTTTTTACTTATTCTGATTGATTTCAATATATGATTATACATAGGATTGCTTTTAATACGTTTGAGAATAAAACAATAATATTAAAAGCATCAAGTAATTATTTATTAAACACGGTTTTGTTAAAACCGCTATGCAAATTATTCACACCAAATACTACATAACCATTTATTTCTTAATAATAATCGCACACATCGCAGGATTTTAAACAAATTAATACCACGGGCCTTTCGGGGCCTGTGTCTATTAATGAAATTAACAGCGTCAATCCCAGGGGGCATCCCCCAGGCAACACCTGCCCCTCGATTTAAAGGGACAGGGCTGGTTTATTGCCCCGCGCCTCAGGCACCCCTCGAGGGGACATGCCGACGGGATCGACGCATTTTTTGTGTCTACCACCCATGAGCTTCGGCTTGTGGGTGGGCCCACATAAAAATGTCCTTGTGTCACGCCCTCATAAGTGGGGTAGAGGCAAATACCTTAATACATGGGCTGTTTTGAGGCAAATCTAGACCCAGCATTAAGATTAAACAATGATTATTTAATAACTATTGAGAATATAACATAAATAACTAAGGAAAATTCGACGTTGGCGGTGGCGTAGCTTCGAATACAGACAGAAAAATACATAATCTCCATATATATATATATATATATATATAACGCACACATTTGACCATTTACACCATTTCTGTCATTTTCAAAGGAACCGTTTCGTTTACCTGATGAATGCTTTCAGCAAGAAACCGCTGGTTGTAATATCGTTCCGAAATAAATGAATAAAAGCAAAAACTTTTATTTGTTACTTCATTGAACTATATATATATATATATAGGTTGGTCGCTGTGATTCTGAAGTCGGCAGCTTTCTACCTACATATTTTCACCTGCTTGGGTATACAGATGAAATGACATACAGCTATATATAACATTATCTTGTTCTTGAGATATGTGCACCTATTCGCCCCCCTCTCCCCCGCTACTCGTACACTTTTTCTTCCCCCCCCCCACCTCTCATAATCACTTATCAATTATAAAATCCAACACTTCACTTTGTTTTAGTATTTGTCAAAGCCAAGACAGAAGCTGCTGCTTCTTCTTAATATACAAAGAGAATAATATAAAGAAGAGAATAGAAAAAAAAGAGGGAAAAAAACGGGGACTGCCTGGATCTGTAACGATCTCTAGTGTCCCTTCATCCATCTCAATAACGATGGACACTTACTTCAATTCTCCTCCAGACTTGCACAGGGGTCGACAGATGGCAGCCATAGAACAAGAAACTATACTGGCGGCGGAGAGGGAGGAGGAAGACGATGAGCAGGAGAGGGGGAGACACAAAAAGTGGGGAAAAATATATAAACGTGCCAACTATAGAGAAAAGGACAAGTATATCAAGTTGATGGGTTGGAAACCGTCAGCGTTGGTGATCTGCAAACACCTACGTACACACGTACACAAACGATTTATAAAATACGCTCGATGAGTTACACAGAGGTGCGCCCGAAAAAAAAACCGAGCAGAGATTTTTTTTTTTTTTTTATGACCTAGCTATTTTTTTATTATTTTTCTTCTCTCACTCTGTCGCTGTGGTTATACGTATATGTTGCTTGATATAATGAATTTTACAAGTAATTTTGTGTTTAAATCTTTTTTTAATTTTTTGATTTAAAAACATGTCAACGTTAGATTGTTTCTTAAGTCTCTCTCCCTCTCTCTCTCTCTCTCTCTCTCTGGTTATACACATATGTAGCTAGATATGATGAATTTTGTGAGTAATTTTGCATTTGAATCTTGTTTTTCTGATTGATCTTAAAAACATGTCAACCCTTCTGGGAATATATTATGCCGAGACTCGCGATTTTTGTACGTTCATATTCACATTTTTATGTAGTTGTTTCCTAAGTCTCTCTCTCTCTGCTCTCTCTCTCTCTTGATTGATTGATTGATTTTAAAAACATGTCAACCCGTCTGGGTTATTTTATGCCACGACATTAGAGAATCACAATTATTGTACGTTCATATCATTCACATTTTTTGGACCGGTCAGTAGAACACCGAACTGGGAATCGCAAGGTTCCTGGTTTGATACCGTCCGCGCATGAGTAGCACAAATTGGGCAATCTGATCTGTGTGGTAAAGTGGGAAGCTGACGGTAATGTAACGTTCTACCTCGGCAAAAAAATCTCCCTGGTCTATCGCTAGCAAAAAGGGATAGACTCCTTGCCGTCCTGCTGATACAGACAATAAGGCCACTCCGTCATGTGTTGCTATTTAATAGAAATGATTTGTACAAATACAGGATTTGGAGTATTCCTATTTAATGCAAATCATATTCTAATTACATGGTTTCTATTTGGTTGGTTGGATTTTCGACATGTCAACCCTTGGGTTATTTCATGCCAAAGACGTTTTTGTATTATTCATTCTTGTTAAGTATTAACATTTTAAAATAATTTTAAAACACATTTTTAAAGCACATTTTTGATCTACTTAACCGATAGATGAGACCCTGGCTGTTACTGCCACCCCAGGTCAGAATGAACCGGAGGTAATGGTGATAAAGGGGTACTCCATACTTCCCTGTGCTGAATTTTGACATCATACCCAGGACAACGTGACCTCTCAGCTGCCTTCTGCTAGCAAATATACGACAAAAAGATTTAAGGGTTTGCCATGAGAGCAATAGGGTTGGGACAATCATATAGGTGTTAGGGCTTGACATGACCAGCCGACTGATTGGAGGGGGCCTCTGAAACGAATGAATACACACGCACGCGCGTACATACACACACCCACACACATACATATATATATCATTGTAGCATTAACACCGGCAACCATATACTAAGCATCTTCAATAACTAACGCATTAACCTTAGCAACCCTCCTAAAATAGACTTTCTTAATCGAATAAACAAAAAGAATCCAAATGAATAAAACTTGCACCAAACAAACACTACAACCAACAACCCCCGAGGATGACCAGTAAAATGGTTGAAAGCTATGGGACATTTTCTTTACCATCTGGATTTCAATGTACGAAAAACAACGAGAAGACTTGAACGTCTACAACTGAAAATCATAAAGAATAAGTATTCCGTGGTCTTTCGCAATATCACCCTAAATAACACACACTTATTTATTTATATATATATATATATATTTATATATATATATATGGAGGTTAGAGTCGTGGAAAATGGACTCGTCGATTCGAGTTCAATTCCTAGACGAAGCTGTTGGCATTTCACATAGCGCTAATACCTTTGGGAAAGGTATGAATTCATATATTCTCCCTCCAGCTATGGGTTAAATAGTAGGACAGACTGGGCCTTCAGCCTTGGGTAAGTAACCAGTCTAGGGAGGGATAACCTGAATTCAAAATTCCCGAGGTCGGTCGTTGATTGGGTTTGTGGCAATCCTTGATGCACCAATTCTTTCCTATCGACTGTGCCAAAAAGTGTGGATGGTCCAACACAAGCCTTCACCACTATAAACAAATCACTGTGTGGGTGTTTATTGTATGTATGAAGCCTCATGCGTCGAAAATCGACGAGAGAGTCCATAATATATATATATATATATATATATATATATATATATAATCATCCTGTGGCGCAGTTAGCTCGGATATCCATGATAATCTCTCGCCAACTTTCCCTATCACTCATTGCCTCAGAGAGGTCCTCTGCTCAGCATCCAGTATCCACACAGAGTTTGTCGATGTAGGTCCTTGCTGGGCAGCCCACATCAGCATGTCCATGTGCTGGTTTCCACTGGAGAACGTCGCTTATGAGTTCGCCCTTGCTCCTCCAGCATGTCTTGTCCGTTCACTCGGATGGTCTGTGAGATAGAGGGCCGGTGGCCGTACAGCTGCTTCCTTGTGGGTGCTGTTTCTACGACTTGTTCAAGACCGCATGCAGCCTTCTTGTGGAGCTCCTATCTTATTCTCAAGGTGCCTCGTTAGGGTCCAAGTGGTGCCACCATACAACAGCACTGATACAACTACACACACATACACACATATATATATATATATATATATATATATATATATATATAAATATTAAAATTTTACCTCTCTTCATAATGGTTTTATTAAAGTTTTATGTATCCGTTAGGATGTCATCATCTGATGATTTTATCATAACGAATACATCAAACCTTTAGTAATGAGACTATTAAAAAAAGATTTTAATTTCTTGTGTTTTTATCCTGCTCTGTTGGTCAGTATTTGAGCACTTTTTTATTTACAAATATTTTCAAACAATTATTTTATTCTCACTATATATATATATATATATATATATATATTATATTGATTGATTGTTGAATCTATTGATTAGTACAACAAAATGTGTATCCCCAGTACTTTCGGCACTCTGAAGTGTCATCACCCGGGTGTTCCTGTTCTATTTAAATACGGAATGTTGTTAAACGATAGGAGTAAATAGGAGAGGGAACTCACATAATGTACTCGTGTTACAATTCCATATACCCTCGTTGGGTATTACACAATAGTTCTTATGATAGAGAGAGTAGAGGCATCAGAGAGATATAGACAGATAGATATAACTTACTTGCTGTTCTTCGTCATGTTGGATATTCACTTCTTCTTTCTACTTCGGTCATGATCGTCTAAGTTCTTGCTTTTAGTCATTCTCTTGCTGGTTCTTCTACAGTCTATGCTACCACAAGATTATGCAACACTCGGGGTGAAGATTTTAGTTTACTAATAAACATATTCCACCCTGATATTAAGAAATTAGCCAGAAAATTTAAAAAGATTAAAAAGAAACTCGTCAGACAGCAGCTGTTCGTCTTTTTTAATTTTGCATGCGTTAAAGAAAAAATGCTTCCCAAATATATGTATATAATCAATTTTACTCTTATTCAATCCAACTTTCCTTAATTTCACCAACCATAAAACAAAACGTGAAGTCCTATTCCTTAGGTTCATGGTGAATATTTTTCGCATTGGGGCATTTAAAACTATTTCATTTTTAACATTCTAATTAGGATATTTTTTTAAAGAAGGGGACACATTTTTCTAAATAAGGATCCCTTTTAAGAATATCCTTATTTTATAGGCGTGTTCAAGCAATCTTTAAATTTGTACACACCACAAACTTTATATATAGAACATCCTTACCCATCTTAGTTTTTTTGCCTTTCATCCTAATGCTTTATTCTGTCATCAATAAATCGTGTTACTCTTTGCCAGATCGACTTTTTCCATTAACCTCTTACAACAAAGATTTTCCGAATGGTTATTATAAAAGTTTAGACTTCAGGATCTGATTTGCGATATCACGAAAGCATTTTCTAAGATTATGTTTTGGTCTTATGAGCTATGTTATATATGTGTGTGTGTGTGTGTGTGTGTGTGTGTGTGGAAAAACACGAAGTGTTCCATAGAGATGAATTTATTATTAATGGTGAAATCGACGTTATAAGGTTTCGGTTTTTAGCAAACTTTTATCACTAATTGGGATGGAAATAATGTTGTTTGGGTAAGGGTGGATGACTTTCGAAAAATGGGAGGATGGTAGTTGTGTGTGAAGTAAGGACCTTGACCGAGTCCGGCATAGTGTTTGTTCCAATTCACGTGACCACTCCCCAAAGAAAGGGTGAAAAGTGTTTCATAGGCGCACATAGATATGAGACGAGAAAAATCTAATTGACTGAAATTATTATCATTAGATTATATTATTATCATTAATCTATAGTAAGAGAGGTGTGAGGTAAAAGTCAGGACAATAAGTTTTTAGAGACGTCTAATCTGTTTCATGTTGTGTTGGTATTAAGGACATGTTATGATTTCTGCCTTGTAGTTGCGTGTGGGTGATGGTTGGTGCGATGAGATTCTAATTTCTACATACTGTCGTATTTAATTCCCTATTTACTACCATATATATCCTGACGCTCCTGAAAAATACTTACAATGCAGTAATTTTCCCGTCTCTTTTAAACTAATTTCCTTGAGCATTTATATAGCGATGTAACGAAGAGAACCGTACAGGATTAGCAGCAAAAGTCCCTACGACACTCAGTTTAGATTTTCTAAAATTTTTGGTAGCGCATTTTATGAATGATTTTATAACTTGAAGAAATATGGCGTGGAGGGTGTAAACAATTTTTTTTTTTCACACATCCAAGTGTTGACGCCCACGGGGAAAAGTGGGAACAACAAAATGTCCAACATTCTCTGTTACGATTAGTCGTCATTTTCTACTTCGATGGAAATTGAAAATTGAAACTCAGTGTCGGGCAATTATGTTCCGAATCCTGATTCCCCAAGAGGTTTAACGGCCAAAAATAAAGCAAATAACTGTGGGACTATTTTTGCATATGAAGCATCGAAAACAACAATTATATATTGATATATTGGCGACATATATATGTGTGTGTGTGTGTTTGTATGTAAGTGCGTGTATATATAGGCGAGTGTTCGTGTATATATATATATATATATATATATATATATATATATGATGGGCAGTATATCAGAGAAATGGAAATATTACAACTGATACTTTCCCATTTTCACGATCACCAGGCAACATTACATTCTAAATAATTTCACGTGATGCGAAAGAGTAGAACATAAACAATCACTCACACACACACACACACACACACACACACATACACACACGAGAGTGAGAGAGTGTTCAGTTGGGTGAAAATGGCATAACGGTTACCAGCACGTAAAATGGAATCGGTAAGTTAAATTTCTACCTGAGGCTGTTCGTGCTCCCTCCAAACTTACACCTTCCCAGTCATACGGAAGACTGGCTTTTTGTAGAGGCAACAGATACAGAGGAGGGTCAACTTTCAATTCCAAAACATATATATATATATATATATATATATATATATATATATATAATGCTCTGAAGATGATTTTTATAAATCGAAATATTGTTCAATATTAGCTATGAATATGATATAAAATATTTTAATTTTAACAGCATTGTGTGTTTTCATATCCTTTTATCTATCTATCTATCTATCTATATCTATATCTATATATATATATATATATATATATATATATATATTACTGAAGAAATCGTTTTAAAAACATTTTATCATAAATCTGAAAAGTACTCAAATACTGACCATTAGAGCAGAATAAAACCTCAAGCAATTAAATGTCTACACATCACCTCAGGGCAGTCTCATTACTTGTAGTTTCATGTAGTTTTACTAAATAACAATACAATCATCAGATAAGAGATAGATGTTGAGGGAGCAGTACCACCCATAAATAACTACACCTCTTATAATTCTTATTGAATGTGATTTTTCTTCTAAACTAAAGATAACAGAATTATGCTATTTTGATATTTATATTCACACGTGTGTATGTTGTAGTGGTGTTGTTTGTGTGTGTGTGTGTGTTTGTTGATTATTTTCTAATATAAACTGTATTAGACACTGGTAAATTAGTTATGTTTCGCTATTTCTTTTCGTATGAATGTCTACCTAAAATTTTTCACATGAATACACCTCTCACTCAGCTCTGTCAGTTGGGGCTTTAGAATACACTGACTACACCTCAGCAGAGGGGTAGGACCTCCCAGGGAGCTACCTGTTGACTGTGGCTAGTGACCCGTGGTGCTTAAGGATGGAATCCTGGTGGCTGAGCTGTCCATGACATGCAACACTCCACTTTTGCCCTTACTTAGACTAGACGGGTGTTCGGAGAAAAGCCCCTCCTCCGATCAATCAGCTGGTTACGTCAAGCTCTAGCAACTACATGATTGTTCAGACCCTACTGCCCATATGGCAAACCCCCAACACTTTTTATCATATATGTGCTATAAGCTCTAATACCCTTGGGAAAGGTATGAATCCTACTCTCCCTCCAGCTATGGGTAAATAGTAGGGCGGACTTGGCTCTTTAACCTTGGTTAGGCAACCGGTCTATGAGAAGGAAAACTCTGAATTCAAACCTGTTGAACTCCGCTTAAGAAATTGACCTTGTGTCGCATCCTGCTCGTGCGGAGGGGTTTGTAAATATATATATGTGCTATAAGGGTCTTAGTGTCTTGGGTATGACGTTAAACTGTATCTAATAGAGAATTTTGAATTCTAGTGTGAAGTACCCCTTCATCGCCATTACTCCCTGGTCCACCCTGACCCGAATTGGTAGTACCTGTTACGGTCCTGTCTATGGGCTAAATAGGAAAAAAAAGGAGTACTAAAAAATGTGTTAAAAAACTGAGTTTTAAAAATTGAAAACCCATCAGGCATGAACAAAATAAAATGTCTTTGGCATAAAATAACCCAACAAGGGTTGACATGCCATAAAATCATACCAACTTAAGTAAAGGAATTATAGTGTCCATAATTCTACGATTTATAGGGTTATATTCCTGCTATGCTATATAGCATCAAATACTCCTTTTTATGCGAAAACTCCTTCCTCATATATATATATATATATATATATATATATATATGAATGTTCCTTGGATTCTTAACATAAGAGTATACACCACCTGTTTATTATTCGCCGTGTTTAGACAATATCAAAACTCGTCTTGATTGGAGTCGCATGATACCAGACTATGTTTGTATGTAAACATAGAATAGCGTTGATGGAAATCCGGTATTAAAATGTGCACGTGAATAAGAGGCCAACGAATATGCAATAGGGGAAAATGTATTGCCGCGTGTCACTCTTTATGAGCGCTCGCACGCGCCTCGCTGCAGAAGTGTTTACGTAAGAGAGCACACGAGTATTGATTCTGCTACTTATCATCTTATGATAGGATCGAACATAACTTGTTTGGAAATACGTAAATGTATAAGAGAAACGTGTGTATGTAATTCTAACGCAAAGCAAATACATTTATGTAACGAGGAAAAGACTCTGTATCAAATGATAAATACCTACACTTGTCAACTAAAAAAAAAAAAACCCGCCCTGTCGGTGGGGCGTTAGAATGCACCGACTGCACCTCTGCAGGAGACCGTGGGTGGCGACCCGTGATGCTTAAGGATAGAGCCCAGGTGGATGAGCAGTTCATGACATTCAATACTCCGCTTTGGTCCTATCTTGGGCTAGACGGGCGGTCGGAGAGGCCCCCTCCGATCAATCGGCTGGTCACGTCAAGCCCTAGCACCTATATGATTTTCCCAACCCTATTGCCCTTATGGCAAGCCCCCCCTTTTTATCATATGGGTGCTAGAAGGCGGTGGCTGCGGGTCTACATGTCTGGGAATGACGTTAAACTCTATCTGATGGTGAGGTTCCAGTTCTGGAGGTTTGGGGAATGTGGAGCACGCGCTGGTCCACTCTGACCCGGAGTGGTAGTACCTGTTAGGGTCCCATCTATGGGTTAAATAGAAAAATTTATTTATAAAAAAATTGTATTATCCATTAAGAATTGATTTATTTCAAAACTTTATCGGCATTAAATGACCCACTGAGGTTGATATGCCGTAAAACAAAACAAACCAAACCTAAAAAAATCCAATATCGTAATTAGATATAAAAAAAAACACAGATCAGTTATTTATAAGTTTTTGTTGATATAATTCTATTGTTACGCACGCAAATAGGAATATTTACTAGAAAACATAATTGTGTATAAATTATTAGTATCCATATATTAATACTCGTGTTCCTTAAAAGTACGACCGTTACCATTTTGCAACACCCTCTGTTTAAAAATGATATCATCCAAATCGTTCAAGATCAAATGCAAAAATGTAAATCTTGATTATCTGGTGTTGCTTATCCGCCGAATTTTTCTTATGTGTGTCGTCACCTCAGCGAAATAATGCCCATTCGGTTTTTTATAAAGAAAGAAAAGAAAGAAAAAGTTGTTACACAGAAAAGATATAAAGAAAGAGAAAGAGAGAGAGAGAGGGTGGGAAAGAGGGTGAGAGCGAGAAAGCGATAGCACTAATTTATTTCAATCAAAAAAGATGAAAAGAAAGAAAGAAAAAAGAGTTAGAGTTAAATCAAGATTATTTATTTTACATATTGAAGGAGTGTGTAATAGTTCTTTAGTAAACAAATGAAGCATTGTAATAATCAAATTATCATACTATGGTATATCCACAGGTCCTGCTAGTTAGAAACGATACAATTGAGCGCAATTTCTTTCTTTTAGATTGGAGTACTTGATCGCATATAACTGTGTGCAAACAAATGATTATTATTAAATAGGAATAGTTACTTCAAAGTTTATAAAGCTGTAGTCGGGTGGTCAAATGTCGGTATGAGCCATACCGCAAGGGAGTCTATCCCCCTTTTCACAAGTGCTAGACCAAGGAGATTATTTTAGCATCTGAGGTGGAGCACCACTCGTACCATCAACTCCTCACTTTACAGCACAGATCCCTATGCTACTCCTACGCGAGGGCCGGTATCGATCCAGGAACCTTGTGATTATCTACCGACTGAGATTGTTTATAAATTATAAGTTTTAGATAGGAATATCTTAAACCTTACAACTGAGTTCAAATTATTTGTATTAGATAGAAATACTTGATATTTTTAACTGTGTGCAAACAAATTATTATAGACAAATAAAGTGTTGTGTGTTAGTTTATTTGAAGCAAGCAATGTAACCAGATTTATTGTCCACTGACTCGCAATTGAATCTTGTGGATAGTTCTCATGGCGTAGTAGGTAACGTGCTGGACTTCGAAATCGTAGTAAGCGAGTTCGAACTCCAGTCGCGCTATTATTTTTCCTTTCTGTCAAATACCCTTGGGAAAGGTATACACCCCACAAACCTCTAGCTATGGTTTGGACAGTAGTACTACTGTTCTTCTACAAGGATGGGTTTGGTATTAAATAAGCCACAATAATATATATATATATATATAGATATAGATATAATAAGATAAATATATAAAGGTTTTACATATTTATTTATTAGGTGACAAAGAAACATTCACAACCATATTGGTTTCATGCGATGCAATCATCATTTGAAACATCTTCACCTGATGATTGCATCGCGTGAAACCAATATGGTCGTGAATGTTCCTTTGTCACCTAATAAATAGATATGTAAAACCTTTATATATTTATCTTATCATATTATATAACAGCTCTATTTATATTGAGCACTCTACCAATAATACTGCCTTTGGCACACCATTCCAGCAAAAGCTGAAACAGTGACCATCCTACACTATATATATATATATATATATATATATATAGAGAGAGAGAGAGAGAGTTAAGGTAGCGTGGCATAGTTAACACCTAGTTACTGATAGTTTCACACCTATGAGATCTTCAGGCCAAAAGATTGCATAGGCAAGAATCTGTCTGTAACCCGGTATTGATTCCATGTCCACGCTACCATAACTCAAATATAATCTATGATATTGAGCATTATCAGCTTGGAAATATAGCACCCATATTATCTACATATATATATATATATATATATATATATATATATATGGGAGTTAGTGGTGTGCATGTGTGTGTACGCGTGTAAATTGCAATACAAATTATAAAAGAGTAATGATAACCGTCACGAAGAAAAATAAGTCATCATTAACAAGGTCCCATTTCGTTTTAGTTTTTGATAGGCACAAGCAGAAACATCCAAACACTTAAAAAAGATAGAACGATCATTTATCATCTGAAAAATGATCACGCAAATCATATAAACAAAAAACTGAAAATTAAGATAAGAAAAAAAAAAAGAAATATCAAAATAAAAATCTGAGGAGTTAATGTGTGACTTTTTAGCCGATTATACGTAGGTAGACCTTTGTAAATTTCCGGTGGGTTACAGACCCCTTCTATCTTTCTGACGTTTGCCCCTCCGGTTTCCAGCGAGAAACGATACCCCATCTTGCAAAGCGTATTGAAGCAATTCAGGTTGCAATAATACAAGAAAATGAAGCCCTAATAAAAAGCATCCGACAACTTCCCTCCTGAAGCGGACAAGTCAGGAAACGAGGGCCAAGCAAAAATATGATTGATGGGACATTGGCACGGCTGAGCAGCCATCAAGCTATTTAAAGGTCAATAAACGGACTTCCCAATCAGTTTTCCAGGCCGGGCGATGACGTGACCATCAAGTCGAAAAATCTCTCTCTCTCTCTCTCTCTCTCTCTCTCTCTCTCTCTCTCTCTCTCTCTCTCTCTCCAGCAACATCTACAAAATTCGATGAAAAATAGCATCGCATTCAAGATAATGATGGGCCTTATTATTATTTATATATACATACGGCGAGGATCAGGTGAGGGATAATATAGCAAACGATGAAAAGTCTACGTTGTCCGGTAACTGTTGGGTTGATAAAGAGAAAAAAAACCCGGAGAAGTAATAAGTAACGGAGAAGATAAGGACGACATGAAAGGGAATAAAGAAAAGACTGGACTTTAGTGTTTCAGAGAGAGAGAGAGAGAGAGTGTGTGAGAGAGAAAACTGAGAGAGATAGAGGGTTAAACAAATAAGAGGGTCTGTACTTGTGAGGTTGACCTGAGTAAAAAGAGAGGAAAAACACTAGAGAGAGTGGGATTGAATTAGAGATATATAATATGGAAAATAAGAAAAAATTGAACAAGTGTTTCCGAGAGAAAGAGAAAGAGAGAGGTAAATAGATAAGAGGGTCTACACCCGTGAGGGGTTGGCTTGACCTGGGTAAAAAAAAATAAGGAAAAAAAAACTAGAAAAAGAAAGAGATGAATAGAGAGGAGGGGAGAAACAAATAAGAGGGTCTGTACTTGGGAAGGGTTTGGTTGACCTGGGTAAAAAAGAAAGGAAAACTAGAGAGAGAGGGGGGGGAGGAGAAAGAGATAGAGGTTAAACAAGTAAGAGGGTCTGTATTTGTGAGGGGTTTGGTTAACCTTGGAAAAAAAAAAACAAGATGGAGAGAAAGGGGTTAAATAAATAAGAGAGTCTCTACGTGTGAGGTTGATCTGAGTAAAAAGAAAGGAAAAGAAACACGAGAGAGGAGTGAATCAAGGATGGAAAAAAAGAAAGAAAGAACATATGTATGAGGTGCTTGAGTGCCTAGAGTAAAAGAAGAAAAAAGGAGAAACCAAGAGAGAAAGTGAGATTGAGGAGGAGATGAAGAGAACTTTAATTCTTTAAGACCAGTAAAAAGAAGAAAGAAATATTCCAACCACATGAGCGTATGTGAATGTATTTGAGGAGGCAAGCAGAGTCTGAATGTATTTGCGCCTCTGCTGAGTTCGATTATTGAGTGTGTAGCTGCATAGGTAGATGGTTGTCAGTTTCCGCATTCCGATGCGTGTTTTGCATGCATTTTTATGTATACGCATCTTTATCTCATAAATTATGCATCACTGCCAGCCAAAAACGTAAACACACACACACACACACACACATATATATATATATATATATATATATATATATATATATATATATCAACGTAACTTCTCATTACTCTGTAGAGGGACCAGGTTGCGTGACCAATAAAAATCCATATCATACAAAAATACTCACACACGTACACTATATATATATGTGTGTGTGCGTGCGTGGTTGAGGTGAATCCAATGATATATATATATATAGTATATAAACACACTCTCACAGACACATACAATATATACATTGTGTGTGTGTAAGAGAGAGGGTGTGTTCGTTTAATATGCCTCTTTATGTGTATGTACATTTAGAAATATATATATACAAATAAAAACCACATTAAACAAACACATTCACAGACACACACACATATATATATATATATATATATATATATATATATATATATATATATATATATATATATATAAAGTGAGTGTGTTTATTTAATGTGGGTTTTTATTTGTGTATGCATTTATTGGTCACGCAACCTGGTCCCACTACAGAGTAATGAGAAATTACGTTGTTATAGTAACACGAGGTATTACTCGAATAAACTGAAAAAAAAAAGAAAGAAAATAAATAAAACGAAATCAGGAAAGAGAAGAGAAAATATATTGGGAAAAGAGAAATTAAGAACAATAAGTAATGAAGAGAAAACAAAATAAGGCTGAAGTAAAAGAAAATAATAATAATAATAGTGAGAGAGGAAAAAAAAAGAAAGCGAAAGAGCAAAACAGAGAGAGATTACGCGTCTTATGATGAGATCGATACTCCTTCTCATCCGCTAAATATGCTAAATTACTAAGCTCTCCTAAAAACGGATTGGCCGCTCTCTTTCTCAAAGTAAATCACGTAGATGAGGTGGAGGTATGATCTCTGACTGATGACGAATCTGTCGAGTTTCGATCCCGGTCTCAAACAACCTGTATGTCTAGCCGCACTCCTGAGAGGTGATACGTCGAAACAGTGCTGCATGTAGATGATATATGTGTGTATGTGTTGGCTATCTGACAAGACTGGGTTCATTTATGGATTTACTGACCGAAATAAATATATAATAGCCAAATGACAGTTTGAGTTTTTCTTTCTTATTGAAAGTGTAAATATTGCTCTGTATATGATTAATTTATTAATTATCTTACATTGAGCTCTCTTAGGGATTTGAAATAATACTTGTCTAAATCTTAGGTATGCATGGGCATGTATTGTGGATATACGGAGGATATAGATGATCCCAAATAGAATCATCCCCAACTTACTTGTATATTGGATACTTTTATCTCTCTCTCTCTCTCTCTCTATCTATCTATATATATATATATATATATATATATATATATATATATATATTATATATATTATATATAATGGATAGAGAGGCTAAAATAAGTAAGACTTAATCTCAACATCTCCGCATCTATGCCTTTTCTACCCGCAGGTGAAATGAATTAAAAATTTAATTATTAGCACACACTCTCTCTCTCTCTCTCTCTCTCTCTCTCTCTCTCTCTCTCTCTCATACCTTAACCACAACACCTGTTCCAATCAATTACTTTCTATTACGATTTCTAACTTACGCTGAACTTTTACATCACTACTGGAATTGTTATTAACAATAGGATCGGGACAATCATATAGGTGGTAGGGACCAGCCGATTGATCGGAGGGGGCATCTCGACCGACTGTCTAGCCCAAGAAAGTGCCAACTGGACTGTTGCATCTAAGGATTCCGTCTTAAGTATCACAGGTCGCCGACCACTGCCAGCAGTTGCAGAGGTGCAGTCGGCGTATTCTACTGCTCCAGTCTTCAGGGTGGTATAAGAAATTTGAAAGGAGTGTGCAGTTGAGCATATTGTGAATATCTTTCATTTGAGCTATAGGCATTCTATTGTAACCCCCACAATAAAGTGGAAAAGAGATCAAAAGAACAAATTTACATTTCAGTGTCTTTTATATTACAATACAACATTTTTAGATTATTATAGAAAGTCTGCTTATACTGTTCCTTTACTTCAGTTTGATGGTATAGTTATTTACTAAGCTTAGATATGGCACAATGCCAGAAGTACGGGGCACCCAATGAGAATCGAACGAACTAAAAATGGTCCGTGAATCTAGATCACCATTACACCACGTGAAAGATGTATATATATTTTTTTTCTTTTACATTGCACGATTTTTCATTAAATTTTGATGTGCTCATTTTCCTTTTTTATATGTTCACATGTATTCAGTGGAGGGGGGTCAAAGTTTGGGTACCGGACATATATACCGAAAAGGAGGAATCCTCTTAGAAAAAATTGTGATATTATAAAAAGTATCTGGTACCTCTTAAGGGGGTCGGGTCATTCCTAAATGAGGTAACCTAGCGAGTACCCGGTACTATTAGTATTTTTCGTAATTTAACCATTGTAGTTCTTTTGGGCAATAACAAAATTAATCAGATTATTCTAATTAATTACTATTCTGATAACTCCATTGCAATCTATTAGATTTCCATATGTCACAGTTGAATGAGCTATCTTTATTAAATTCTAGTATGACTTGATTAGTTAAAAGTTAAATTTATTAGAAAAAATTACATGATAACTTACATTTAAACAAAATTTGAAATTGATTTAATTCATTATCAAGATATGAACATAAATTATTTATATTATATCTACGTCTAGATGATAAATGTTATGCTTAAGTAATTGGCACCGGGTACCTTTACAATATCACAATTTTTCCTTAAGGAACCCTCTCTTTTCGGCACAAGACCTGTACCTAAACTCCCCCCCCCCCCTGGTGTATTAGATATTAAATTTTTCAAAATAAGGCTTTGGATAATTATATAAGTCTTAGTAGATTATTGAAAGGGAATGTGAATTATACAATAAAAATTACAACTGAATTCAATATCATGTTTCATCAGGTCACCGTGTCCTCTTACGTCTAACACTACCACGTCCGCGTGATAGTTTTATTTCAATATTGGGATTTGATACAATAACCCTGCCTTCGTTTAGGTTGTCTCACGTGGTATAATGGTCAGGTTATTGGTAGTGGGTTCGATTCTATGTAGGTGCTCTGTATTTGTGTTCTTTCGCAAAGTTATGTCAAACATACTAAATGATTACATTAATTTTGTTCCAATTGATTTGAAATTTTGACAAATGGGAAAATTATGATCTGGGTGTTGTATGAACTCCAGCCTCACTGGGGATTGTATTTCATTGATGCAATCGTGAACTCTGAAAATTATTGTGTTACATGATTAAGGAGCTTGGATAATTAAAGGGTGCAAATAATGTGTTTTAGTATAAGTAAATTATGGGTGAAAAAGAAAGAAATATTTTCAATGGAAAAATCTGGCTGGAATGCATTTTGAATTGCTGTTTCAAACCAGAGAAAATACCGATGTTGAATATGTTCAGGGGAATTAAAAAACATTTTGAAAGGAAAAATCTGCATAGATGCATGTTGAATTGTTTGATTAAAATTACAATGTACTTATATAATGCAATAAAACAATATACAATGGAATAAAAATATACAGAAATAAGTAGAAGAATAACGTAAGAAAAATAATCAGCTGGTTAATGGTAATTATAAAAGAGGGGTCGAGTATTCGAAGTGAGGAGTGAAGGACAGAAGGTGACTGGAGACGCAACACTGCGCCGACCGTAGCTTAGCCGAAAAGCAGTCGGCCTTTCTTTCTTTCTTCTTCCAATTTTGACAGTTGGCTCACCGGCTGAATGGATAAGTTTACTATCTCTAATTATGCCGATTCTGTTATTATAAACATCTCTCTATCTCTCTTTGCGTCGACGACTGCTAGGACGATACGGCCTAATAAAACTTAAGATTTACACTAGATTTTAAAAGCCAGCACATGGTTACCCAGGATCTTAATTCAAGGATCGTTTTCACGCACGAAGAAACAAGCCCATTTATAAGAAACAAAGACCCAGAACATTACAATTGTAACATATTTTCTCGAAAAAAGATATATTCTGATTTCGGGATTTAAAAAAAAATTAACAGCTGATTAGAGTAAATTTACTGATATCGGAATGTATGCATAGTTA
This sequence comes from Doryteuthis pealeii, assembly GCA_023376005.1. NCBI lineage: Eukaryota > Metazoa > Mollusca > Cephalopoda > Myopsida > Loliginidae > Doryteuthis > Doryteuthis pealeii. Next base: position 61,323,835 of record CM042142.1, on the reverse strand, counting down.
CTGTTTTCAATAAGCCACGGTAATATTTAATCGTTTAAAACTTTTTTTGATTTTTGGAAAATAATGACTTAGTACAAAAATAGACGAAAGATTAATTTGTACTAAAAGTTTACAAAAGTTTGAATGGCCAACAAAGTTTAAATTTCCTTTAAACTTTTCCATTCTTTTTTTTTTTTTACCGGACTAATTCCTTCATTTATAGACAAGCATCATAGTCGTCTTTGGTGCAAACTAACGTCAACTCGTTCGTTGAATTCTGTCGTCTTTTTCGTATGTATTTGATCAGACAACTTATGATAAGACCTAAGTCTGATTTCATGTAAACTCTTCCTAAAAAGATTATGCATAACTTATTGATCTAGGCTAATCTTTTCGACAGATAACTGGTACATCTGATTGGCCGAGCTTCTTGGACAGTGTAATGTCCTAATAATGTCCGTACTGACTCAGACCCTTTTCCTACAATTCCCCTGCCCATTTGTTGACTTGATTCCAGATAATCTTTATCCCTTTATCAATCAATATTTATTTATTTCGGAACAAGATATACGAAATATATCTCATTGAATGATCTGCTTTATAATGATTTTGAGCCGTTAAGACCCTTCAAAATATAAAAGAGAAACAGTTGAATAGATGAAAAAGGTTCAGATTTTACTATCTACAATGGAAATTATAAGATTTTGATGTAAGGCCCAGTGACTAAGTTGGTTTGTTTGTTTGTTGGATTTTATGGCATGTCAACCCCTGTTGGGTTATTTCATGCCGTAGACGTTTTGTTTTATTCATTCTTGATGTGTATTTAACAGTTCTTTAAAACTATTTTTTCTATTCAAACCATAGATGGGACACTAAGTGGTACCACCACTCCGGGTAGGACTTGGAAGTAATGGTGATCAAGGGGTACTTTACCATCAGATAAAGTTTAACATCATACCCAGGACATTAAAACCCTCAGCCACCGCTTTCTAGCGCCCATACAATAAAAAGAATTGAGGGTTTGCCATAAGGGCAATACGGTTGATGTGACAAGCTGATTGATTGGAGGGTCTCTCCGACGGCCGGTTTAGCCTAAGTAAGGACCAAAGCTGGGTGTTGCATGCCATGGACTGCTCAGCCACATTGATTCCATCCTTAAGCATCACAGTTCGCCACTCACGCCCAACAGGTGGCCCCACTGGGGGGGTCTTATCCTTCTGCAGAGGTGCAGTCGGTGTTTTCTAAAGCCCCAGCCGACAGAGTTCCGAATGATTAAGTGTAGGTTAGTTTGAAACAAGGTCAGAAGTGTGACGCACTCAGTGAGAATGAAACTCACTGTCAATAATCTGAGAGCCTGTCTCGCTAACCATTAAACCACGCAAGGTGCCCTAAATTTAATTGTGTCTTAGATTTGACACAGGGCTGCAAGTATGGGGTAACTAGTGGGGATCGAACTCACTACAGTTGGTCCTTGATACTAGTTTGCTAAGTATTACACCACGACGAGGTTTCTCCTAAACTATGCTTGGCTGAGATTTGGCACAAGGTCGCAAGTATCAAATTCATTTGTAAGTAATTATTTATTTTGCTTCTTGCTATTGGCAGTAAATAAAAATTCCTATTTTACTTTGCTGTATTTCTGCATTATATTGTATACTCTCTTTATTTCTATTATTATTCTGCTCATCTGGTACGTTCTTCTTCTAGCGTCTGGACTTCGTCTTGGGGACTTCGTGTCTGGTCTTCCATTGGGGATTTCTCTTCATCAGAAGCCCTGTGTCATTGGTAGTTTTTAGATAATAACCCAAGACTTCGATTTGCTTTAGATCATATTTTATTCCGAAATCCCCACCAGACTACCTGCGCAGATTGAGTCGGCCGTGCGCTTAACACGACTTACCACCTTCGTGGTTTGGCTGATACTGACTAAACTCTCTTTCTAATCTAAACCGGAAGGGGGTCTTCTCCACCGATTCTCACGGTATCCCCAGAAGGAGGATCAGACTGAGGTCAAACCGAATCACTCAATCTTCAAGGCCGCCGGCTGCAAATTATAACAGCCATTTTGGTTTCTACACTAATGGTACATAAGTGTTAGGAATCTAATAATTATGTAACAATTATGATTGATGGTTTCTTCTTTATCTCTGCCAAACTAGCATTTACTATTTGACCAGGTTTTGTAAATTCTAGCCTTATATAGGCATTTTCTATGCATTAGATAAGTATGGCACAAGAATATATGTGTAGAGCTTTTTATGAGAATCGAAATCCTAACACAGTTGTAATTATTTGATCAGATTAAATTGTCAATAGTAGGAGCCGGTTTAGCACAGTCAGTGGAGCTCCTGCCTATTAATCGCAAGGTTCCTTGTTCGATACCGGTCTCGCCAACTCGGCACATGAGTAGCAGTTTGGTTAATCTGTTCTGTGTGGTAAAGTTGATAGGTAATGGCAGGTGTGGCGTTCCATCTCAGCACAAACAATTTCCCTGGTCTAGGGCTAGTGAAACGGGGACTGACTCCCTCGCTATTCCGTTGATACCGACAATAGGTACCCATCAAGAAGAAATAAATCAAAACGTCTTCGACATAAAATAACTCAACAAGGGTTGACATACCGTAAAATCCAACCAGCCAGCAATCAAGATTCTGACATCCTGTTGGATGTCAGAATGTTGATACCGACATTAGGTCACCCTGCCGACTTTACTTATTTAATATGAATTGATAAACTGTTATAAATAAATCCCATAACTTTATGTGTACTAATAAATTGGTAGAAATAATTCTTATGTTAGACTTTTCATTGACTTCATGTGTATTAATAAATTAAAAGAAATACCACCATGTGCATTAATAAACTGGTGGTTGACCCTCAGCCACCGTCTTCTAGCACCCTTAAGGTAAACGGGATTAGGTGTTTGTAATGAAGAATACGATCTGGACTTGATCTTATGGGTACTAGGACTTGACATGATCAACCAATTGATCAGATAGGGTCTCTCCAGCCGGCCGACTAGCTCAAATAAGGGCCGAAGAGTAGTGTTGCAGGTTATATGACCACTTAGTACCCGGGTCACGTGTCACCTAGCCATCTGGATCCCGTCTCGAGGCATCCCAGGTCACCACCCATGGGAAACAGGTGGTCTCATTGGGGTGGTGTTACTCTTATGCAGAGGTGCAGTTGGGGTATTCTACAGCCTCAGCCGACCGGGTACAGTAAGAATGATCTACTAGATTACCTTGTTAAACATTACCACACCGCCCTGTCGGCTGGGTTTGTAGAGTACACCGATTGCACCTCTGCAGATGGGGCTATCTGTTGGGGAGCGACCCGTGATGCATAACGATGGAATTTTTGGTGGTTGAGCAGTCCATGACCTACAACGCTCCACTTTGGCCCTTATTTAGGCTAGACGAGCAGCCGGAGAGACCTCCTCCCATCACTGGTCACGTCAAGCCCTAGCACCTATATGATTGTCCCGACCCTATTTCTCATAGAAAGTCCAAAACTTTAAAAAATCATATATGTGCTAGAAGGCGGTGTCTGAGAGTCTTAGTGTTCCGGGTATGACGTTAAAATGCATCTAATGGGGAAATTCCAATTTCGGAGCTCTGGGGAGTGTTGAGTTCCCCTTCATCGCCATTACATCCAGGTCCACTCTGACCCGGAATGGTAATACCTGTTAGGGTCTCATCTATGGGATAAATAGAAAAAAATGAGTTTTAAAAAATGTTAGAAAATTGAGTTTTTTTTTTTTAATTGAATAAACTTCAAGAGTGAACAAAACGTCTTCGGCATTAAATAACCCAATGGATTAACATGCCGTAAAATCCAGCCGACCAGCCTACCATTACTCCCATAGCTTAGATCTTGGCACAGATACAATTCTGCGTAGTGATCAGAAAAATTTAATTTTTCTCTTTTAAGTGTAATTATCATCAGCATTATCACTGATGATTTACTATAAAAATCTATATTTTTAAAAATCGATGTATATTAATGTTTTAATTATAAATAACAACCATGTTATTCAACCGTGCATTCCTTTCTAACTGTACGATTAGATGGTATGAAGCGATTCCAGACACTTACTTAAAGGGGCCCGACTTTCCTATTTTATAGCGTTGTCTTTGTGTAAACTGCTTATACGTTTTTTATACTAAAAAAATGCCTTCCATCACTGGAAAGAAATATGTCTATACAAACAGGAATAGACAAAAATGGCGGGAACATTTTTGGAAATATGAAACTGATGCGCCGTTTTCTTTAATTAATGAGTTTGGGGTGCTTCCAAAACAAAACAGATTAACGATGGGGGAGGGGTTGACATCACATAGAATGTTGTTATGAATGAGACGGCTTCGAATTTTTTAGCTACAGCCAATGTTTTTTGTACTTACATTACGTTGAGGAAGGAAAGAAGGCAAATCATTCAGGGCCTAGTTCTACCGCCAGTCATCTTTACGCATTTTTGCCATTGGACAGGTGTAATTGAATTCGAGATTAAAGAACGAGGGAGAATTGGCGCAATTCCCTTTTAGCAGAATTTTTTGCATAAATCAATTTCCAAGGAAGATCGAATAGGAGATTAGAAATTAATGTCTTTTACACACACACGCACACTATATATATATATATATATATATATATATATATATATATATATATACGGCGTAGCGGCCTATTGTCGGTATCAGTCGGACAGTGAGGAAGATTATCCTCTTTCACTACCGCTAAACAAGGGAGATTATTTTTGCATCTGAGATGAAGCACCACACCTACCATCAGATATATATATATATATATATAGAGAGAGAGAGAGAGAGAGAGAGAGAGAGAGATGTGTTGGTGTGTTTACCCCATCCCATTAGTCTGATTTTAGAACTCAGATTTCCCCCCTCCCAAATTCTTTAATACATGGGGTGTAGGGGCCTTACCCTGCCACACTTGTTTACGACATGTTGGTAGGTGTTTCCTTTTCCTAAATTGGTTGTCCTATCTTGACTAGAGGGTCGTTAAAATCTGCCATAATATCTATCCAGAGCTGGGGTCAGGAGTGGATTCGTGCCTTTCTTTAGGATACCAATGTAAAATGAAACACACATACATACATATATATATATATGTGTGTGTGTGTGTGTGTGTATGTGTGTGTGTGTGTTACTGAAAAAAGTGCGGGTACAAATGCAGAATAGCGCACATGAGATAATATCATTAGAATCGCATTTTAAATATAAATAGCATTAAACTCCCGACGTAGCCTAATCTTAACCCTTACCCTGACCCTAAGGTCTCAAAGGTTTCGTGTATTTCCACGAAATGTAATGCTTTTTATACGTAATGTAATGATATTATCTAATGCGTGCTATTCTGCATTAGTAACGAAGTGCGAAAAGGTCTCAGTGTTTTGGTGTGTGGGTGATGACAAGTGAAGTTAAAAGCCAAAAGATAAAATACTTGAAACAATTGGTCTTTACGGGCAACCGCTTAAAGATAGCTAAATAATGCAATAAAACCAACGTTAAACCATAAAATATATTTTGTACAAGGGCGGCGACTGGTCAATAAATCGCGTAAAACTGCAATAAAACAACGCGAACGCTTCACAAAAAAATACAAGATAAAAGCAAAATAATTAGAAAATAAAAAGTCAGCCGAACACGAACGAGTGAGATGATCCGCCTAGGGTAAAAAAAAAAAAGAAAAAATCCTGAATGAATAAAAATTCAATAATCTGACGCGAAGGCAAAAAAATGGCGCTCCTAAGAAGAAAAAAACAGGAAATAAAAAATAAAAGTCTTAGAGCCAAAAAAAAAAAAATAGGCGGGAATAAAAGAGCGCGGTTAACAAATAAATCAAAGGAAATAAAGCATAAAATAAAGCGATAAAAACCAGGAAAAAATAAAAAGTAAAAAAGTAAAAAAAACGATTCTGTGGACAGCTTGGAAGAAGCGGATTGATCGTGGCAAGTGTCAGAAAAATTAAAAACAATTCACGAATAAATAACAGTTTAGGGGTTAAAGAGTGCAAAGAAAAAGAAAGAAAGAGGTTGGATAAAAGAAAAACAGGAGAAAAAGGAAGAGTAATTGAAAGAAAGAAATATTTTGGATAAAAGAAAAAAATAGGGAGATAAAGGAAGTGAAAGAATAGAAAGAAGGAATCTTAGAAAATAAATTGAACAAGTGAATGTGAAGAAAGAAAAAAAGAAAGAATAAAAGAAAGAGGTTGGATAAAAGAAGACTACGAAAGAAACGGAACAAGTGAACGAGAAGAATAGGAAGGAAAACAAGTGAAAGAAAATTAAATTTGATAAAGGAAGAAACTAATAAAGAAATTGAATAAGGGGAATGTAAAGAAAAGAAAAAGAAACTGAACGAGAATTCTTTGAAAGCAAAGAAAGAGATTCGATAAAATAAATAGGGAGAAAAAGAAGTGAAAGAAAGAAGAAAAGAAAGAATCTAAGATAAGAAATTAAATAAGTGTAGGTGAATAAAAAAGAAGTGAAAGAAAGAAATAGGTTGGATAAAAGAAGACTGCGAAAAGAAACTGAGTAAGGGGAACGAGAAAAATAGGAAGGAAAAGAAGAATGTTATAAAAGAAACTAAGATAGAAATTGAATAAGTGAATTTAAAGAAAAAAAGAAGAAACTGAACGAGAAGTCTTTGAAAGCAAAGAAAAAAAAGAGATTGGATAAAAGAAAAATAGAGAGAAAGGAAGAAGACATAGAAAGAATCTAAGAAAAGAGATTGAATGTGAAGAAAGAAAGAAAGAAAGAAAGAAAGAAAGAAAGAAAGAGGTTGGATAAAAGAAAAGTCGGGAGAAAAAGTAAGTGAAAGAATCTAAGAAAGGAAATTGTGAAAGAAAAGGGAATGTGAAGAAAGAAAGGAAAGTGAAAGAAAAGGGAATGTGAAGAAAGAAAGGAAAGTGAAAGAAAGAAGAGAAAGGAAGGAAGAATCTAAGAAAAGAAATTGAACGAGTGAATTTAAAGAAAGAAAAGAAAAAGTAAAAGAAAGAAGAGAACGAAAGCACAAAACAGCAGAATGATTAAGGGAAGAACAAAAAATAAAAAATAAAACTCACAAATAATAACAGAAAAACGTCTGGAATAAAAAAAAAAAAAAGAAAAAATAGTTTAAAACAAAGATAATGCAAAAAAAAATCAATTTTATATTTATTTCTAATGATGGTGACACTTCTATGGAGCATTTCCGCTAAAGAGTGGGGGTGGGGGTCATCGCAAACGTCAAATTATAATATTATATTGGATATGTTACCTTTCCTGCCCTTTTTGCTTCTACACTTATCGCCCAACTCCAAACACCGCCATTTTAATTCTCCTGATAGTATCAACCCAACTTGCACCACTCTTTATTCTTCTCTAATCGATTTGTGGTTTCTAATTATTACACTTCTTTGGGGATTGCTCTTGACGCCTTCACTTTTAACCCTATATTTCTTCTTTAATACCTTTGCTTTCAACTTCCTTTCCGTTTGCTTCTCTTGTGCCAACAGTAAGATGATAAATTGAATCTTGATTTATAGCTTCCTTGTTTTGTTATTTTATTTTCGTTTCGTTTGTTTTTTGTTTTTTTTTTTCGTTTCGCTTTTTTTTTCGTTCAGTTTTTATATACGTTCTCTTTTTTATTTATTGTTCCCGCGTTTTTTTGTTTGTTTTTTTTTTTCCTCCATTTTGGTTTTGTTTCCTATCAGTTTTCCTTATGTCTGGCTTTAAATCAATGTCTCTTGTCGGTGTTTCCGTTGTATCTTGTCAGCGTTGTTGTAATGATGGCGTGACTGTTGCTATTTTCTATATTTTTTTACGCCTTTCTTCCATTTTTCTATATTTTCTTTTTATTTCCCTTTTATTTTTCTACATTTTTTGTACTTTTATCGCCACTTTCTGACATTTTTATTCAATTTTTTACGTGTGAATCCGTTCATGTTATGATTAAATTGATATAATTACCCGAACGGAGTTGTTCATTGTGTGTTAACAAGGAGGATAAGAGTTCAAAAGGCAGGGAAATAATTCACAACCGTTAAAACCGCAAATGAAATTTGATATTTAAATCAATCAACCATGTTTGAAATCAAGAATGATATCTTTTCTATGTGTTTTTTTTTTTCTTGGTCTAGTGTTTTGTTTTGGCAGGTTTTTTATTTGTTTTTCTTCTGGGGAGAGAGAGAGTGTGTGGGGGGAGGGGTAAGTATTTCCAAATCCCAATTAAAATCATTTTGTAAAAAGTTCTCTAAAACTGGTTGTTTTGTGTTGCGTTAGCAGTACAAGCTCTAGCGTAACTGTCAGTTTCACGAAATATTTTTTGATCGTCAGACGCTTATATAGATGTTGTCTCTCGGATTAAACTATTTTAATCACGGTTTAGAAATTGTGTGTGTGTGTGTGTGTGTGTGTGTGTTTCAATTTTTTTATCATTTACCGCTTATGAAAAATAGTATTTAATATCTCGATTGATTGATCGATTTTGACGACATGTCAACCCGTCTAGGCTTATTCTATACTTAGACATTGGGGATAAACGTACGTTGCTCAGTCTACCCTACTATTTAACAATGGCTCGAGGTTGAGTAGTTGGATACATACCTTTCCCAAGAGTATTAGTGCTATGTGAAATGCAAACAACCTGTCCAGCGAGGGACGGTTTACCTTAGTAGGTAGAGCATCCAGCTTGGAAACACAAGGTTCTGGGTTCAATCCCGTCCCTCGATAACTTAGCAAATGAGTTGCACAGCTTTGATCTGTGTGATAAAGGTGAGGCGCTGATGGTAGATGTGGCGCTCCACCCCCGACACAAAAACGATCTCCCTCATCTAGCTCCAATGAAAAAGGAATAGACTTCCTAGCTGTCTTGCTGATACCGACTATAGGCCACTCCGTCTACTTTACTTACTTTACTTATATATCCCACAGCTTAAAGCAGTTGGTTTAATTGTCTCTCAATATCCTCTAAAAATTCCAAAGATTTTAATAAAATAAAAGAATAAAGTATTGTCATTCCCTTCTTGGTTGGGCTGAGACCTTTCAGTACCCATTCATAGAGACATCAATTGATACAACAAATAATACAACTTGATAGATACCAATAAATTTTGTAAATTTATTGTGCATACAAAGATAAAATTCCAGGAACATTTGCTACATTGGGACATTTCAGTATTATATTGTTTTTGAAATCCCCCCCCTGACTATGGCCCGTGATGGGACTAAAAGTACTTGGGAACAAATCAGCTATTGCAAATTCATCAGCCAATTCCAGCCGGATATTGTATCATCTATTCGGCGACTTGAAAGGATTGAGAACAGAATTTGTAGACAAAAAATGTCTTCGCTGTTCAATCAAATATGTCTGAATGAGGAAATGCTGCCTAATTATACAAATTTTACGTTAAGGGCTGGGGGTTTTTGCCCGGTGCCTGAGGCGCCTCAAAAGAGGAATGCCGACGAGATCCACGCCTTTTTTTTACTAGCTTTCGCATGAGTTTCGGTTTGTGCGTGACTTCCCACTAAAAAAAGACCTTGTGTCGCATCCTGACCTTGTGAGAAGTTAAGGTAAATACCGAATTACTGTTCTTAACTGGAAGAACTGGTTGTCCATGGTGGTCTAACCGAGGACGTTTGTGTGAGAACAGAAGCTCAGACGAATTGCTTCTTAAATTACTCGCAATACTAACAACACCACGACGAGGTGTGTGTCCTAAACTATTAAATGTATCTTAGGCACAAGACTACAAATATGGGGTATTTAGGGAGAATTGAACTCGTTACCCGCTTATAATTAGTCTTGTAAGAGTAATTTGCGAACCATTATGCTACGACGAGGTGATCGATTTGAATACAGTAAATATATATTTCATAAAGTCATTCACAGGCAATAAAATTATTAGATATATTATTATTCTTTGATTCACTGAACGATTTAATTCGATCTATTCAATATGATCAGTTTCCACTTATTGATTTATAGCTTAGTCGATATTCATTGCTTCCTGCGACTTAGGCTGGAGCAAGTGGACTCTTTAATTGAAAATAAATAATCAATACGACTGGAAGCCGAGGTTGTGGTGATTGAGTAATTTCCACCGTTGTTAATGATCGGAGATCGAATCTAGATAAAATCACCCTGTTGGCTGGGGCTTTAAAACACACCGATTGCACCTCTGCTGTGGGGTTAAGACCCATCCAATAAGGCTACCTGTTGGCCGTGTGTGGTGGCCCATGATGCATAAGGATGGGACCCTGATGGCTGTGCAGTCCATGACATGCAACCCTTCACTTTAGCCCTTACTTTAGCCAGACGGCGGTCGGAGAGGCCCCTCCGTCAAGCGTCCTGTCACGTCAAGCCCTAGCTCCTCTATAGTTGTCGCAACTTTATTGCCCTGATAGCAACCCCCAACCCTTTTTATCATATATGTGCTAGAAGGCAGTGGCTGAGGGTCTTAGTGTCCTGGATATGACGCTAAACTCTGTCTGGTGGTAAAGTTCCAATTCTGGGCTCTGGGGAGTGTGGAGTACCCCTTCATCCCCCTTATTCCAGGTATACTCAGAACCGAACGTTTCTCGCCTATGCGATTTTCATGGTTTGAAAGTTAGTCCACAAGTCCATTACTATTGAGTTCGATTCTCAATGGGTACCGTATGTTTCTGATTAATTTTGGTAAGTAGTAAAAGTCGCTGGAGTGGCCTATTGTCAGTTTCAGCCGGGCAACAAGGGAGTCTATCCCCTTTTCATTAGCGCTAGACTAGGTAGATTTTTTTTGCATTTGAGTTAGAGCCCCTCACCTACCATCAGCTCCTTACTTTACCGCACAGATACTAGCTGTGCTACTCATGCACCCAGTTGACGAGAGGCGGATACTCCCAGGCGGATGTTCTACCGACTGAGCTAAAATGACTATTTTTAAACAAGCACATAATAAATATTTTTTATAAATAATTTAAATCTGAAATCGTTTACATGATATTGCGACTTATAAATTGTATAAATTTAGCTATTTTCCTCTTCTTTTTTTCTTCTTCTTATTTTAAGATTGTTTTTGATGGTATGCACCACGAAGTTTTTGTTTAGCGCTAAGAGGGCATCTGCTTCCATTTGTTTGCATGCAGACGCCGATTATAGTCGCCATTTGTAATCCTTTTCGTTACTTCTTTATCGTGAATACCATATACCTAGTGATCTGGTTAAGTTTGATTTACCTTCAACTGAAAATCCTTGATATATCTCGATAGTAATGTTCATCTTATTTTCTCTGCGGTCATCTCTTTGGTCCGGCCAACCCGCTAAAAAGTTCCAGACTCAAAAGTATGATCTGCTAAAAATTGTCGGCCGATGCAACTGCGCCAACGTGCCTAGAAAAAGAATCGTTCTTAGTGAGACTCTGATTTTCATGCAGACACACACATGCAACGCCATCTTGGCTTGCATGGAGGAAGGATAAGTCCGTAGTCACCATACATAATTAAGAGCCGAAGACAAAAATGCTAAATTACGTGATGAAAATAGTTCTTTTCAACACTTGCGTGCTTACATATATTATTACCTGTGTTTTCTTGTTAGTCTGTATTCTTATTTTTGGAGCTGATTTATTTTATTTATTTACTTAATTATTTATTTTATTATTATTATTATTTATTATTATTATTTATTATTATTATTATTGCTTCTACGTCTTAATTCGTGGGTTTTATTATTTGGTCAGCACGACATGTCGATAATGCATTTAAGAACCCCCCCTCACGCACCAACCACCACGCAGTCCCCGGGTTTGAAGCCATAGATACGTGCATATATACGTGAAGAGGTTTCTCTGCGCATATATATGTTTCTGGATATGCGTGTATGTGGACGGACATGTGTTTTGTGTCCAGTGATAACAAATGCATCACTTTCTCTTTTCAGTATTTAATTCCCAATTTCCCGCTTTTTTTCTCTTCCCTTTTCAATTAATCGTCCATTTTTAAACTAAGCAAAGTTCGGCACAAAGCCACAGTGAGAATCAAACTCGCCAACAATAGTCTACTAGACTAGTTCATATCACTTCACCGAAAAGTGGAGAAATAAGAAATAGCCTTATATGGTTAAGTTTGATCTACTGGAAATAAAGAATAAAACTATATTGTTACATTTGTGCTTCTACAGCATTGGCTCTCGTAGCTCCTGCTGTAGATCAGCTATTTCAAATTACTTCATCAAAAGGTTTAGGAAAATAAGAAATAACGTCATTTGGTTACACTTGATCTACTGAAAATATGGAATAAAACTATATGGTTATATTTGAGCTTTTGGTTCTCGTAGCTTCTGCTGTAGATCAGTTATTGTGGGCCATCCAATATAAAATGAAATAAATTTGAGTCCCGCTGGAGTTTAATTTTTATTTCCAATCCGCGCTGCTTACTACTAACCGTGAACAAATGAAATTAAGATAAAAGAAATACTAGTAATAAAATTAATAATACCTGAATATATTCAATGTTTCATACATAAATATTGTATTTTTAACTAATCGATTATCCTTTGGATAATCCATTCTGGTGTAATGATTAGCAAGCTAATCTCACAGATCCATTAGTAGTTGGTTCGATTCTCACTGCATACCCTATTCTTACGACCCTTAGCCAAATCTAAGCTCTGCTTACTTTTTCAAAAGCACTTCGTGTGGCATAATGATTAACGACATCGGTTCCCCATGCCATGCCAAATGTAGAAATGTTCCGCACACAAAGAAAATTCGACCTATACATATATAGTATCCAATTGCTGCTTTAACTATTCCGTTGCAATGGCATTAGTAAATTATCCAAACGTGCTCATATAGCAATGATGATAATAGTAATAATGGAAAAGAGTTAAAGTTCTGTCATGGTTTTGATCTAAATGATCTCATCAGGACCCTTCCTTAGACTTGACTAAGTCGATGTTATTACTTAATTAAACTGATAAAAATGTCTTTACGATAGTAAGGATTATTCAGTTTAAGTAATGACATCGACTTAGTCAAGTGTAAGGTAGGGTCTTGTTGAAGCATATTAGATCTAAACCATAGTAGACCCTAACTCTTTTCTTTTATTACTATTTTATTTCTAATAACTACTATATATATATATATATAATATTATATATATATATATATATATATATATATATAAGGTAAAGTATCAATTACTAGTATGTTGGGATAATTCTATTTGGATCACCAATATTCTCTGTACATTCAACAATGCATGCTGATGCACACTCTATAGATTTATACAAGGTTTATTCAAATGCCCAAAGAGCTCAATATAAGATAAAAAATAATTATATAAAGCAAAACCAGTAAAATCACCCTCCTCAACACACACACCACACACACACCACACCACATATATTATATAATATATATTATATTATAATATATATATATATATATATATACTTACTCTAGTAGAATAGCGCGCCCGGGCGTTAAGTACCTTAAGTCTTCATAAGTAATGACAGCTATCAATAAAATTTAGAAAAAGCTCGTATTACAATTAACGCGCAAACTTAAATACCAAAAAAATTCTTAAATCAAATTATCTTAATCAATCTCAATGGAAGTTCTAAATAAAAAATCATTTATATTGTAATTATTAGAGATCTTATCACAAAAAGTGATTATCTATCAAATTTATACAAATTAAACACCAGTATCAAATACTAACTCAAAACACTTCACTAACATCTTATTAATGTAAATCCTACACTTAATTCTTTAGTGATTATTTATAAGACACATTGCAGGATTTTAAACGCACTAATAATACTGGGGCTGACTGTCTTTGGAGTCAAATATAACTCCAGATTTTCATAGAAGCATCGAATTCAGACTTATTCCATGATGGATCCTATAAGAGTATTATCGATTAAAACGTAACAAATCCAAATAATCTCTTGTTCTTAGTAGCTGACGTATCTCTGAGAGAGTTATTGGCTATTTAAGTATAGTTCTGGTTACAAACTAAGCCGAATCTACCATTATTATTTATAGTATATATATATATAATATATATATATTATATACTATATTATGAATATGTGTGTTGTCTGTGTGCACAATGTTCAACTCTTAATGTCCCTATAACCACCTCATTCGCCCGGCCAGACTTACTCATTTTCCTAATCTGCTCCAAACAATAGTCTTTGTTCAAATGTAATATTAAACATATTTAGGAGTCCTTGATTTAAGTGAAATAACAGGTAACTTTAGATGCAACGGCCATTTTTAGCCATATTTCGATAAATCCTTATAGGAATGGGGCTCTGGACTTCAACAGGATGTTTTAAAGAAACTTTGGTTTCAGGTTTTAATTTTTGTAGTATTGTCGAAACATTAAGTTTTGTTCTTCGATTCCTGTGCAAGCCAAGTTTGTTTTGCATTTTATTTGATGACTCCCGGGCAATTTCTGGAATTCGTTTGAATAGCGAAATTACCATCAAACATTCCTCGTGAATCGTGTCTCTTCCTAGCAGTTAGTGTTTCTTGATTGTAGGTACGATTCATTTGTGTTCTTGATTATGGTCAATTTTACTCCTAGTTTTTATTGAAACCTTTTAAAAACTAGGACTTCACTGACTCTCTCTCTCTCTCTCTCTCTCTCTCTCTCTCTCCTCTCCTCTCTCTCTCTTCTCTCTCTCCTCACTAAAATTAGCGTGATCTTGGCCAATTTCACTCCTAGTTTTTATTGAAACCTTTTAAAAATAAACTAGGTCTCTCTCTCTCTCCTCTCTCTCTCTCTCTCTCTCTCTCTCTCTCTCTCTCTCTCTCTCTCTCTCTCTCTCCAGGGGTTAGCGAGTCTAACCTCCGGCCATGACAGTTTTGAATGCTGTGCCTTTATTGAGAACATTAGAGTTAAATGAGTCTCATGCCTGAGTATCCGATTTGAAATCCAACCACTAGTTACAAATAAAGACGTTTTTTTCCTCTGGGCTACAACATTTCTGTGCATACATATGCACGGGCATCACGTGATCTTTTAAGTCACCAGTTCATCTACTTCTTTTGAGTCAGGGTCATTGGAACGAATATGGACAAAGAAAAAAAGGAGGAGACATACTTTCCTGGAAATGATGAATTTTTTCTTTGTCACCGTCCTCTCCTTCTCCGCCTCCTTTATATTTCCTTTTTATTCTTCCTCGTCGATGCCTTCTCCTCCCCATTCTTCCTCGTAGTCATGTTCTCAATTCCATCCTCCCTCTCTTTCCTCGTCTAGGCTTCTTTCTTTTTTTACATCTTTCTTGTCGTTATCCAAATTATCTTTTTAATCCTTTCCTTCTTTTTCTTCTTCATCACCTTCTTTTTCATAGTCCTTTTCTCGTTCTTCGATGTCTTCGCCATCTCCCTTTTTCTTCTTCTTCTTCTTCATCATCATTGTTGTTTTTCCGACAGATTCTTCTTCTTCTTCTTCTTCTTCTTCTTCTTCTTCTTCTTCTTCTTCTTCTTCTTCTTCCCTCTCCGTTTTTCTTCTTCTTCATTGTCATTTTTTCCTTTTCCTTTTTTCATCTCCACTTTGATCACCAGATTCTTCTTTTTCTTTTTCGTTGTCAACATCTTTTCCCTTCCTCATCCACCTCTTCTTTTTCTTCTTCTTTATTGTCGTTTTATCACTTTTATTCTTCTTCGTAGTTGTCTTTTTTGTTCACCCCCACTTCTTTTTCATTTTCTTCTTTGTTCTTGTTTTCTCTTCTATCTCTCTTTTTTCTTTTTCCTCCGTCATAATCACCAGTTTCTTCTTCATTGTTTTTTTCTTCTTCTTTTCTTCTTATTTGTTGTCGTTTTAATCCTCTCCTTTTCTTCCTCCGTCATGATCATTCTTCTTCTTTTTCTTTTCGTTGATGTTTTTGCCTTCTACCATTTTTTTCTCCATCATAATCACCGGATTCTTCTTCTTCGTTCGTTCTTTTTTCTTTTCCCCCTTTTTCTTCTCCATCATGATCGCCAAATTCTTCTTTTTCATCTTCGTTGTTGACATCTTTTTCCTTCCCCGTCCTCCTCTTCATTTCTTCTTCTTTATTGTCGTTTTATCCCTCTTCTTCTTCTTCTTCGTTGTCATCGTCTTTTTTCTTCTACCTTTCTTCTTTGTTGTCGTATAATCCCTCTCCCTTTTCTCCCCCCACCATGGTCTTCTTCTTCTTCTTCTTCTTCTTCTTCTTCTTCTTCTTCGTCATCCCTTACTTTCTTTTACATTATTGTCATCATTTCCTCCATCTTCTCCACTAATCGGATTATTGTAACTCTCTTAAATTCAATGGCAATGATTTTTAGTGCTATCAGGATTATTGACTAAACATCTTTTGTTGAACCAGTGAGAAAAAAAAATCGAAATAAAACCATTTGGATCCTGGATTGCTGCAGCCGGGATTTTCTTTTCCCTTTGTCTTTTTTTATTTTCCGTTTCGGCCTTTGTTTGTTTAAACCAGAATCCGCTAAGATCGATGCCAGGTTTTACAGAGGAAAAATAGTCGGATTTGTTGTAACCTCTGACATATATGCTTTACAAGAATGGCCAGTTTGAAGCATTGCCGCGTGAAAGATATTTACCAGAATTCCTTGACTGAGACCAAAAGTGATCAAATTTGAAAAGAAAGCTTATTTTACCATCTTTGTGTTATCTTTGTAATTATATATATATATAAGGTGTGTCATAAAAGTATCGAGATTGAAGCTGTATTTACCTAGATAGAAATGAACAATGAATGGAACATTATTTTTTTTCTTTTCAGAATACCAGGTGAGGCATAAGTGTGATTTTGAAGCTGTATTTACTAAGATAGAAATAAACAATGACTGGAACGTTAATTTTTTTGAGAATACAAGGTGTGTCAAAAAGAACAAAAAATCTCGATACTTTTTTGACACACCTTATATTATATATATATATATATTATAGGGCCGGGTTAGCTCAGTCGGTAGAGCGTTTGGCTAGAAACCACAAGGTTCATAGTTCGATACCGGTCCTCGCCAACTCAGCGTATGAGTAGCACAGGGATCTGTGCGGTAAAGTAAGGAGCTGATGGTAGGTGTGGCGCTCCACCTCAGACGCCAAAACAATCTCCTTGGTCTAGCGCTAATGAAAAGGGGATAGACTCCCTCGCTGACTGGCTGATACTGACTTTAGGCCGCCCCGATGACTTACTTTATATATAATATATATATATATATATATATATATATATATTATTAGTTGTCGAAAAAAAGGTTTTCTATTTACCAAGGTTTTGGTGTTTACGGTAAACTTTCTTCAGAACTAAAAAAAAACGTTAGGTTGCTAAGTTTTATATATACATAGGAAATTATTTTGATTACGCCTTCTGTCTTTTAATTATTTTGTATAAGTTACTTTAGTTTCTAAGTCTAGTCATTTCTTCTTTTTTCTTAAGTCAAAAGTTGTTGTCTATCTGTGGATTTACAGGTCTCCATTTTTAGTTCTCCTGAAGAAGGTGTACCTTAAACACCGAAACCGTGGTAGAGAGAAAACCTTTTTCTCTACTGCTATTAATGACCTATATTTTACAAAACATATTGAGCACTTGAGTGGTTTAAAGCAGGCAAGGAGTTAAGTAGTAAATATCACCTTTTTAGTCACTTTTATTTCTTGTTGCTCTGATTGGATATTTATTCGCTTAAGAAGTTAGATCTGAACCGGAAAGAAGTTTTGTGTTGGAGTAAGGAAATTCTCATGCGTTATTAATGAAGATAAAGGAAGATCTTAAGTGACTGAAAAGATACAAAAGTCATCAGAAGACATCAATATTGAGTTTGTCTTCAAAGAAAGAAAAAACATTTATTTTCATTTGTCAACACTTTGACGGTCAACACCCGGTAGGTGTGAATCATCTGTTAGCAAGATTCTTTCGAAACGTGTTATGATTGAAGAATTCATAAGGATGGGGATGGGGATGTCTCACAGGCATTCTCTACTTAAAACCTTGCATTAACACCCAATATATAAAAAATTGCGTCAAGTTTTTCAGAAGGAAAATATTTATCTTCTGATATACATACATACATACATACCATACATATACACACACACACACACACATACATACATACATATATGCACATGGTTACAGACACACACACACACCACACACACAGACACACACATACACAGGCAG